>BSBK01009712.1:1472500-1497500 GCA_027943335.1 Chamaecyparis obtusa
TACCTAATAATTTGAGTGAAATTGATATAAGCTATAGTAAATAAATTAAAATAATTATTATAATCGTGTAAAAAAATTTGTACAGTAGATTCAAAACTTACACAAAAATGACTACTAATCATGCACAATTGGTACCAATAAAATTTCACAATTGATTTAATTAATAGCCGAGAACTATTTACCAACTAGATGATTTTTATGTTAACTTTCAATTAATGAAATCTAATACACACAATTGGAACATAGGTGTTGTCCCCTAGAGAATCGTTTGGTTGACCTGAAAGATGAATGAGAAGATGCATTTTTTGCGTTTGGTTCCACAAATTTGGAAATAGAATTGGAATTTGAGTAAGATTTTTTTTAATATTTAATTTTTTAAATATACATTGTATGTTTTTGGCACCTTACATTCCCGCATAGGAGTTCCATAAAAATTAGTTTATATTGGCGGCATGTGCTTTTGACCGAAAATATTGTGTATTTTCGTCATTGATGTAACATGGGTGTTTAGATGGATTTTTTGGCTCATCCCGATAGGCAATGTTATGTCAATAACTCCTATCACCTTTAATTCCAAGATCAACGACTCAAATTAAATTGCACTTGCACGATTAAATCCAAGGTGCACAAAATAATAAGCCGTAGGTGTGCGGGGCTGAAAATGTTGTATGTTTTCGCACCTGCGTTACTTTTTACTAGTGACTGAGACACGACCCGAAAGCAAAAAATTTAATGTCGAACTGCATGTTTTGGCTTCTACACATGATGCAAAAGCTTTTCCTATATTCGCTAAATTTTAAAATACAAATGTTTGTGCTCTTACTATCTTTTTATAAAAAAATACAGCAGATTATGTGCTAATTATCAAGCCCCTGAATCACCAACTTGTTAACCTTGTTCGAAAATGGCACCGAGACATGTTGGACAGGCTTTCATTTTTGTTACTGTGAAGAATATTGTTTTGGATGATGGCATGATGACGTGCATTCCATTCCTGCACAGAACTTTGTTCACAAAGATATGTAAAACAACATTTTTAAGTTTCAAAGCAAAACCTATTCAAGTGACGTAAATGAGTTTCAAAGCAGAACCATGTCGTCGTCTGCAGAAATGCTTTGCCAAAAAAGGGAAAAATGCTGCGATGAATAAACATACGAACCCAAAATTTTAATATTTTTGTAGACGGACCCGAAATGTTATAAAATGTGAATTACAAAGACTGGAATTAGAAGATGTAATTCCAATTCTACCTTTTCTAGTGGAAGATGTATATGTTCATTTTGGGCCAAAATGAAGATATACATCTCCCTCTTCCAATTCCGCTTTGCACTACCAAACTGTTTGCCAGAGGAATTTGAAAATGGGAATTTGACTTTTGGTACGGCCATATTCTCATTTTGACCCATTTGACTTTTGGTACGGCTATATTCTCATTTTGGGTCAAAATGAGAATATGGCCGTACCAAAAGTCAAATTCCCATTTTCAAATTCCTGCCATCTTCCGGCAAACAAACGAGGATTGAACAAATTCTGAATTTAAAAATGTCAATTCCGGCGCAATTCCCGCAACCAAACGGGGGCGTAAGGGAAAAAGAGAAATGGAAAGAAACAAAACTACGAAGAAACGTAGACGGGAAATTTGCATCTAACAAATCGTTGCCCTCCCATCAAAATGAGAATATGGCCGTACCAAAAGTCAAATTCCCATTTTCAAATTCCTGCCATCTTCCGGCAAACAAACGAGGATTGAACAAATTCTGAATTTAAAAATGTCAATTCCGGCGCAATTCCCGCAACCAAACGGGGGCGTAAGGGAAAAAGAGAAATGGAAAGAAACAAAACTACGAAGAAACGTAGACGGGAAATTTGCATCTAACAAATCGTTGCCCTCCCATCAGGCAACATATTCTGTATGGAGTAGGATTCGGCTGCATCAAAGTTCACACCGCAAAAGTGAAAAACTCCCCAATCCAATTCCGACATTCTAGAGGCTTGCAGTTTCCAATCTCATCCCAAACATCTCTTCGACAAGAATCGATGCTTCCTACGACTGTAACGTGCCGACCCAATACCATTTCACATTTGATTAATGTAACAAAAGCTCTCACTGTTCTTCTATATAAACCCATAAACCATTTCAGTGAACCTCACAACTTCCACACTACAGCTATTTATAACACTAAACCAGCTACAGGGTGTTGTTTCCCGACCAATTCAGAAATAACCCGTAACGAAATTCATCCATTCCGATTTGGGTTCTCCCTATTTTCTTTTAATACCAATTTTTCTACCATGGGTGGCAATTCGTCAGAAGGGCAAGCTAATGTCCATGATTTTACGGTCAAGGTACTTTCAGATTCCACCTTATGCCGTTCAATTAATAATAGCTATCACCTTTTTGTGTTTTCCACGAGGTTGAAATTGCTTGTGAAAGTCATATCCTTATGTCGTAATGTTTAATTGCAGGACATCAGGGGTAATGATGTGGATCTCAGTATTTACAAGGGCAAAGTTCTACTTATTGTCAATGTTGCTTCTGAATGGTATGTTTTTCTTCGTTTTATGAATGGGGAAATGTTAATATTTTAACTTGGTTGTGACTGGAATATAAAACATTTGTGGGCAGTGTGGGAGATGGTTTTGTGGGTGGCTGGCACACCTCCATTTATATTTTATGTAATTGTACCATTTTCAAATTATGATGATCGATGGATTTTAATTTTTGTTTTTGCAGTGGATTAACTACCTCTAACTACAAAGAGATGAACGAATTGTACGTGAAGTACAAGGAGCAAGGTGATTCTCCGTGAATATACTGAAGTCCACTTTTTTATTCGTTTTATTTACTTTTCTGCATTAGCTATATGGTTTTTGTGCACTCTTCAATGACAACTAGTCTTTAGAGCCCATTATATGTCATAAAATTGGTTTAGTTTAAGTAAGATGCTGTAATGGAATTCTCACTTTATGAGGTCGATTACTTGAACTTTCTAGGGGTGTTTTTCTTTCTTTATGCGTATATTCTGAATTTGTATGTTGTGATCTAGAGACGTTAAATATACATATAGGGATGTCATTTTGAAATAGAGAACATGATCAAATAGATCATAGCTTACGCTATATAACCATTTGAATAAAGTTAGAGGGAGATAATAATGAAGGGTATGGGGACTGAATGCCTGTCCCTGGGCAGAATTTCATGGTCACTGTGATGTGGGGAGGGAAGCAAAACCGTTGTACATGTTTAGTATTTTATAAATAGTTACCTATCCTGCAAGGATGCAAACAGTTCGAACCTTCTTGTCTCCACTTGCAGCAAGTCATCATATTATATTCATTGGCATGATTGCACAGAATAATTCAGATCCGGAAGACTGATGTAATACAAGTTTTCATTCATAGGTCTTGAAAAGATCCTTTCGTTTAGTGACATTTTATGAAGGGACTGATTTATCTTGAGTTTGTTTAAGTCTCGGTACCTTTTTCAGTAACTCATGGATAATGGATGCAGCCTTTGCAGTTCAAATGCTGAGCTTAACTTGATATATTTTATAAGTGATATTTGATGATTCCACGTTTCTCATAAATCAATCAAGCACATAGATAGATAGAAGATTTTAGGAAAAACAACTTAGCTCTTTCTTTCCCAAAGATTCTGTTCAATGTGTATCAGTATATATTATCAGTAATCCAGCCTTTTGAAATGTGTTCAGCTTGATGCTTGTATCTCCTAAGCAGCTCCTTAAGGCCATTTGAAATCATTGTAGATTGATGCGTCAATCTAGGGCATCATGATGTCCTGAGAACTGCATTGAACGAAGGCTAGGAAATGTGAAGCCATTTGAAACATTGGATTCAATGCATTTTTTCACCTTAGAAATGAATTTTCATGGATGAATTTTAAGTTGGAAAAGAAAATGTATCCAAGAATTTAATGGAATACACTTACACTTGATAAGTTCATCAATAGCTATTAGTCATTAATTCCTCTTAAATTGGATTTCACAATTTTATTTCTCATCATTTTTTTCTTAATATTTACAGTTTGTTGGTCAACTTTCTGCAGGACTAGAAATACTGGCCTTCCCATGCAATCAGTTTGCTGGGGAGGAACCAGGTGACAATGAGCAGATTGCAGAAGTGGCATGTTCTCGTTTTAAAGCAGAATTTCCAATATTTGAAAAGGTCAGCATATCACTCCTATATTATTATTTTCATGGTTATTTTGTTTTGTTATTGATGTCAATTCATCTGTCATATAAGAAACAATCTTGTAATAACGAGCTTAACTGGCATGCTTATCGAAGCTTAACTGGTATGCTTTTGGTATTTATATTGTGGTTTCTGTTATGTAGGTTGAGGTCAATGGTAATAATGCAGCTCCTATCTATAAGTTCTTGAAATCAAGCAAAGGTGGCCTTTTGGGTGACAATATTAAGTGGAACTTCACCAAGTTTCTGGTGGACAAAGATGGAAATGTGGTTGATCGATATGCTCCAACAACTTCTCCACTGAATATTGAAGTACCTGACAATCCCTCTTTTGTAGTTTCATACCTTCTATATACTTTATTATGGTGATTGATTGTTTGGGATTCTGCTGCATGTCAATCCTATTTCTGAACAGCAAATGTTTGATGTGGTAATAATACACATGCCTTAAGGCAGACACTAATATTTGCATTTTATGTTTGCAGAAAGATATCAAGAAGATCCTAGGAACTGCCTAATTCTTCCGAAGCAAAAACATTTCAACATTTCTACAGTGCCCACATAGTGCTAACGAATAAGATGAAGAAATCCTTTTAGATGTAATTCTGGTTACAGAACAGGGTTGTAGCTGAAAATATTGTTTGGAATTTCCAAGTTGGAACTGCTTAAAAATCTTTTGTTTTCTAGTCCTACGAATCTCATGTCTTTCACTTGATTTGATTTATACCATAAATAAGGGTTGTATTTCCAATCCCATCATATGTTTTCTTAGCAGAATATAAATTTGATCTCTCAAGGATCACATGCAATTTTATTTGACTAGTTATCTTAACTGGAAGAAATGTTTATCATGCTTTTAATATCAATAATTTGCAAGCTGCCATGGATTCTTCTCAGCATATTGTGTACTTGTAATTTTTTTGTCAAACAGGACATGCTGCAAGATGCCTTAGTTTTTTTTTTCTATCTGAAACTAGCATTTTTATCTGCCATCAATTATGTTTACATCATACATTACTTATGGACATGATTATCTTTTGAAAGCTTCATAGGGATTTATAGCTAAGATTTTTCATTTAAGTCATATTCTGTGATAGTTGGTATTTATTCACAATCTTAATTAGCTGCAAAATAGTTTGGGGTTGTTTTTTTGATCGAGACACTCTTAGGGCCCGTTTGGTGCATGGAATTAATTTATCCAGAATAGGCCTATTCTAGATTAAGTACCTATTCTTGGATTAATTAATCCTGAAAACAAAAGTTGGGAATAAGGTTTGGCCCTGTTTGGTGCACCTAGAAGATGACTGGGAATTAATCTATTCTGCATTTGGATCCCATAATGTGGAATTGGAATAAGGATTATTTTTTATTTTTTTAATTAATTTCAACAAGATATATTTTTAACTTATTAAATTCCAATTTGAAAGATATAGTTTTACTGTTAACGGAATGTGGCCATTCCATGAAAATATACACCACATCGTTCACCATTTAGTATACGATGGTGTTAATTTAAAACATATTATGAATAAACTTTTTTGGTCTACTTTGACTACTGACCATGGAAAATCGCACACAATCAAATTTAGAAACAATTGTAGAAATCTGATATCATTTCTGTTGATGTCAGTTTTGTACCACTACATAACATATAGCAATTGAATACTTGATACAGCGTACCAAACACTCAACCCTCTCTTGAAAAGTATATACTCATGAAGAATATGAGAATACTCCAAGGTTCCTTACACCTGTGGATACCAACTCAGTTATATTAATGTGATTTGCTAGTTAATCACGTCGGCGGGCTTACGTTGTTCACTTGAGGATGTCAAATTCTCGTTATGATGAGATTTAGCTTTGCAATGTATACTCAATTGACTTTCTCCTTTTATATCACTTCCAACCTTGCTCTTCAAACTTCAACTTCTAAACTACTTCTTGCTTTACTACTACTCCTATAGAATGGAAAGATTGGCAAATGGACGGGGATCAACCTAATGAAAGCTTGCCAGCGGTGCTACCTCCATAGATGCAATGATTCAAGGGAATAGGACTAGATTACCACACAAGACTCCTTAACAAGCCGCTAAGATGCTAGTGGCCTAGTAGATAGATCCCTATCAAACATTTACCAATATCACCATACAACTAGCCATCTATTTCTATTTTAACAACATGAAATGAAATCAACTTTAACAACTCAATGAAATCTAACTTTAACTATTGGAAGTAGAAACCATGCAATAACATCAAGTGTTCTTAATCACCATGCAAGACACAACAATGACAAGAGAAGCAAATTTGGTATTATATTAGCAACAATTTTCTTCAACCCTTTACAAATGAGAACAAATGGCCTTATATAGAGGCTCAAAATTACAACGAGTGGCCGAGATTAAGGGGCAAAATCAAGGGCCAAGATTAAACCTTACAAACCCTAATTAGGGTTACCATCTTTCAACCAATTACATGAGGGCACCAACTTTGTGGGCCAATGAGAAAATTACAATAATTTGTCAACCAATGAGAACATAGGACACTTGGCATGATTTGATTGCATGCACATGAAATTGCCACCTCATCAGCCTTATCTTATAAATTTATTTAATCTTTGAGATGAGGTGAAGCCTTGGATGCTTGAGCTCGTCCTTAGAAACTTTCTCATCACCACTTGAACTTGCTTGTACTTGATGTCCCGACCTTGAAAGGGTGAGGTCTCCATGCACTTGGGGTAATCTTGCCTTGGCCTCGGTGGCTTGCCTGGATGTGAACCTCTTGCAATTTGAGAGCCTTGCTCTTGGCCACCGCCTTGAAATTAAACTTGACCCCATCAACCTATCTTCTCGCTTTCCACCTTCATTATTCTTGTCTTCTTTAATCTTCATGGCCTTCATAGTCTTCCTCAACCTATCTCTCAATTGTATCATGTCAATGGTACCGATGTTGGTGTCTCAGACTCGCTTCAATTTCGAGAAGAAAGTGGTCTTGGGCGTCATATCTTCCTTGTCTCCTATTTTGGTATTAATTCCCTTTGGGAAAGAATCCAATCAAGACAATCGAGAAATCCGCTTAATGAGCCAGCCTTCTCTCAATCTTGAAACTTATCTCCAACACCCAAACAATGCACACCAAAGAAAAGATAACAATTAAAGAGAATAAGTTAAACTAATCTTCGCCAATTTGTCCTCAAAATGGCATGGCTGGGGCAAATATGAAGCTTCTCTCTGTCAAAATCTGTGGTCTTTTCTATCAATTCATAGCCTCTCTTAAGGCAAATCTGCTCCAAAACCTTTCCAATCTGCCCTCAAACTGAGTCGCAGCACCCCAAACAAATTCAGATCCGCCTCTTGATGTAATAGCAGGCCCTCTTCCTAATTAATAACAGGTCTCCTCCACTCAACTAGCAGCCCTGCTACTAATCACTGTGGCGGCTCCTTCAAAAAATTGTGGCTTCCTTCAAATGGCAGGCCCTCTTCTAGACCAGTCGCTGCCCTCCCAAATAACTTCGGATCTGCTCCTCACTCTAAGACAGTTCGCTGCCTCCTAACATGTTTGCTAGCTTCTTCAAACAATTTCGCTCCTCTGCTCTGCTCCCTTATGTTCGCTGGGAGATGGAAGAGAGATGGTGAGGAATAGAGGGGGTGGAGTGCCTCCTTATACCCAACCTTTTCCTCCAACACATAGGGCCGACCTGCAACATGGAGAAACATAAATTAAATAAATGCCAAAAAAGAGGGATGACCTTGTCTATAAACAATAAAATTGCAATGAAACTTGCACCAAAATTTATTTATTATGCGCCCAAGCCTTAAATTGTATTATCCACATGGTGGTGCTATCACAAAGGGGCCCCATTTTAATTTTCTACCTTAAGTTACCCATAAGATCCCCAAAATTTTCGATTTTAAAACCTAGATTTGCAAATTTCAAAGCAAACTTAATTTCATGCGCCCAGATTTCATAGTCTATAGCTCAATTTTGAAATCTCCATGCAAATTTCAAACATTAATGCTCAACTTAGATCCACTTGCCCAGATTTTTAATTTTTTGAAGGTCAAATTTTAAAGCAAAAGGCCCGATTTCTATATTAGTGCCCAGATTTTTAAACTTCCAATGCAAAATCGAAAATAAATAAGAGGCCAGAATTTATTTGCAATGCAGATTTTTGATATATATTGCCCAGATTTTAATTTTAAAAGGCTCTAAATTTATTTTTAATCTCAGATTTTAAAATCTCAATGCCCAGATTTTCCTTTTATTAGCCCAATTTTAAATAATAAGGGACCTGATTTCGATTTTAAAGGCTAGATTTTGATGTTAATTGCCCAAATTTGAAATTCAATGCCCAAATTTCGATCTCATGAAGGAGACAAAATCAATTTCGTTTTATTTTGCAAATCAAACATTTTGGCCCAAATTCACTTATTTCAATCCCCAATTCATCATCCGAACTTACAAAAATTCTCCAAGAAGATGGTCAAATTGACAATCAAATTCAAAACACAGGCCTAATATACATCAATAATTTTCAAAATCACCCATCTAGCATCCATGTCCAACAATATCGTCAAGGCATCGGGCATCGGAATATGGAAAAAAGGCCAAGTCTGGCTCGAAAATGGGGGTCCCCAAATTCTTTGGGGCGATGGTGTGAAAACCTCACAACATCTAGCATGAACCCAAAGAAATGTTCCTGAACATTTCAAGACAAAAGTAACTTAGAACCAAAAATCTCAGGATGACCTATCCGAAAATCTACTTAAGGACAAGTACTCAACAAGGGAAAGAACTTTCAAGTTGAACCTAAGCACCTTGACCATAAGCTACTCACGTGTGTGCAAGTGATTTATTTCCTGTTCGACCAGAACTTGATAATCTCTCGGATCCTTTAGACTTAGCTATTATAATATCCTTACTTCAAAAGCATCCTGGATAGAGCCCCGCTGCCAGTTAGGCGTCCATAGCCCCGACGGAGTTATCGCTGTGGCACCACAATCACGGTTCTACCCTTAGTGACTACTTAGTAGCACCGGTAGAGATGATTGCACGCCCTTTAAAGCCAATTTCTATCTTTATTTTCACTTTGATATTGCTTTTCATCTTTCATTTTTTCATTTTTTGCACTTTCTTTTTTCTCATAATACTTCTTTCTTTTCTCTTTTCAATCTTCTGTTTGGCTTGTAGGCAATGAAGCCGGCAGAGGGTTTGGAAGACCACAGTGGCGCTAAAGCAGGTGTATGGTTTTCACTAAGTCCAACTTCACTTCGAAATACCAAGAACTCGGAGCAATTAAGTGTGAGTATAATGTTGTAACCATGTCAAAGGTAACACAAGAACCTCTATCGAGTCTGACCCAAATTTAGTACAAGTCCTACCATAGACCATCGACCAAGCACACCCTAAAATCCCTGAACCTTGTCAAATATATTCAAGAAATGAACAAGACAGACTCTAGGTTCTGACACCAAATATGTAAGATCTACACACATCGTCCACGAGTGATAACTTGGACCCCTTTTGCACTTGCAAAGCTCCAAAACCAAAACTGCTCTCCAACTGAGGGAAGCTAAAAGATCCCAAGTCAACTGACTTGGTGCAAATTAAACTCGAGCTCCCTCAAACACCTAAACTAAACAACTGAAAGGAAACCTAATCTAAGCCAAACACTAAAGCAAACTAAACTACTTTCCTGAGCCAAATGGTCCAAGACAAACCTACCCTAACTATGTACAAGACTCTAAAGGGACAACACTAACCGATCTAATATATATACTGGATCTAACATCATTTCTCAGGATGTCAAAAGTAACAAGGTTTGGGTGATAGTTCTCAATCTCGCAAACTCATCCTTGTACTTTGAAAAAAATTTAATCACCTCAAACTCAAACTCAAGAAAATTATCATGAAAAATCAACAACTGAGGCAACTCATGGGGTCCATGCTCAATCCAAATACAAGTTGTTTTTCCAAAATTTCCATAATCAAAATAAAAAATTTCATACCTTTCATCCTTAAGAGCAGGGAAAGAAACAACCTAGTGTGCTTCGTGCGGTAACTCTTGTTCAAACCTCAATTGATCATCCCCAGCTTCAGGAGGTCGCAAATGGTGATGAATCTTCCCTCTAACATCTACATCGAACTCACTGGTAGTCAAGGCAAGATCGATCTTGGAATCAAGCTCATGAAATATTGTCTTTGGGGGCTTGTCCTCGTGAAACATGAACCATGCATCCTTGTGAATATCCTCAAGTGTATCCTCAAAAATCAAGGATTCCTTGATATTCTCCCCATCAAACGCCTCTCCAAGCTGCTCGAACACAATATCCAATTGTAGCATCAACCCAAATTGTTCTTTGTTTTCCTTTTCCATGGGAGCAACTTGATCACCACTTAACAATCCTTGGATATCCTCACCACTAGGAGCCTCATCATCTAGCATGTAATTTCCATTTGAACTCTCTTTAGGAACATCTTGCAATTCTTTATATAGACTCTCACCAAACATAGCACCTTCAAGACTGATAGGAGAACCATCATACATCTTTGTGAGTTGCCCATCAACTTCCATTTCAAGTGGTAAGATTTCTGGAGGTCGAAGTTGATGGTGGATCGTGCCACTTGCAACAACTTGATCACCTTGAAAGGCTTTGGGCAATGAATCCTTTCGTATTTCTTCCTTAAGATCCTTAAGCATCCCCCCAAAGAATATGGTGGTAATGGCGTCTTGGAATGCCTTATCAAATTTTTCCTCATATCTTGATTCACTTGTAGTAACTTGCAATTCCTTGTTCAACTTGTCCAATTGATTGCTTCTTTCATGAAGGGTGCTAGAGACTTCTTCCAACTCATCCTCAAGAATTTGACTTTGTAGCATGAGGGAAAGTTCACCAAGGATCACCTCTTCAAACTTGTTATGATCTTCTTCTAGCTCCTCGAGGTGTGGATCTTTGTCTGATATGCTTCCTCTTCTTTGGATGAATTCAATTGCTTCCTTAATTTCTTTCTTAACACCTTCCTCCCAAGGAGTAAAGTGTGAAGTTTCCTCCACTTGGTTATCTTGAACATTAGAATCAACCATATCATCTTGATGCATCTCACCCTCTTCATTTTTTGGTGTCCAACTTAAAAGCTGAAAGAAATCCTTACCACCTCCCACTGATATTTCCTCATACCAACCCAATTGAAACTTGACCAAGTCAATGGAGTCTTGACAAGATGGGCAAGTAGATTCCGAATGTGAGAGACTATGTACACTGCACCAAGAACTTCTTCCATATATGTTTTTTGGTTCCCTATTGATATCTTCTTTGAAATCAAGAAAATCTTCCTCTGAATTGACAAGGACCGCAGGCTCATGTATTTGTGAAAAAGAAAATCTTCCTCTTAATGCCAAGTCCACTCTCAAGAGAAACACCAAACAATTCATCTCCTCATGATCTGTAGTACCATGTATCCTACACTTTCCTGATGCTGCAAGTTGAGACAAATCCCATGGAGGTAACCTCTTGTTCAAATCAAACCAAATGGGAAGAACGTCCACCTGTCTGTCCATTGAGAAACCCTTCTTTTTTAATTTTTTGATTTTTTTGATTTTTTGAACTTTTAAGAGATCTTTCACATCTCAAATATAACATGAAAGCTCATTGTTGTTGATAGTCCATGAATGAACACCGCCCAGCCCTCCTAGTGCCAAATAATGTTGGTGTGACGATGGAGGGTTTGCGTGTCACCAATGCTCAAATTTTTCAACCTTTTCAAAATGAATTTCAATTCGGCCCTCCTTCTAGCGCCAAATAATGTTGATGTCAGTTTTGTACCACTACATAACATATAGCAATTGAATACTTGATACAGCATACCAAACACTCAACCCTCTCTTGAAAAGTATATACTCATGAAGAATATGAGAATACTCCAAGGTTCCTTACACCTGTGGATACTAACTCAGTTATATTAATGTGATTTGTTGGTTAATCACGTCGGCGGGCTTACGTTGTTCACTTGAGGATGTCAAATTCTCGCTATGATGAGATTTAGCTTTGCAATGTATACTCAATTGACTTTCTCCTTTTATATCACTTCCAACCTTGCTCTTCAAACTTCAACTTCTAAACTACTTCTTGCTTTACTACTACTCCTATAGAATGGAAAGATTGGCAAATGGACGGGGATCAACCTAATGAAAGCTTGCCAGCGGTGCTACCTCTATAGATGCAATGATTCAAGGGAATAGGACTAGATTACCACACAAGGCTCCTTAACAAGCCGCTAAGATGCTAGTGGCCTAGTATATAGATCCCTATCAAACATTCACCAATATCACCATACAACTAGCCATCTACTTCTATTTTAACAACATGAAATGAAATCAACTTTAACAACTCAATGAAATCTAACTTTAACTATTGGAAGTAGAAACCATGCAATAACATCAAGTGTTCTTAATCACCATGCAAGACACAACAATGATAAGAGAAGCAAATTTGGTATTATATTAGCAACAATTTTCCAACCCTTTACAAATGAGAACAAATGGCCTTATATAGAGGCTCAAAATTACGAGTGGCTGAGATTAAGGGGCAAAATCAAGGGCCAAGATTAAACCTTACAAACCCTAATTAGGGTTACCATCTTTCAACCAATTACATGAGGGCACCAACTTTGTGGGCCAATGAGAAAATTACAATAATTTGTCAACCAATGAGAACATAGGACACTTGGCATGATTTGATTGCATGCACATGAAATTGCCACCTCATCAGCCTTATCTTATAAATTTATTTAATCCTTGAGATGAGGTGAAGCCTTGGATGCTTGAGCTCGTCCTTAGAAACTTTCTCATCACCACTTGAACTTGCTTGTACTTGATGTCCCGACCTTGAAAAGGTGAGGTCTCCATGCACTTGGGGTAATCTTGCCTTGGCTTCGGTGGCTTGCCTGGATGTGAACCTCTTGCAATTTGAGAGCCTTGCTCTTGGCCACCGCCTTGAAATTAAACTTGACCCCATCAACCTATCTTCTCGCTTTCCACCTTCATTATTCTTGCCTTCTTTAACCTTCATGGCCTTCATAGTCTTCCTCAACCTATCTCTCAATTGTATCATGTCAATGGTACCGATGTTGGTGTCTCAGACTCGCTTCAATTTCGAGAAGAAAGTGGTCTTGGGCGTCATATCTTCCTTGTCTCCTATTTTGGTATTAATTCCCTTTGGGAAAGAATCCAATCAAGACAATCGAGAAATCCGCTTAATGAGCCAGCCTTCTCTCAATCCTGAAACTTATCTCCAACACCCAAACAACGCACACCAAAGAAAAGATAACAATTAAAGAGAATAAGTTAAACTGATCTTCGCCAATTTGTCCTCAAAATGGCATGGCTGGGGCAAATATGAAGCTTCTCTCTGTCAAAATCTGTGGTCTTTTCTATCAATTCATAGCCTCTCTTAAGGCAAATCTGCTCCAAAACCTTTCCAATCTGCCCTCAAACTGAGTCGCAGCACCCCAAACAAATTCAGATCTGCCTCTTGATGTAATAGCAGGCCCTCTTCCTAATTAATAACAGGTCTCCTCCACTCAACTAGCAGCCCTGCTACTAATCACTGTGGTGGCTCCTTCAAAAAATTGTGGCTTCCTTCAAATGGCAGGCCCTCTTCTAGACCAGTCACTGCCCTCCCAAATAACTTCGGATCTGCTCCTCACTCTAAGACAGTTCGCTGCCTCCTAACATGTTTGCTAGCTTCTTCAAACAATTTTGCTCCTCTGCTCTGCTACCTTATGTTCGCTGGGAGATGGAAGAGAGATGGTGAGGAATAGAGGGGGTGGAGCGCCTCCTTATACCCAACCTTTTCCTCCAACACATAGGGCCGACCTGCAACATGGAGAAACATAAATTAAATAAATGCCAAAAAAGAGGGACGACCTTGTCTATAAACAATAAAATTGCAATGAAACTTGCACCAAAATTTATTTATTATGCGCCCAGCCTTAAATTGTATTATCCACATGGTGGTGCTATCACAAAGGGGCCCCATTTTAATTTTTCTACCTTACGTTACCCATAAGATCCCCAAAATTTTTGATTTTAAAACCTAGATTTGCAAATTTCAAAGCAAACTTAATTTCATGCGCCCAGATTTCATAGTCTATAGCTCAATTTTGAAATCTCCATGCAAATTTCGAACATTAATGCTCAACTTAGATCCACTTGCCCAGATTTTTAATTTTTTGAAGGTCAAATTTTAAAGCCCAAGGCCCGATTTCTATATTAGTGCCCAGATTTTTAAACTTCCAATGCAAAATCGAAAATAAATAAGAGGCCAGAATTTATTTGCAATGCAGATTTTTGATATATATTGCCCAGATTTTA
Source organism: Chamaecyparis obtusa (assembly GCA_027943335.1). Classification (NCBI taxonomy): domain Eukaryota; kingdom Viridiplantae; phylum Streptophyta; class Pinopsida; order Cupressales; family Cupressaceae; genus Chamaecyparis; species Chamaecyparis obtusa. The sequence continues at coordinate 1,487,081 of BSBK01009712.1, forward strand.
ATTTTAAAAGGCTCTATATTTATTTTTTATCTCAGATTTTAAAATCTCAATGCCCAGATTTTCCTTTTATTAGCCCAATTTTAAATAATTAGGGACCTGATTTCGATTTTAAAGGCTAGATTTTGATGTTAATTGCCCAAATTTGAAATTCAATGCCCAAATTTCGATCTCATGGAGACAAAATCAATTTCATTTTATTTTGCAAATCAAACATTTTGGCCCAAATTCACTTATTTCAATCCCCAATTCATCATCCGAACTTACAAAAATTCTCCAAGAAGATGGTCAAATTGACAATCAAATTCAAAACACAGGCCTAATATACATCAATAATTTTCAAAATCACCCATCTAGCATCCATGTCCAACAATATCGTCAAGGCATCGGGCATCGGAATCTGGAAAAAAGGCCAAGTCTGGCTCGAAAATGGGGGTCCCCAAATTCTTTGGGGCGATGGTGTGAAAACCTCACAACAATTTCTATAATAAATTATTAAATGTGATCACAAATTTGGAACGACTAGTGAATTTTGAACAAAAAATAAAAGTTACTAGTGTTACTGGGCGTCTCAATTCACAGCAATTTAATTTAGTGTTACCATAATTATGAAGTGAAATCAATCACATTGGGAGCAAATCACTGGGCAAAATACAACACGGAATTTGCCTAACAAACATGCCGTTTCCAACAACTTACAAGAAGAAAACAAAAACTGGTACGTTTGGTAAAACATTGCCTTAGTCCACAAAACCGGTCTGCCAAAAAACGGCATCGCGTAACTTTCTGAGATCTCTTCCATTGAGAGTTCGGCCAAATCCTTCAAACAGAAAAACTTTTATCATTATTAATATTATTATTATAATGAGCAACGAGTTTGTGAGGAGGCCTCACCGCGACCATTTCATCTTCTTCGTCTGAGAAAGATTCTGAGGTTTTGCTTGGCGGCGAATTCGGAACATTCACAGGCGCTGATTCACCCAATCTATGTCTTCCATTCACAGGCACTGATTCACCCTCGACGTCCTCGATACCCATTTCTAGTCATTGCGTTTCCACTAATACAGAAAACCTAACGCACGGACCCGACGAGTTATAGATTTTGATGTAATTTTGAATTCTTGAATAGCCTTATTCTGGAATAAAATGAATTCCAACTTTTTTTTCGAATTATTTAATCCATGCATTGGCCAAAAAAGGGAATTGGTTTTCTAATTTGGGAATTAAGAAAATGGCCACAAACAACGAATTAGTTTATTCTCGCATTCAATAATGCCTGTTCCAAGTTAATTCCATGCACCAAACGGGCCCTTAGATATTTGTTTTTTGTTAATTTTCAAATAATATATTCTTGATGTCCTTACATATTCTACTTTTTTTTTTAATAAACAAGGGGGTGAAGCCGAAAGTTTTCTATTAAATTATGATAAGAACAGCATAGTTTGAAGACACATAGTTTGTGGAAGTAGTCCAAGAAAAACATAAATGAAACAAATCCTAACTGAAAAAGAGCAGCCTAAATTTCGAGTTGACTCCACTAGCCTAAACTTGATCTTGATCCACTGATAGATCAAACACTAGGAACTTCAATAACACTTTTGCAAAAAAAAATAGACAAAAACAGAGTATGGAGATTTTTATCTGTTATTCCTCCTTCCATATTGTGCTTAACATGTCTGTAAATGCTATTTAAACTTTTTAAATATTGAACTATATGGCAGACCTTGGCTGTCTATTCTTGTAATACATTTTCAGAAGGCAATGATTTTTCGTTTGCTTTTTCTTTTTCAATGTCTAAGATGGTTGCCTTGTATGTTCATCTTGAGGGCACTAGAATCTGTTTTCTCTTCTTTATAAGAAAGTACTATTCTTATATTTTGTTGATGTGAGTTTTATGCCACTACATACAGAATAGAATACTTAGTACACCAAATTCCCAACTCTCTCTTGAACAAGGAAGCTCATATGCTAAACAATGTATATGGATTGTGTGATCAGATGAGACAACCCCAAGGTTCCTTCTAGTTGTGGACTCAACTCAATTGTAAGGATGTGATGTGCTGGGTATCACAAAGGGACTTACACTATTCATTTAGTGGACATCAACCACTTCAACTACTTCCAACCAATCAAACTGCGAAGGAAAAGGGTTGAGAAAGCTATTCCACTCATAGAATGTAAGAGATGATGAATACCTTTGTGCCTCTAATAGGCTTAGTTTAGCCATCGACATCAACTAATCTAGTGCAATCTCCTAAGGTAAATGTAAGTGCAAACAATAATCGAAGTAAAGCTCCTACATATGTCATTCAATCACGCAAGGAAAACTTACAATCAACAAGCAGCTAGTGGTTTGGTCTAAGCAAGTTCACCAAAGATGCATCCAAAATATCTTCCATTCAACTAAACACTACTTCTAATCAACATGAAATGAAATCCTAATCTAAGTGAGAAAATGTAGAAACCATGCAATACTCCAAAGCAACACAAATAATCCACCATGAAGACCAACAATAAATTAGCAATTACTTTGATAGCATTATGGCAACAATTTCTCCTAGTCTCTCCCCTTTACAGATGACAAGGCTTTGCCTTTTATAGTAGTTCCTGGTAAAATGAGTGGCCATGATTGATTTGGAATCAAGGGCCAAGATTAGTCCACCAAAACCCTAATCCAACTATCAGCTACAAGCATTATATGTTGGCCAATTACAATTAAGCACCACCTTGTGAGCCAATAAGAAAATTACATTGCTTTAAAGGGCCAATAAAAAAATTGGTTAGGTAGAAGCTTATAGAAGGCACCAAGTAGTGGGCCAGTGATGAAATGCTACACAGGCTTACAATAAATCTTCTTATAGAAGCTAACTTTCTTTGATTTTTCCCTTTTGACAAATTCAATGAATCTGGACATCATATTGTTGAGCTCTCCCACTAGGACACTTGGCATGATATGAGTGGTTGAAGATAAACAGATGCCACCTCAGTGTGCTTATCCTATAGACTTGATAAATATCTCTTGGTGATGAGAAATTCTCTTGATACTCAACATTATCAAGCCTTCAATTGTGATGACTCATATTCTCAAATCACTTCATCTTCATGCATTCTTTCTTGTCCTTCGGAATCCTTCATTTTGAAATTTCCTCATTGACTTAACTTGAATTTGCTTGTTTTGACCTTGATCTAACACTTCTAGAAGCGGTGAAGTGTAACATGTAGTTGGACCATCCAATTGAACTTGGATTTCCAGAGAAATTCAAGTTTGTATGCGTTTTTCTATCTTTGACTTGTAGGCTTTATGTTTTAAATTTCACTTGAACTCGAATTCCTCGAACTTGGACTTAGATTTGTATCATGATGTTGCACTTTGGCTTCCCCCTTTGTCTAGGAACACCCTTGCTTACATTTGAACAACTTGTAGCCTGCTGGTGCATTAGGCCTTCACATTGTATTTTGCTTGAAATCCTTGCCATAGTCTTTGATTTGGACACTTCACCTTCATTAGCTCTTGTCATCTTTTAACCTGCCACACCATATCATACATTTGACACTTGCATTCCAAATTTTCATTTCAAAGTCATGACATGGTTGGAACTAATAAGCTAAGATCACGACTACAACTTTAATGAACAAATTGAAGCTAACTCCTGTACTTTCAGACCAAAATCAAATTCGTTTCAAATACTGGCCTCAATCGAATATGCACTATTGAATGCCTGATCTGGAATGCACGATCACTATCATGTGGAATTTGAAGCTCAAACTCAAACCATGCATTTTCATTCAGATTGTCATCAGAATTAAGCATCTACACCTTCTCTTCATTTTTCAACATCATAAGCACCAGAATTCGTACCTTGCTGGCGTTATAATTGGAATCTGAATGTTTAGGTTTGAGATATTCGACCTCCAATGAATCTGATTTTGATTAAATCTGAGTTGCAAATGCTTCCTTGACTTGATATTTTTTGATGGTAAAGTCTGAGTCCAATCTGAAATCACACAACCTTGATATGTTCAATTTATCCCTTGCTCCAATTGCTGGTCAAAATGCTTGATTTGATCCTTTAGTCTTTGATATTTTAATCTGGGCATACCACCGAGTAAGGAGATTGATATGCGCCTTTGTCAAATTTGATCTGAACTGCACCTTGCATAGTTCGTTGGATATTGGATCTGCACTTGTGTTTTGATTTCAAATTTGAACGAGTTTTGAGATGGCTTCAATGCCCATCTTTCATAGCTGTTTTGGGGCAAAGAGTCGTGTGTTTTGGGTCAGGCCGACTTGGTCCTCTCATAATTAATTTCAACCTCCAAATTTAATTTGAACTATCCCAGATTTAATTCAAACCTCCCATCATTAAATGTTTTTGGCCCCTAATTGAATTCGAACCTTTTCCCCCATAATGGTTTTGTTTGCTCAATGTAGATTGATCCATGGCATTTAGTGTTTCACTCTCCAATGCAGATAGCTTCCTATCCATTTAATTTCATGCCACGTCATTAAATTCGAACCTCTTTGCATTCAATTTCATCCCTTTTAATTAGAGTTGATCGGCCTCATTAAATCGATCCCCTTTGCATTTAATTTCATGCTTTTCAACTTGAATCACACCTCTCTATTTATTCGATTACCAGTCCATTATTTTATTGCCCAATGAAGATTATAGATTCGTTTGTGCTGGGCAGAGATCTTGGGTACATAAGGCGTTTTCAACATAAGGCTGGTGGAAATCACCAACAAATAAGGCGCTTTCATAAAATATGGTGTGGAAATCTGTAACAAGTAGGGCGATTGATTGGAACATGGAGTGGAAATGCACACCAAATAAGGCAAACATTCAAATCACAAGGTCAAATTCGCACCCCAATAAGGCAGGTGAAAACAACATACAGTGGGAACTCAAGTCAAATAAGGCAGATGTAAACAGCATGAAGTGGAAATCCAACCCAAATAAGGCAAACTCTTCAAATCGCAAGGTGGAAATCCACACCAAATAAGGAAAACTTATACAAGTGCAAGTGGAATTGAGGTCAAATTAGGCAAACTTACACAAGTGCAAGTGGAAATTGAGGGCAAATAAGGCAAACTTACACAAGTGCAAGTGGAGATTGAGACCAAATAAGGCTAACTGTCCAAAATAAGGTGGAAATCGAACCCAAATAAGGCAAGTGAAAACAACATAAGGTGGAGATCCAACCTGAATAAGGCACTTGCATGAATATCAAGGGCGGGAATATGGAGTGCAATAGACCTCCAATGCAGGGGGTGGGTGGCAATAGGGTGGCCGTACTATTTTTCCCGCCCACCCTGTGCATGCACACTGGTCGGAAATCATAAGGCAATAAGTCAGACTTCACTCAATGCTCAGGAAGAACTTTGGCATCAACAAGGCAAATGCACTAACTGCAGTTTGGAAATCATGAATGAACAAGGCACACTTTCAAACCTCTGGGCGGAAATCAAGCCTAAATAAGGCAATCTCAGCATAGTCAGGGTGGAAATCTCCCACATATAAGGCACCTTCATTACACTTGGGCGGAAATCTGGGATAAATAAGGCACTTGATATGATGCATTCATCAGAATTGAGCACCGCATAAGGTGTGGTCATTATAGTCAAGCCAGAAATTGCACCTACACAAAGCACTTGGAGATTATAGCAGATCAGAAATCTTTGCTCAATAAGGCAGGTGAATTAAATGTTGGTCGGAATTTGCACATAAATGAGGTGTACCATAGGAGGCTGGTTGGAAATAGCTGGGGGGCTACATAAAATATAACATTTAAGTATACTTTAAGTTATAGTTTATGTATATTGTCAGGATGTTTGAGAGTAGTTTTAGATCTCTAGGAGTTATAATGAAGATTCTAGATTTTGGGAGATCGTAAAAATTTTCAGACTTGGCCAAATTTAAGTAACCAACACGCTTCAATCAGTGTTCTTTTCTAGGTTAAAAATTCATCTTTTCTTGTTTTGCATCTTCATTCCATCCTTTTACACTTTGGTAAACTTATTTCATCACAAATCTCTTGACTTCAATTCCACATCCTTGACTGGCTTGACCCAGCTCTCACTCATATCCTTGATTGACGACTCCCTAGCGAGACAAAGTTGCTCAAACTCATTTCTTAGACTCGAAGACTTGATAATTGTCATCGAACTAAGACTACCTAGGACAACTACTCCACTGCCAAGTGAAAAGAAGGGGTCCCCATTTGCAATGGGGTGATGGTGTGAGAACCTCACAACATGTTTGAGTCACCAGCATTTGTTTGCCATTATGTCTAAGGAACTAGAGCTAGTAATTAGCCGAGAGGCTTTTATTTGTGGGCTTTAAGCCCGGAAAGTCTTTCTTCTGCTGGGAAGTTGTCAGCCTGCCTGGGTGTTTGCTTTTTGCCGACAATCCATATGTCACCATCTACACCTCTATCTGATTCTCTCACCTAGGATGCTGGAGCATCAACAGGTATAGCAGTTGACTGCCCACCAGCCATCCACGTTTGCAATGTTCAAACCCTAATTGCCTCCAAAGTATATGTGCAACAGAAGAAGATGTCAGAAATCATTGATAACATTCTTGCAGAGAGTTTTCAAAGCTCAGAGGAATATCCACGTATGATTTGTGTGTCATTAATAGACATCTTTAGATTTGAAAACTACAGTGAGACTTGAATTTTCTTCAAAGCCCTGCCATGACTAGGGCATGCATAATATTAGTTTTGAAATCTATCCCATAAATTGGGTTAAAGTAAATGTTATCAATATTAGCTCTTTCAATTATCTGAAACATATAACCTGTAAATTTGTGCTGCACATGAAGACTGCAATTTATATGTATTTTGTTTTCTGTGTGTTGTTGATATGGAAAATCAGATCAACTGATAGCTTTTATTTAATTGCGGCTGCAATTTTCAGTCTTTTTCTTAAATGTCGAGAACTTGCATGCGTGAATAGGTTGGTCAGACCTGCAAGGGCTCACACTTGACACAGAAAAAGAAACATGTGCCAAAAACAAAGTGGAATACATAGACAAATATCAGAAGCAAGCTGTATTATAAATCTTAAACAAAAAACATCTCTCTTAGCCTTTCCTACAGAAAGTTTTTCTTCTAAACTTTCCTCTACAGGTTCTCTCCAGTCTTAGCCTTTCCTCCAGAAAGTTCTTCTAACCTTTCCTCTACAGGGTTGCTTTCCAGTCTCTAAGCAAGTTTACTGTCACAAACCTTCATGTAGAGTACTCGTGTTGATTCCAAATCAACATCAGCAATGAAATGAAACAACATTATTTCTTTTCATTTTCCAATAAGCATTTCAAATTTGAAGAATAATTGCAAACAAAAATGAACACAATAAGAATGAATATATGTTTCATTACTTGCTTCAGTTGTATGTTGAACAAGACACTCTTATCTTTTCCAGTCTTAGGTTCAGACATCGACAAGGAAGCAAAAGATTTCAAGAATGCTCTAGCTTATCACTGGTTACCTTACTAAATTGTAAATTTCGGTTTTTGGCTAAAACACGCAACTTTAGCTTTGAGCAGGCTTGAACATTCTAATGCAGTAAAAGGCTTTCAGTGAAGCTCATGACTTACCTCTAGATTTTATACAGATGACAAGTCAACAGACCTTAATTGTTCTCCGTGGTTTCTTTCTCCAGTTCTGTTTGCATGCTTCTCTTCAATAATATTCTTTGATAGTTCCTCAAAGCTTTTTCTTCTCCTTGTTCTCTTGCTTTGCATCCTGATAATGGATCCCAGAGTGTGATTTGAAACATTGATGTTCTTAAAAACCTTTCACACAATCAAATCCAGAAACTACTTGGCACTTTCCTCAAAGCTGTTTATATATAAGATTCTTTGATTTCAAACATTAGTGAGGTGTAGGTTGTGCAAATGGAACCAGAGTTGACTGCAAATGCAATTCATTCCATCAATGCTAGAGACGCCATTTCATCTCCACTTCTTCAAAGTCTTATCTGTTGTCTTTACAAATTTGAAGTTTTGTTTCGTACTCTAGAAACAAATATTGACTTAATCAGATGGCTCTGTCTCATCTTCTCGATCTTCTCTTGATTAGTTTTTTTTATTCGCTTTAAAAATTTATATATTCGAGGTGTATATTTTCAATTCTTTTATTTCATCTATTCCTGGAGATCAAAAACCTATCGGCTTTCAATTGCACGAAAAAAATGTGCAACTGCATTGTTTCATATTTGGATACAACCAGTGTTGCTGATATTACGGATTACCTAATACAATTGTAGCTTTTGAATACGATAAACATTAAAACGAAATCAAGGTTGCTGAGAACACATACTTTTAGATCCAAGTCTCAGAAAACAAGTTAGTGGTCAAAAGGCTTGGCTTCTTGGAGTACTTGCTATTGAGTATATCACAGGAGCAGAGAAATATAAATTCTGATTTTAAACAATCAAATGTTGCACAGAAATGAAACACACGAGTATTTACATGGTTCACCTTAAAGGCTACATCCACTGGAAAGCAGGGCAATATCTTTCTTGTTCACTGTTTCAGCAGTCTTCATTCATTATATTTATACGAATGTTTAACTCTCCAAATATGAAGAGAGTCAGAAAATAAAGAGACAGACAGGAGAGGAAAGGATAGATGACCGTTGGACTTCACATTCAACACTTGATTCCTGGAAGTGGAAATCACATTCATAAATATGCAAGGGTTTACCTAATATATACTTATCTACTTCTAGCTATTGTTCCAGAGTGAAAACCGCTAATAAATAAAAGAGAGTGATTGTCTGGATCACGACTGTAGGTTTATATTTTTTTTGTATTCATCTTTGTAATTGTTGATGGTTATAAGAAGGTGCTTGAGTTGTGTTTGGAGGTAGTCGGCTGAGATGTAATGTAAACTTGTTTTGGTGCCTTTTTACCATTTGTAATCTTAAATATTTTTATGGTGAAAGAAAAATTTCAGGATTTCTCATGTGTATGAATAATGGAAGTACACAGGAACAGTTGGCACGCTGAATTAGGAAAGAGGGAACACTTTTAAATGTAAATGAAAATATGGGTGGGGTTTCAAAGGAAAGGTTAACTCAACAAAGTAATATAAACCAGAATTTGAACTATTCAGGAATTATGTGAAATCTTCTACTTTAAACTGACATATAGCTGATATCTTTGAGTGCGTACTGAATCAGGAGATCTGCAACTCATTAAAGTGTGATCTATAATCGTATTACATAAAACATATCTGAAAGTCGCGAAGGATTAAAACTATGCAGTGCTAGAATTTTTTTTTTAAATGTCAAATGTATTGAATTAGAAGCATTTGAAATATTATGTTAAGGGTTGTTGCTTAACATATTTCAAATCCCAAGTCTGAGAAAATCCACAAACAGACCTACCTGAACCAAAGACAATGTAGGAAAGTAAATCTGTTAATTTGTATGTGGCTCTGGCTTGTAGAATCTATTGGCCTTCACCCAAACAGTGCTAGCCACCATTCCAAAGCGTGCAACAAGGCATACCCCATTTGGTCCTTTCCCTTTGTATGCTTCCTAGTGCTTTCCTCGTGGGGGTTTTCGTGGAGTTTTACACGATCAATTTTAATTTTATAACATAGTGCTTGGGGCATGAGAATAAAATCTTCAAACTTACGGTTCACACTTTGGCGATTTTGGATATAAGTATTGATCAGGGAAACCCAAGGTTTTAGGGCCATCCCCATTTTTAGAACATTCTGAAAATGTGGGGATGTTTTCAAATTGGGAAAAAATGCAAGTGGTTTCTAGGAAACTTGGGATGTCTCAATAATCAAAGGGGACAGCTTGACGGCTTGTTGTCTAGGGTGAGGGGTTGTCTCTGATATCCCTTGACCATCTTGGAGACATGGCCGTTCCCATCAAAAAATAATGTAAAAGAATAAAAAATAAACTTATTGTTTGCTGGTGGGCCTACGCACCCAAATTATTTTATTGTTTGGCCGTGGGTCTCCACACCCTAGCTCACCCTATGAAATAAAAAATATTTTTAATTTTCTTTTAATAAAAAATTGTTTCAAATACAAAATTTGTGTGGTTTCAAAGGTCTTAATTTGGGTCTGGCCAGACCATAATAGAGGCATTGTCTGATTGTCCCCAAACCCCATGATGGGGTCTCTTCTTCAACCCCATTTGGAGCATTGTTCTCAAATTTCCATGAGGGGTGCTGTGCCTCAACTCTATTGAGGTCTCCACCCGTATGTATATATATTTCCAACTATTGTCTATCCAGCAACCAGAAAGCATCTTTAATCAAAATTAAAGGTGCATTCTGATTGCTAGATAAACATTACCCTGTTCCCATCCTGAAAATTTGAGATAACATAGAGATTGATTTTGCAGCATCAATCTAGTTGGAACAATTGTTTCTGTGGTCCCAAGCTAGTTTTGG
>BSBK01009712.1:1505000-1692500 GCA_027943335.1 Chamaecyparis obtusa
AAGTTGTATTTTGTAACCTAGTTTCCTTTTAGAGATGATATTTCAATGCAAACCATGGAACTATATTGTTCATCCCTAAACAATGGCGTCTCACAAGATGGCTAAGTGAGTCTAGATGGTATTTTTATAGCTGTGAAAGGAAAAAACTTGGTAACTCCAAGCCTTTTTTATGGCACCATTTTTGTATTTCACAAAATCTACAAGCATCTGATCTTTTATATTTTACCAAAGTGGTCAAAATATATTTTATATCACGATTACAATATCAAAAACTCAAAAAAGCTCTGAGTTCTCCCCTAGATTCAATATTAAGTGAGACCCCCAAATTTTTGACACTTTATAAATTAGTGCATCTTATAATGCAAATAAGTCTAATGAATGAGAATTCAAAAATATTTACTTTTGCCAAAAAAATGACACTCAATTTTGAGTTGTTGATCAAAAGCTACTAAACAATTAATTTCCAATAAAACTAGCCTATTTTAAATATGGTTAAATTGAAAGATTAAAAAACATCACTATATGTGATCAAACCTTGTCATATAACCACCTGTTGGAATTAGGATAGAATGAAATTTTTGTCAACTATCTATCCTTAGTTGAAAAAATAGCTCTTTGTTTGCAAGTAATTCAAAAAAATAAAATAAACTTCCTACTTGTTACAATGACAATTTAGCATAAAATTCTAGTTTTAAACTACTAGACGATAATTTTGAATGTTAATAGTTAAAAGTGATTGCTATCAAACCACTAGTGGTTACTACTTGTAACCATGTGATTAAGGGTACTCCCCTTACTACCCACACTCACAAAACACAATAGAGAAATAAATATAAAATTGCAAGAACTAAACAATTGCAAGAATATAAACACTTGTTTACTATTATCTTCAATAAAATGACATTACAATATTTATAAAATAACATGCTAAGCCACATGGACATTTTCATTACAATATTCCGCAAGTCAGAGCCACCATATGCACAATAAGAACTACCTCTAGTAACCCCTATTTTTCTTCTTTATATTGAAAATTTTAACTTCCCTAGAAGGTTTTGGAAATTGTAACCCCCCCTTTTGAGGCTATAAGAATTTTCCTAAGGCAAAGAACGAAAATGCCAAGATCTAGAAGCTCAATTGATAGCACAAGAGAGATAGGATAAATGATATGATAAAAATTGATTCAATAATGATCAAGAAAATAATGGATGTACAATTGATAAATACAAAGTAGATATGCCTAAATATATAGGCAATGCATGATAACTAGGAGTGATGCAAGAGATAAGGTCTATCAACTAGACAAGGTGTAATCACATGTCCACCAAAGGTGGATCATCCTCCATTGTACATCAAAGTATGTGCAATATGTACAACATTGAGAGGATGATAATGTGATAAGAGCACTAAAAGGTGGATCCCACACATAAAGTGGAATGAGATAACAAATAACTCCACCCAAAGAGGAATTCTCCTACACCATGTGCTAAAATGAAATGCAAACTCGTAGGTGTCTCAATGATAACTAATATGAAAATGAATTATCCTAAGTAAACTTAAGTAAAGTGTAATTAGTGATTTTTAATTACACCAACACCCTTTCTTAAGTGCAACTTAGAGGAATGCACTTAAGTTCACAAGGCTAGATGACAATGCATGATGGGTCCTGACTACTAGGCCATTTTAAGTGCCCATATACAATATGCAAGTGCAAAAGTAATGGTAGGTATTGACATTCTTGAACTCTTGGCCTTCAAACCATGCATGAGAAATATCTAGAGTGGGTGAGGGAAAGGTAGGTCCTACACCCCTGTTGGGCTTAACTGTCCCTTAGAATAGTAGGGCCATGTGATAAAATCTAGGGTAGTAGTGAAGGATAGTACCTAGAACCGTTCCATAGTATGAATCTTCCCTTCTTATTTATAGTTGTCTTAGAATAGTAGAGTCATTAGCTGGCCTATCTCAAACTGAGGGAAATCTCTCATAAAGTAGAGAAAGAGGAAAAACCTCATGGGAAAAACCATCTCCCAAAAAGAGAGATGAAAACAAGATGCACTGATGGAGGAGTAGTAAAGACCCCCTATTATAACATACATCATGTATATACAATCAAGAATCCCCCCATAGGAAGGAAATAAGGAGACATGATATCCCCCCACAATGAATAATTATTCTCCAAGAATAGTGTGTGTTTTATGGAAAAACATAGTCCAATGCCTATAAACAACATTTCTCCCCTTATGAAGAAGATATACCAAGTAAAAATGCAAGAAGGATTCCCATTTTGGATAGGAAGAAGGAAAGGAATCCAAATGAAGTATGATGTCTTTGAAGTTTTATCATGTGTTGCCATGACCTTGGTTGATGAAGATGCCACAAACCAATCATGATCAATCCTAATAGAAGAAGGTGACAAGCAAGGAACCAATGACAACTCCTTGTGAACAAAATCCAAAGACAAGGATATCTCCTCAAAATATGAAGTAGGAAGGGAAGAAAAGTATCCCCCCTCAATATAGAATTTAGACCTATAATTGTGTCTAACACTCTCGAATCCATCTCTGAAACTCCCAAAACTATACCTGCACATAGAGAAAAATGGGAAAAAGGTTGTGTTGGTTCTCAAAAGGGGTTACACTACAAAATAGCTACCAGTGCTCTTCAAATTTTTTTAAGAAGCCAACTCCAAATAGAAATTTTTTAAGAGGATTGGGCCAACTAACAAGTATTTAAAAATCCTTTTGCACTTTAGGCTCTACAAAACTAAGGTGGGTAAACATCAATGCCCTTCAATACATACTTCACAAACTCAAAACATGTCATTGCATAAATAGATATATCTTATATAAGGCATCAAACATGATAAGGATATACTATATGATGGCTAATCATCCATTGAACATCAATCTACATGGAGCATAAGATAGGGTAGGACAACAAACTTACAGGAAAATAAATAATATTGTGATTTAATCAATATTTTCAACAAGAGTAACTTGGAGCATGAGCATTAAACATGTAAAACCCACAACTTAGCTAAGATCAATTCCTCATCCCATTGGGCCTTGAAGTCATGAGAATCATAACATTATACAATATAATTCATTAATAGAAAATGATCTAAGAAATGTTGCATTACAACACTCTTTAACAACAATCCCAACCCAACCTTCTTATTAAATCCTTGCGGATAACCAGTAAATCTGCAACTTCTATCAAGCATTTAATTGATCTATTATACCAAAGCATGAAAGAAAATTCACATCTCTCACAACAAGACACTAAGAGAGAATAACACTTTGTTTTATTTCTGATGCAGGAGCATATTGGGTGTAAGAGCAATCTTGCATCACCCAAAAATATTTCGGTTTGCTTTTCAATAAGGGCTATCTTGTGCAGAGCTGCTATTTATGGAAACTTACTATTTTTAGTAAGTTGGTCATATGATCTCGGAATGTTCTGATTTCACAGGTGGAGGTTCATCTCAGTCATTTCAGCCTACCAGTTGAGTTTCATTGCCACATCATCAGTATTGGTGAAGTTATTGAGGTTTTTGGGTATGAAATCTTTCGAGTCAATTTTGAAGGCCTTAGAGGCTCTGGATCGTGATCGACCCCTAACTAATTGGTGCTAGCACATGTCAAGCATTGTAGATCTCGTCATGGCGTTTCTGAAAAGTGGTTACAATAGGAAAATGGAGTTACAGTTAAAAAGTTATGGCCTCCGGAAGTTGGGTTACCTAAAATCATATTTTGTATTTCTTTTGAGCCGACCCTATTGTAATAATTGTGAAAAATAAATAATTCTATGTTTAGTTGGCCTAAAGGGCTAAATTTTTGGAACCTTCTCGAGCGGTGGAAATTGCCCATATAAGAAGGGTCTGTAGTATTGTCTTAGGCAGTTTGGGACAGTTCTAGATGGTATATCTGGGTAATAATTTGAGGCTTTGTCCTACAGAATATTGTAAGGGAATGCCCATGTGGCTTTGCATATTGTAATTCTAAAAGTTTGTAATTCCACATTTGTGGAGATAATAAGAAGCCAATTTTTTGTTCTTGCATATTGTTGTTGTTTCTCTATTTTTGTTATGTGTTTGTGGTATTAAGGGGAGCATCCTTCATCAAGTGGTATCAGAGCCGGAGTTCCTGAGTGTGTAAACAGATCACCGATTGTGAGGCAGTTTGCACCAGGACCGTGGGTTAGGGTTTTTGTGTAAACAGATCACCGACTGTGAGGCAGTTTGCACCAAGACCATGGTTAGGGTTTCATCGAGAAGCGCAAAAATGCCTCCATGAAGGGAACGTGGCGGAAGAGTTGGTGTTGTAACACTTGAGGTTAGGGAACTGTAGAGACAAGTGTGAGCATTGTAAGAGGAGATTCGCAGAGGAATGAATCTTACTATCAGAGACGAAAGTGAGGATGAAGCCGAAGAAGAAGATCAAGAAGGAGAAGTCGAAGTTGTGAACCAAGAGGAAGAAAGACTTTTTCGAGCTATCTCAAAGATCGGGAAGAGACCTAAGATTGAGGTCCCGACATTTTCTGAAAATCTTAACCCAGAAGAGTTGATCGACTGGATCAATGAATGTGAAGAATATTTTGAGTATGAAGACATCAAGGATCCTGATCGGGTCAAGTTTGCGAAGGCCAAATTGAAGGGTCATGCGAAGATCTGGTGGCAAGAGATTCAGTTGGAGCGAAATCGAAGAGGAAAGGATAAAATCACAAGATGAGGGCGGATAGTGGATAAATTGAAGCGACAGTTCATCCCTATTGATTATGAGCTTGACCTACTGAAGAAAATGCAAAGTTTGAAGCAAGCAGGAAGATCTGTTCAGGAGTATACAGAGGAGTTCTATCGAATCCTCATCAGAATAGGCCATGCAGAAGCTGACAAGGAGAAAGTTGCCCGTTACCTTAATGGGTTGAGGCCGAGCATTCAAGAGGAGCTGAATTTAGTTTGAATGAACAGTATTGAAGAGGCATACTAGTTTTCCCTAAAAGTAGAGGAAAAGTTGAACAAGAAGTTTGAGAGCAGACAAGGCGGAAGAGGTCGTGATGGAAGATCTAGTGGACGGTCATATGGAGATCAAAATGAAGATTCGAAAAAGCAGGATGAGGCCAGTAATAGTCAGAATCAGAGAGGAGATAATTTCAATCATTTCCAAGATCAAAATAATAGAGATCAAAGAGGAAGAGGAAGAGGACAAGGATCTAGAAGAGGAGGCTTCCGTGGAACATTTTTTCACTATGGGGAAGAAGGTCATAGGACATTTGAATGTCCTCAATGCCAAGGAAGGACAGATAGAAGGAATGAAGGCTAGGCCAGAGTTGCATATACAGATGAGGATGCCAGATCATCACATTCTAAAGATGTTGAAAGAGGAGAAATGCTGATTAACAGAAGAGTCTTGTTGAGTGGTGAAAATGAATCTGAGCAAAGAAGGAGTCTGTTTCACACTACGTGCAAGTGTGAGGGTAAGTGTTGTGATGTGATTATTGATAGTGGCAGTACTAATAATTTGGTGTCAGAAGAGATGGTGACAAAGTTGAAGCTCAAGAGGCAGAAACATCCACATCCATATTGAGTTGCCTGGGTGCAGGATGACCACAAGGTCATGGTCAGTGAACAGTGCCTAGTGAAGTTCAAGATTGGCGGATACCAAGATGAGGTACTATGTGATATCATATCTATGGATGCATGTCACATGTTGTTGGGTAGGCTATGGCAATTTGACAGATGTGCGATACATTATGGTCGTGCGAATACCTATTCCCTGACAAAGGATGGAGTGCAACATAAGCTAAAACCATTGAAGGAAATATAAGAAAAGGTATGTGGTAATGCAAGAATAACTTTTGTTGATAGAGGAAATTTCTCAGATGGTATG
Source organism: Chamaecyparis obtusa (assembly GCA_027943335.1). Taxonomy (NCBI): domain Eukaryota; kingdom Viridiplantae; phylum Streptophyta; class Pinopsida; order Cupressales; family Cupressaceae; genus Chamaecyparis; species Chamaecyparis obtusa. The sequence goes on from BSBK01009712.1 coordinate 1,510,889, forward strand.
AGGCATGAGCATATGTGTTTTACATTAATTCCAAAGGCTGGGAAAGAGGAAGTAGAAGATGTACCTGTAGAAGTTGCAGAATTATTAAATGAGTTTCAAGATATTGTATCTGATAATGTGCCTAATGGATTACCACTAGTAAGAAAGATCAGTCATCAGATGGACTTGATTCTAGGAGCTAGTTTGCCAAATAAGGTAGCACACAGAATGACACTAGCAGAAAGTGAAGAGTTGAAGACAGATTTAAAGTTTAGTTCATCACATCATCCATAGATTGTATATGGAAGTAGTCCCAAAAATGCATCTGAGTTGAGAAAGATAGATAAAGGAGAAATAAGTAGTGCTGAAGCTGAGGATTTTGCAAAACATTTGAAGAACATCCATGAGGAGGTGAGGAAGCATATTACCAAGATAAGGAATTTCAGGTTGGAGATGAAGTCATGGTTCATTTGCGGAAGGAGCAATTTTTGGTTGGTACATATAACAAGTTGAAAATGAAGAAGTTTGGGCCATGTAAGATACTAAAGAAGCATGATTTAGGAAATGCATATGAGGTCGAGTTGCCTACTGAGCTGAATATTTCACCAGTATTTAATGTTTCAGATCTGATAGAGTATCATGAAGGAGGTGTTGAAGATGAGGTTACAGTAGTACAGTGGAGTATTCCAGCAACCAGTTCAGATATCAAAGAGACTGAAGACATACTGGATAGTAGTGTTGGTAGAAGCACAAGGAACATGACATATGAAGAGTATTTGGTCAAATGGAAAGGATGACCTGTTGAAGATTCATCATGGTTAACAAAGGAGGAGGTTAACCGTCTTGGTTTTCCTCTGTACACCTGAGTTGTGACAGGGTCACTTCTCAAATTACCCCGGGTGTCTGATGCAGGAGCATCCTGGGTGTAAGAGCAATCTTGCATCACCCAAAAATATTTCTGTTTGCTTTTCAATAAGGGCTATCTTGTGCAGAGCTACTATTTATGGAAACTTACTATTTTTAGTAAGTTGGTCATATGATCTCCATATGTTTTGATTTCACAGGTGGAGGTTCATCTCAGTCATTTCAGCCTACCAGTTGAGTTTCATTGCCACATCATCAATATTGGTGAAGTTATTGAGGTTTTTGGGTACGAAATCTTTCGAGTCAATTTTGAAGGCCTTAGAGGCTCTGGATCGCGATCGACCCCCAGCTGACCGGCGCTAGTGTGTGGTACACACTGTAGATCTTGTCATGGCATTTCCGAAAAGTGGTTACAATAGGAAAACAGAGTTACAGTTAAAAAGTTATGGCTTCCGGAAGTTGGGTTACCTAAAATCATATTTTGTATTTCTTTTGAGCTGACCCTATTGTAATAATTGTGAAAAATAAATAATTCTATGTTTAGTCGGCCTAAAGGGCTAAATTTCTAGAACCTTCTCGGGTGGTGGAAATTGCCTATATAAGAAAGGTCTGTAGTATTGTCTTAGGCAGTTCGGGACAGTTCTGGATGGTAGATCTGGGTAATAATTTGAGGCTTTGTCCTATAGAATATTGTAAGGGAATGCCCATGTGGCTTTGCATATTGTAATTCTAAAAGTTTGTAATTCCACATTTGTGGAGATAATAAGAAGCCAATTTTCTGTTCTTGCGTATTGTTGTTGTTTCTCTGTTTTTGTTATGTGTTTGTGGTATTAAGGGGAGCATCCTTCATCAATTTCTCTTAAAACTTCACTAGTTTTCACAATGGAGAGAACTGAATTAGCATTATATTTCACTGACAAAACTCATGCTATCTCTATCATATAATATTACAACAACTAAAGACAGCAAAAATAACAAAAGGAATTAATCCAAATCCATGAAATTTCTTTGTGGAAGATTTACAACACTACCCAAAACTAGAAAACTTGCTATTGGAACCAGATATGTTTGGAGCCAAGAGAATGGTCTACCAAAACAAAGAAGTGGAAACCGGAACCAAAAGGTTGGGACCCCTAGAAAAGAGGGAAGGAAAGAATATATAGACAAAAGAAGGAGATCAGATCCGATCTGATGTTGCCACCTATCCATCTTCAATCTGATTAGCCAAGATATCTTCTCCCTCTTACACTAATGACCCTAGGATTCCAAAATTAATTGGAATGCAACAAGCTTCGGGTCAAAATCTAAAACTAACCTAGCAAGATTTGATACATAAAATCATTTCACTAGAATATTATGCAATCTCTTAACCTTCAAAGGTAAATAAACTGCTAGCTAATGAAATTGGAAAGTTATGAGCCATGCCCCAGATGGGCCATCAAATTTATAGAGTTGACATGCGTCAAAGATTTTCAAGAATCTTTGTAAACCCATCATTGACTGTCATTTTTGTAGAGTGTGCAAGGATGCAAGGTTTTGAGAAACCTCCCTCCGTATTTCTAGAGGTTACTGCATAATTTTGAGGTATCATTAACCTCTTCTTTGTCTTGTACCTCTCTGAAACACCATCATTAGTAAGCATGAGAGTGTTAGCCTTATGGATATTGAGTTTCCAACACCATTTTAGTTTAAATATCCCTTTGGCTATCACTCTCCATTTGAATACCCCTCTGGTTATGATATACATGGCTCCTTCCTTCTATCCCTATAAACTTCCTACAATTGTATCTTCAGAAATTTGACCATGTTCGAGAAGTCACCTGCCTTCTTTAGAACATCCATTTCTATTAATATCTTAATAATGAAGTCTATTGGGAAGACAAATTTATAAATTCTAAATTCATATACACTAGAAAAATCTCATGAATGTACTCCTTGAACACCAAAAAGGTTGTTTGTGTGTAATATTCTACATATCTCTACCTTTACAGTATCAAATCTTGTTGTCATCCCACTGTAAACTTGAAAATATTTAGAATTTGTTGGCCATAAGTAACCCCTTGATTCTTGTGCATGCCACATCAAATGCCTCCATTTATGGAAAACCCATCATGTCTCTGTCCCTATTTCTAAAACTCCTTACGGCCTTGTGAAACTCTCATGATAGTATGATGACCTACCACCATTTTAGCTTTCAACCATTGTCCACTAACTCTCATACTACACGTGACAGACCATCGATCTTTTCCCTGCTGGAAAATCAACCGACAATCACTGGTCTATTTGAATGTTGACTTTTAACATGGAACATGGAATGATAAATTGACAAATAAAGATGCCCAAGTCACCACCTCATCATCCAACACCATCTTTATCAACACTATCCAACCTTGAACATGTCACAAGATCTTGTGATCCCACACTAGATAAAGATTGATTAAATTGGATCACGGGATCACGAGAACCATCGATCCCTTCCTTTCTTTAACCATCACTCGCAACACAAAATCATCCTTATGAAATAAAAGTCGATCACATTTTTATTGGATCAAAATGTCTTTGTTGATTTTACCCATGTGCTAAAAGATTAGCACATAAGTTGCAAATATTTTAACATTAGCATAATTGACAACTTCAACATTAAAAACTCTGCTATTAGATTTGACCAATCAACCACCTCCATTTGTCACCAACTATCACAAATCTCGATCACATGCTCTCATTCAATAAGGAACCAAGACACACAACACCATCGCGTGATCCTGCATTGGATAATCTTTGAGAAAGTTTGATCATGGGATCACAAGGACCGTTGATCTTTGCAGCACTTTATTATCCAAGCACGGATGAGGCAAAGTATTCATTGAACACCTTTTTAGATAGATTAAAAGATCACCATTGAAAATAAGCATGTGTTGAAAGATGGATGTGTTAATAATCTGATCTTTAACCAACAGGAACACTGAACCCAACATTAGATAACAATGTAAACCACTGATCAATGAGCAATTGACAAGTGGAAAAGCCTCGCTATCTTGCAATCAGATGGGTCCATCTGTGACATCATCACGAGATCACGGGGCGAACAAGAAAATAACACGTAGCCCACTGCTTAAAAAAGTAAAGGGTCTCATCAAATATGAATAATTAACCCATAACTTAGTGAAATAAAAGGAAAAGGCTACAAGGCGAGACCTTAGGAAAATACAACCCGAAGCACAAAATATTAAAGGACTCATGCTTAATTATTTGTGGTGCTAGGTTTTAACAAATAGGTCCCTTTTTAATGACAAATACCCCCTTGTCCTTATGATCCAAAAAGGTAACAACAAAAAATAACAACATAGGGTTTATTGAAAAGATTTTAATTGATCCAAAACCCTAAACCCTAATAAGAATAGTGGGTTAGAAATTATCAAAAGGGCTAAAATCAAGGTGAAGAACATACCATCCTCAAATGATAAAGCATGAAAATTAAAAGGTATCTGAATGCATGAAGGCCAAAACATGACACTTACTCAAATCTTCAAAGGGCTCCTTCACAAAATTCAATATGGTAGTCTCAAGAATTTGAGAGTACCAATAGGTTGCGGGAAGGCGCTTTCGCTAGTCAAGTCCCCATATAGTAATCAACCTTGAAATGAAATAGAAATTACATAAGAAAAGTATTGAAAATAAGATACATGTAAGTATTCACCTTGTAAGAGAAACCCATATGGATGGATGTTAGAATTTGATAAATCCACAAGGATTCTTGTATGTAGAATGTAGAATCAAGGATGTCTTCACCAATGTATAGATCTATGATCACCAATTCTTTGTCAAGAATGCCAACACATTTATAGTCTTCAATGGAGAAAGAGAAGAGTGAATATGTGGATCTTCTTGCTAACTTGATAATTCCTCTACTTTTCCATCATGGTGATAAACTTGCATCAATTAGATAAGATTATCTTTTCTTGAAAGGATCTTGAATAAGAGAAGACTTGGAGATCTTGAATTGGATGCTTTCCATCAAATCTTGAATCTAAATCCTCAATAAGATTGATTTCACTTGCTCTTGAAATCACCAAGTAGAGCTTTCATGTAATAATGGATTGCACAATAATCATGGATAGCATGTAATGGATCATGGATAATAATGGATGTCAAAATGAGAGGCCTTGATGTCCCTTTATACTAATTTCAGGATTCAATATTGTTAGGTCGACCACAAATAAAGATTTGGAAGAAAAAAAATGACATCAGGCTTGAAGCCCAGTTAAAAACAATGCCCTAGGACAAGGCCAACTTAGTCAACCTAGTACTGACATTGTTTGAAGCTAGCCCAAGTCTAGGGGAGTGTGATATGTGTCAAAGGAAAAATTAGGAATCAAGCATAAAAGGTATATAGACCTCAAAACCACCAAAATAGGGTCTAATAGATCATAGAGCCTCCAAATATAGGTGCTAAATTTTTAGGATGGTACAACTAGTATACCAGATGATCAGATTAGGAAGACTTTTATTCTATACTAGAGAAGAAAAACCTAGATTTGATATTTCTAACATTTGCTCAGAATTTGATGATAATACTGAGACTATTTTGTATGTTAGAAGTTCTAAGAATGAATGGTTGATTGATAGTGGTGGTTTAAATTGTATGATTGGTGATAAAAGAAAACTTGAGAAACTTGAGAAATATGATGGTGATCCTGTTAGATTTGGTGATAAAAAAGATGCATATATTATCAGAATGGTTCTATTACTTTTGATAGAAAGCATAACACTAATACAATTTACTATGTGAAGGGTTTGTGTCATATTTTTTTTAGTGTTGGACAAATGTGTGAGAATGGATTTGATGTTGTATTTAACAATGAAGGTTGTGAGATTCAAAAGAAGTCTGGAATAATCATTGCAGTTGGAAAAAGAATAGGAAGGAACATGTATCGACTTGAAGGAGATACAAAAGGATTTTTAGTATCTTGGATTGATGGTAACTGGATTTGGCACTAGAGGATGTGTCATATATCAATTTTGACAACTTGGTAAGAATAAGTTCATCATGTGAAGTAAGAGATTTACAAAGACTATGTAAACCAGATAGCATTATTTGTAAGGGATGCTTGGAAGGAAAGTAGGAAAGATATTCATTCAAGGAAAATGATTATTCATCTACTGGTTTGCTAGATCTTGTGCATACTGACCTATGTGGTCCTACTAGAATAAGGATCTTATAAGGTTAGAGATATTTCATACTTTTTATTGATGATTATTCCAGATTATCTTGGGTTGAATTTCTAAGGGAAAAATCAAAAGCATTTAAGAAATTGAAGATATTTAAAGAAAGAGTTGACAATGAAAGTGATAGGAAGATTACATGTTTGAGATCTGATAGAGGAGGGGAGTTTACTTTTGATGAATTTAACCATTTTTGTGAGAAACATGGCATTAAAAGACAATTTTCAGCTCCTAAAACACCATAATAGAATGAAGTAGTGGAAAGGATGAATCAAACTATGCAAGAAGTAGCAAGGAATATGATGAAGGAAGTAGGTTTACTAGGAGTTCACTAGAGAGAAGCAATTCATACAACTATGTTTACAATTAAAAAACTTATTTATCAGAAGAAGTATGAGAAGACTCCATATGAGCTATGGCATGGAAGGGAACCCATAGTGAAATATTTCAAGAGTTTTGGTAGGATCTGCTACATTCGGAGAGGTGAAGAAAATCTTGGAAAATTTGACAATAGAGCTAATGAAGGTATATTTTTGGGATGTTCTACAAACAAAAAAGTGTATCGGTGTTACAACAAGGGACTAAATAAGATTGTTAAAAGTGTGAATGCAAATATTGATGAAGAGGTTCAGAAAACTCCTGAGAAATGTCTTGAATATGAATTTGATACAAAGGACAATGGAAAATAAGAAAAGAAAGAAGAAGAGACAAAGTAGGCTGTGACATCTATAGCTAAGACCCCCAGGTATGTACAAATAAATCATTCAAAGAAATATATTATAGGAGATGAGAATAGAGGTATCATTACAATAAGTAGAGAATCACAAGAGTAGGTTTTATCGTGTTTACTTTCAGAAATTGAGCCTAAAAATATAGAAGAAGCATGTAATGATCAAAATTAGGTAAGAGAGATTAAAGAAGAACTTGATTAGATTGAGAAGAATCAGACGTGGGAAATTGTGCCCAGATTGGCTGACAAGAATACAATTAGTATAGAATGGGTATACCAAAAAAAGATGGATGGAAATGGAGAGGTGATGAGGAACAAGGCAAGATTGGTTTGTAAGGGTTACACTTAGATTGAAGGTATTGACTTGGATGAAACCTATGCCCTCATTTTTTGGATGGAGGTGATCTAAATATTCTTATTATTTGTAGCATTTAAAGATTCAAGGTTTATCAGATGGATGTTAAGTCAACATTATTGAATGGAGAACTGAAGGAAGAAGTCTACATTTAACAACTTGAGGGATTCAAGCCCAAAGAGAATCCAAATGTTGCACGTGTAGATTGAAAAAAAATTGTATGGATTGAAGAAGGCACCTAGAGCTTGGTATGAAAGATTGGATAAGTATTTGATTGGACAAAGATTTCAAAAGGGATATGTTGACAGTAATTTTTGTTATATGATTTATTTAGATCATATCTTAATTGTTGTGGTTTATGTTGATGACATAATTTTTGGAGGAAAAAATGATTTGTGCAAAAAATTTGCAGAGAAGATGCATAAGGAATTCAATATGTCTATGATTGGTGAGTTGAAATTCTTCCTTGGATTTAAAGTAAATCAAAACAATAAAGGAATTTTCATTTCTTAGTCCAAGTATATCAGAGAGTTACTGAATAAGTTGGGTTTGGATATTTCTAAACTAGTATGTACCCCTATTGTTATTGGATGCAAGTTGACTACAGAAAATGATTCATCTAATTGGAGGAATATTAACTTTAACTACTACTAGAATAGATATTATGTATGTTGTATTCTTAGTAGCCAAATTTTAACAAGAACCAAAAGAGTCGCATGTTATGGTAGTAAAGAGGATTTTCAAATATTTGAAGGGTACAAAAGAGTTTGGATTATGGTATCCAAAATGTTTAGATTTTACTCTGACAACTTACATGGATGTTGATGGGCCAGATGTCTAGATAACTGATGGAGTAATAGTAGTGGAGCTTATTTCCTATTCTCCTAGTTGGTTGCTTGGTCGAGCAAGAAGTAGGATTATGTGGCATTATCTACTATTGAATTAGAATACATTGCATCATCATCATATTGTACCCAGGTATTATGGTTGAAACAAACTTTGAAGGATATAGGTATAAGATTTGACGAACTGATCTTGATTATGTGTGATAATACTAGTACTATCAACATTATAAAGATTCTAGTGCAACATTCCGGAATAAAACATATATCTATCAAGTATCACTTCTTGAGAAAGAAAGTGTTGGAAAATAATTTACACTTGAATATGTACATACTAGGGAGCATATTGTAGACATCTTTACAAAACCAATGTGCAAGGATGCTTTTGTGTATCTTGGGTAGAGGTTGTGGGTTCTACCCCTTGATAGTGTTCAATCATGCTCTAGTGTGTGCATTGGTCCAATACATTTTATGATTACTCTTTTTTGGATCAATTCTTGGTGGCTTCCTCTTAGGAGTAGTAGAGTGAGTTTGTAAAGGGGATTTTGACCCTTTTTCATTATTGTCAAAGGGGGAGAAAAACAAAAAAATTTGATGTTGATATCTTTTGATAGAGAGTTTTTTGCTTTATTATTGATGAATATTTACATCAATGACGAAGGGGGAGATTGTTATAATGTGAAGTTGATGCTATCATTTGTTGTTTTCATTAATTATCATCATTGATTTCAACATATCCTATGCATAGATGTGGATTGGATGTTTTGGTGATTCGAGAGAGTGTGCTCTAGCAGATGTTCCTTAAAGATTTATATTTAGATATTTTATTGTTGGTCCCATTTATCTTGTAACATAATGTGGTTTGTTTGTTTGGTCCTGATCCTATCTTATAAATGGTCATTATGCTTCAGTTGATGTATTTTCATTGTAACGTATAGATCCTATCTGTTGGTATTGAATATTTTGATGATGGTGTAGTGTGCTATTATGAGAGAGACATGTTGTATTGAGTGAGGTGGTCCATGTTTCATTCCTTACTACTATGGGAATTCTTATGTGTGACCTATTCAAATTGCATTAGGCCAACCTACTTGTTGGCATGGGTTGATATAATAGAGTGATGATTCTATTTGTTGAAGTGTGCTTATATGTGAGTAATATGTGAAGTGATTGTGAATATAACAAGGGAAGATATGTGCATTGATGTTTATGTGGGTTGGTGCAACTAGTAATAGACTATTAAATATTATTTTTCTATTGCTGATTATTGGTGATAGTGATTTCAGTGGTGTATTCCTTTTCATTTATTATATTCTAGAAGTGAACCTATTTGTATCGGTAGTGAGCCTTTCTATTTTAAGGGTAGTTAGCCTAACTAGTAGTGAGCCAACTAGTAGTGAAAAAACTTATAGTGATCCTTTGTAAAAATTACCTTAACCAGTGTCACCTTAACTGGTGTTCTTTTCGTGAGAATTAGCTTTTTTGTAGTTTTTCCCATCTTGTGCCTCCACATGAATTTTGGTGTTCATTGTGTTGGATTTTTTGTGCCTCCACTATATTAACATAATTAAAGGAAATTTTTAGATAATAACCGATTCACCCCTCCCCCTCACTTATTCAACATGTTCAACACATAGGTCCATATAGTATGAACCCATATAGATAAGAGATATGCATTAAGTACAAGACCCAAACCTAAATTTGATACTTCAACAATCAATAACTATAAAAATGGACCTAAATCTAAAAGCATTATCCCTCCCAAGAGAAATAAGGGCTAAGAACATGCCAAAAATTTCCCAATATAAGATCTACATTAACTAGAACAAGTATCAACGATAAATCAAATATGTAGAGACAAAATTCCCACCTTCTATTTGTAACCAACCTTCACATGCCACATCATAAGTCATGTCAACATGCTAAATCATAATCCATGTCATAAGTTTCCACAACATATTTTCATAGTAGAACAACAACTGAAAAGAATTATAATACTAGATAACACAGTTTCTTAAAAACTAGGAACACATTCAGGAACACCAAAGAATGTTTTGCAACCAAGACCAAAACTTGAATCCAACTATATGAGCAAAAAAAAATCTTCAAACCTAATTTTTGGAATGGAATCACTCTAAAAAGTACAAATAAATGCAACTACAAAATTGTTATTTGCTCAACAACTTAATACCATTGCTACTAAACCATAAACATCCAAACTACATAGACTTTTAGATATAAAAGTATAACACTAAGGAATTGTTAAACACCATCTATACATGATCAGAGGATACATACATGTCTTTCACTTTTTTGAAACCATACACCATCTTCACATGATCGTAGTATACATACATTTCTTTCACTATTCTAAAACCATACCTACATGTTTTCCGCTACACTGTAGTACTACACTGAATACATGTGTCTTCCATTGCATTGTAGGTTCAATAGATAGATACACATCTCCAAGTATAGAAAAATTTTAGACTATAATGTTCAACAAACACAAGCTCCTTTGGAGCACTATGTTTGACATCAATGACAACAGGACAACCAGTCATATATTTCTAACATGTGTGTCATGTTCTTTACCATCATTAATATGAACTTGATATCTTTTCTTAATAAATTATTCTTCATATTTACAATCAACACTATCAAAATCCAATTGTGTGTGACAATAACACACATTTACCATAATAGTTGCCTGCTTCGAATAATAATATTTTGTTTGAATCTCTTTTTTATGGGTCAAAAAGTAGTTTTTTTCAAATTCAACTACTGATAAAACTATTCCAAGGGGAAAGTATCTCTTAAAAACTAAAAATATTTTGCTTGCCACTTAGCAAAAAAATTACAATGTATGTAAAAATGAATCAATTTACAAAAAAGTCCTATAAATATTCTAGTACATGCCTCCTCTTCTAGATAATCTAACCTCATGGGTTCCAAATGTTTTAAAACTTTATATACTTGTAACTCTTATAATTTACCATCTTCTCCATGTCAGTATTTTCATTCCTTAAAGGCATTTTACCAAAATTTTCACATATTTCACAAAGTACTCACATTCATTTTATGGGACCATCATCATCATCATCAGAGTTATCACATAAGATGGATTCTATGAACTAACTTTCCTCTTTAGTAGGTGCATTTTAAAAACCATCACTTTCTTCTTTGATCTTTTGAAATACCTCATACTGAAGATCATCAAATTCAATATGATAACAATAACAAATCTCAAAAAATTTGTTTTCCTTCGCATAATGTGGTCTTAATATTTCAAACATTTTTCCCAATCTTTATATGGGGATTTACATCACAAAGCATCGCATACATCTCATGTTATGTTATGTCTAAGTAATGTTTTGTATGAAATACATAGATATTTGGCTCAATCCTATATATGTTTGATAACATCTCTTCTATTTGATGAAGGATGAGTATGATCATGTCAAAAAGTTGAGATCAATTTCCTAACACCATCTTCAATTTTGTTAAAATGAGGAGCTCTACACATCATTGCCTAATTGTCTTCTATACTACTATCATCGAAAATCTTTCCCCTTTTCATATATCTTATTAGTGTCTTTCTACGCAAGATAATTTCATGTGAAAGTGAAAATATTTATTTTTTTCTTTGCGTTTGCGCATTTATAAAAGATATCGATCCTACTCTTCTTGAACTATTCTCATCTACTGATCAATATTTTTTTCCCACTGAAAATATTTTCAACTATTTATCTTTTCCTTTTTTGTGAAATCTACACTAAACAATTGTAATGGATCTTTTAGCTCATCACAAAGAAGTATATTTGATAACTACTGGACTTGACCAAGCGTATCATGATTTTTAAAGTAAGTCTCAAGTATTTCCTTTGTAGTTCTATTCAATGAACTCTTACTAGTTTAACTAGGTTATTTTGAATACGATTTTAATTTCTCTATATTTATTTCAATTAATTGACCTATATTTATATAAAAAAATTCTCTCTTCATCTCTTTAATCATATTAATATGCATATCGATGGTAGAAGGAAGTTATTATGATCCCTCTCCAACATCAAAGTGTGGATGCACCTTGTAATCACCGAAAAGTGGATAGGATAATTCATGTGATTAATCAAGGCAAAACTAAGGCCAAATCAAGGCAATTGAATCAAAACAAACATTTAGCCAATCAAAATTAAAATCAAGCTTTAATTCAATTTAAATCTAAATCAAGAGCATTTTAATCAAGTTAAATCAAATCAATGTGCAATTAATTCAATTAATTGTATAGTTTGGAATTAAATCAAATTAACCCATTCAAGGGGTGCACATGGCTAAATAAATGAATTAAAATCAATTGATTAAATCCTAATTTCTCTCAACACCACATGGGAGGAAAAAAGCCTCAACCAATAGGATTTAAGGAAAAGAACTCACATGGATCAAGCCAAAATGAATCTCAATCACTCAATTTGAAAGAACATCTTGTCCACTCATCTTGTCTTCTTGTCCCAGGCTTTGAGGACACAATATTTAAATTGTCTTCAAAGGGTGGAACCAAAGACTCAACTCAAGCTTAATCATGATCAACTCTACTACACCCCATATCCTTGCCAAATCCTATAAAAGCAAGGCCTAAATCACTCATAAGGAATCCACAAATCTGAGAATAGCATCAAACCTCTTGCATTTTAGAGCTAGAAAGGCAAATTAAGGCAAATTAGTTGTATTTCATTTGGAATTGAACAATTTATCTTGTTTATCATATCACTTCTCATTCTAGGACTGTCATTAATGGAGGCTTGCTGAGAGCTTCACCATTAACACTCTTAGTTAGAGAGCCATAGAGTGCTTCATTGTTCTTTATTTGCTAAATAGATTTTCTATATTGTGGTAATTTAGTTTCTATTTGATTTATTGACAATACTAACCCTATGAAGGTACGAATTCTAGTACACAAAATGGCACCTACCATGGGGCCTTAGGCTTCACTTTTCTAAAAAACTGTAAATCTTCATTTTGTCAAATTTTTGCATGTTGAACTCTCTATTTTGCAGGTGAAACAACACTTTTGAGAAGTTAAATAGCGCATTTGAGCAATTTAACAATGCTTTTGAGCACTGTAATAGCACGTCCACAACAAATTTGTGTGCCTTTGTACAGAGAAATAGCACTTTTGATCCATTTTGAACCCTGTCTAAAATTCTATTAGCGCTTATTCCCTGACTAGCCAACACATTTGAACAATTTTCCAACACTTTTACGATTTTCTTGGTGCCTTTGCTAAGTTTAACACCGCATCTGATCTCTATTTCAGCACTTTTAAATTTTTCTTTAGTGCTTTTAATCCAATCCGTAGTGCTTTCAATCATTTTAAGCTTTCAATCACTTGAAATAGCACTTTTAAGCATTTTAATAGCGCTTTCAATCATTTTAATGGTGGTTTTAAGCATTTAATAGCACTTTTGAACATTTAAATAGTGCTTACAATAACTTTTGCAGTGCTTTTGCATATATTGAAAATTTACAAAATCTGAATGTCAGAAAATGTTTTCTCTGTCTTTGCAGGATGGTCAGACATAAAAAAACAAAAAAAAATAGAGAGAAGATTCAATAGTGAGGGAAAAGCCTTGACAAAGAGGATGAAAGAGGAGAATATTGCTCACATTAAGCTAGTTTTAGAGGATTCGCAGTAAGAGAGCAAGGTATATTATCTAAAAGTTGTAGAAGCATATAAGGCAAAATTTGTTTCATTGAATTGGATTTATTCACCTTAATCAAGTTTTGCTTGAATTTGGTAATTAAGGCTTAGATTCAACTTTATCATTGCTTTCTTCACTTTTGTTGGTTTTGTTGACTAATTGGTTGGAGGAGAAGCAATTGGAAAGGAACGATCGCCACTAGGTAAGTATCAAAAATGGAAAATCAATCAAAAATGCTCCTAGCCTTTGCTAGCATTGTTTGAAGGTAAGCCTAAACTTAGTCATTTTTTTGCTTAAATTGTGGCTTTGTCATTTCAAAAATCTAGTAATTAAAGCAACTTATTCTAGTTTGAGGAATTAGACATTAGGCCTATGCTCTTCACTTTTTTTAGTGAGTCAAAATTCCAAAAAGTGTTGAACTCCTTAATTAAAAGAAAAGACTAAGTAAATCAAGCGCATAATTTGAACAACCCCTTGTTTGTAGAAAAGAGTAGCAATACTTGATTCTCTCTAGTTAGTGGGTTTGGTAATTGAACCTTGTTAACTTTGTTTGGGGATTGAGAAGTGGATAGGGATATGCTCTTCACCTTTTGGTGAATCAAACTCCCAAAACCTATTTCTTCATTCCACTTTATTGCTTTCAAATGAACATGCTAGATCCATAGTTGGTCTCACCTCCTGAGATTTGCCTTAAAAGGGCCAGTGAGAGGGACAACCCAAAGTGGGATACAATCACCTTTGTCGCGATCATCCAACCCACTATAAAATGAAATGCATACATCCTTCACGGGGTGTGTAACAAAAGGGTGTTAAATTTTTGAACTTCCTCGAGTAGTCCTTCGGGATTGCATAAAACTCTGACATACCGGTGGTGGGAAACCTCTTAATATACTTGAAGGATGAAAGTTTAATATTTATTTTTAACGGAATATTGATTAAATACCTTGATAAATTAGCAAGCTTACCTCATTAGAGCTATTTAAAAGCCAAATTTGACCTTAGGTAGATTTCTTGGAAGAATTTCTTGTGATAATTGATAAAATTATTGTGTTGTGCTTGAAGGTCTTTGATTACAACAAGAAAACATCCATTAAGATCCAAAAATCAATTAACAATAAAGATTCAAAAGAATATTCTATTCACAAGAATTCAAGAAATAGAAAAAGAAATGCAAACATTATCCAACCAATTCTCATTAAGAACATTGTTTCCTTACCTCTATGATCAAGAAAGACATCATGAACGCCATATCTTTGATAATTCAAATTTTGATAAAAAATAATATCATGAAAACCCTATATTTGATAAAAAAATATCCTAATGATAAACCAATATTTGATGAAGAACCTATTTCAAAATATCTAGAGAATCTCATCTTTGATCAAGGAAATCAAGACGAATTAGTCCCATCTCAACAATATTCATCATATGACAACTCTTTGAGAAACACAAATACATCCAACTATCCTTGGGATAGATCATTTACTCCTTTGGGAATTTCATACGAATCAGCTTTGGAAAAACTCCTTGAAAATGATCTCATCACGTTGCCTCAAATCACTTCATGTGGTTTTATCTTTTTGAGAAACTATTGTGTATATCATAGACATAATGAACATGAAACTTCAGATTGCATGGATTTGAAGCATAAAATCCAAAATCTTATTGATGATGACTTAATTGAAATTGAAGATCCTAATGAATCGTCTAATGAAGATACTACTCTCAAGCAAGATCAAAATTATGAACACATGTCTAGGAGTGGTCCTCTTATAGCTTTCACCTATTCCACCATTCCTCTATTTCATATATAAGAAAATCTATACAATATTCCTCCATCAAACAAAGATTCAAACAATTTACATAATGACTATGTATACCCTCAAGGGCTACCTCTAAAAGAGATCCAAGCTAACCTACATCTTGCTATAAAATTATTTCATGCTTCAAAGGTTATAGACTCCAAGCCTTCATGTGATACAATGCCTATCATTCCTATTTCAAATGAACCATTATCCCTTCAAGAATCCCATGTGAAGATCCAAACTCCTACCTTATCCTTAGAAGTGGCTCCATGTCAAGAGACTAATCAAAAGTGCAAAGAAACAAGTCTTATGGAGGATTAGGATCAACATAATATCCCTCCTTATCCTATAGTTGACCAAAGTCCCACACCCCAAGAATCCCATGATGATTCCTTCGTACCCTTCCATTTCTTTAAATAAGATATACTTCCATCTCAAATACTCCATCTTCCTTCACCTCTTATATCCTACCCATATCCTAAGAAAGTTCAAGCTATCACTCCCATCTCTAATGAAATTATTGAAAATCAAAAGAAAAGTATTCTTCCTAGGCTATCAAAAGATCCTTGTCAAGATCAAAGTACCCCAACATCCACTTTTCATAAACCTCCATATCTATCTCAAGATTCAACTACTCCTATCAAATTCGCTCCTATCAAAGCTACATATAAGCCGATTGGTACAAAGATAAATCTGAAAGATGAAAGCCTTGGCCATGCAACTCAAAATAAAGATGTTGATGTTATCTCTATTGATCATTAAAGGTTGTCATTAGTATCAAAGGCAGTCAATGATATCAGGTGGTCACTTAAACTAAGCTAGTTGGTAAAAGCAAGCTTCACAAGGTAGTCGGTTTACTATGTACACCGAGCACTTAACAGTTTTACCGAGCATCAGATATTGACACCAAGTGACAGTAAACACTAAGCAACAGTTTATTCACCGAGCAGTTTACACAGTGTTTATTGAGGATCACAGGAAATGACATAGTAATCAAGAATGGCACATTCTTCTATGCAAATGGTTATAATAGATTAGAAAACATTTTACCAAGACCGAGGACAATTTATTGTTAAGATATTCATTAAATGTAATGAAGATCTTTTGTAATAGTTTGATCTAGGTTATTTTTGTACACTATAGATCTTAGGGTTTTTCTCTAAGATTTGTACACCTAATTTTGTTAAGCAGCACAAAGCAGTATGCTCTATAATTGTATGTTTACATCATTTTTTATGTGAACTGATGTATGAACAAAGAAGCACTTGAAGCTTTATCCAACCTTCAAGATTATCAGTTGACAGACAGAGCATAACAGTTATCAGAGAATTTAGATTAAGCAAAATCAAAGCAGGTTAACCAAGCAGTTTAGGGCAGAGATTCATCACAGTAGAGGTTATATTTTATTAGTACTTTATTGATCTATATCAGACAATCAAGTTGTCATTAGAAGATAGTCGCCTATTGCTTTCTAACAATTGCAAAAGAGTTTTGTGAAATCTCTTAACAGAGTAGACTTAACAACCTTTTGTAAACCTCTTAACTGAGTGCACACTTCATTAGTGTTATTAAAATCCTATAACTAGGTAGATCTAGCTGATCTAATATGTTACTTCTAATAGGGTAAGATCACCAGAAGTGATCAAAACTTGTAGCCCTAACAAGAAAACCTTTTCTATCTGCAGTAGTGAAGAATTTGTGGGTGTTATCCCCACCGTAGTTTTTACCTTCTAGCAAGGGTTTCTGCATTACCAAAATACTTGTGTTATGGATTGTTACATTTTTTATTTCATGTTATTTACTTTCACAAGCTGAATGGATGAATGATACATGCATTAGATAGAAGTTATTTTGTAAGGTTACTATTGTTTACTGTTGTAGATCTGAAAGGTTTACAAGTTAAAGTTTTTGTGGGCACTGATTCACCCCTCCCCTCTCAGTACCCTATCTCTCCTAATTCCAATAGTTTATATCCCTCCCACATCCCATTTACCTCTATTTGTGCATAAGAATAATCCTTATACATACTCCAAATCCATCCTTGGTCCCTATATCCCAAACTTGAAACCTTGTACATCCTCCAAATCCATCCTTGTTCCTTATATCCCAAACTTAAAACCTTTTACATCCTCCAAATCCATATTGGGCCCTTACATTCCTCCATCAACCTTTCCTACCATCCATGTCCCACAATCCACTTACCCTATATCCTATCAAGATCAACAAAGACATACATACTTGAGAAACCAAGCACCCATCCATGTCAATCCTCCATATCAAACCATCCATATGAACCATCCATATCAACCTTATTCATCCACCAATCCCAAGTTCTTTGGAAGAAATTTGAATGCGCAACATAAAAATAAAAAATTGAAGAATCCACTTATGTATGAAGAGCACCATGTCCCATCTAATTGACATGTGAATGAAAGAAAAAATGAAATATTCAAGAGACCACAAAGGTCCATCAAGCAAAAATAAAAATAAAAGAAAATGTGGATTCCTAAATCCCTCATTGAAGAAATGCATTCTAAAGAATCCAAAAGGAAAGAAAAATCAAAGAAAGTGTGGATTCCCAAGTCACTTTTGAAGGACTTACACATGAAAGAGGAATCAAATTTGACATTCAAGCTTCAAAAGGCTTCCACTCCACATTCTCCCAAACACATTCCATCTTATCTATCCATTTTGGGTCCTTGTGTCCCAAGATCCATATCCTCTCTTATATCAATTTATCCCAAGCTATTTCACCCATTTTTCCTCCATTATTTCACTACCCTTCAAGATGTGTTTCAATGTTGATCTTGATAATACTTCTTATCCTCCTATTCCTTATCCTTCCATTCCCTTTTTCACGCCCACACATGGAAAGCATTATTATCCTCTCATTCATTATCCTTCCATTTCCATTATCCAATCCATTGCATAAATCTTTAGCCATCCTTTACCTTATCCACCATATCACCTTTCCATCACCATATCAACATCTTTGAGCATACCTTTCAATGGCCTTGGCTTATCATATCATACCTTTTCAAGGAGTATCCAAAGAGCACGAGGCTTGAGTCCCTCCAAAAAAACAAATTGAAAAAAAGAAAAAAAAATTGAAAAAAAAGAAGAAAAAGAAAAGAATAATAAATCCATCCTATGGTGAAAACCACTTCTTGTGGCATCTTAGACAAGTACCATGATGAAAACCTGGCAAACAGGCGTCATGCGTAATTCCTCCCTCTCGCACTCTATACTTGGGGGCAAGTTTCATCCATCATATCTTCCATCTTTCTACCATTGATCTCACTTGCATCCGTATTATATCTTTCACCTTTGATCTTGACAAGGTTGAACATATCCATGAGCATTAAGTATCTTGACATGAGTTATCCTACCCATCAGCCTATTCACTTGTTGCATTCACGCTACCTTATCATGATCTTTCTTATCCTAAATCCACCTTCATTATTCCCAAGAAAACTTCCCATAATCCCAAACCATTCACTCATAGCCTTCACCACCCCTTTATCATGATTGTGTGATGCTATCCACATTGATCCCTTAATCTTGATCCAATTGAAAAATAAAAGAAATAAAAATAATAATGTTAGAAGAATTCTCTTGATATGTCCACTCCTTTGGACCATTGTCACGACACAAATTCATTATTCCATATTCTATCCAACACTACATCATTGGCCTATATTGAGATATTATTTTTCCCTAGCTTGGATAACCTTGAGGAGATGGTCCTATGGGTAACACACTTGCTTCATCCATCATTGTCTATTCATTGGTGAATCATCAGTTTGCAAATCCATCTTTCATGTCCTATACCTTGCTAGACATTGGGGGAAATTCAATGTGATCTTTCTTGAGAGCTAGTGATCTCTAAAAATGTAAAAAAGTGAAAATGTTCCTCGGATAATCCAAAAAACATCAAAAATCATAAAATCTTAAATAAAATCTCAAAAGTTGCATTGCCCAACAAAGCAATATCTTTTCCAAATCAAACTAGGGGCACCAATCCAAATTCAACGAGCTTAGCAAAGCAGACATCAATTGGCTCAAATCATTGCATCAAAATTGAAAAATGG
This sequence comes from Chamaecyparis obtusa, assembly GCA_027943335.1. Classification (NCBI taxonomy): domain Eukaryota; kingdom Viridiplantae; phylum Streptophyta; class Pinopsida; order Cupressales; family Cupressaceae; genus Chamaecyparis; species Chamaecyparis obtusa. The sequence continues at coordinate 1,530,477 of BSBK01009712.1, forward strand.
CTACACTTGAACTTCATGATCAATATCACATTTCAAATAATCCAAATACTTGATCTAAACAACAACATTTGACAAATCAAATCAAAATCTAAAAAGCTTAATCAAATAATTAAAAAAAATCTTCAAAATGACAAATCAGATGAAAATCTAAAAGGTTTAAACATAACTAAGGATCAAAGTGGATGAAAATTTTGAAATGTGAATCTACAAACAAAAGAAAAAATGTTCAAAGTGTTACTAAATTTTTGGAATCATGTCTTTTTAGCAAATCGATGATGTTTGACTAGATGAGTGATGATGAAGACATGTTATTTTCTTGATTTCTTCTTGAGTGCTTGTCAGGTTGATTCATAGCAGTATGTGAATCCGTCTAATGACATGATCATCAAAGAATCATCGAGGACATTTGTATATGAAAGGGATCAATTCTTTGTTTGTTTACTTGCAATATTAAAATTCGAGGAGAAAGAGGTATTCATATCATCATGGTTAAAATAGTGAGGGTTGTACCAATTTCATGTTCCAAAAGATCAATGATGAAAATAAGCATCCAATTTTGAATAGTAACAACTAGTTGCATCCATATAGATTAATTGCATGTTAGTTTGCATGGGTTGATCCTTTTTCTCAATATACGCAAGGAAAGCTAAAGGGGGTGGAGTTATTATCATCAAATGACCAAATCAAGATACATCAAATGATTAATGATATCATCAAGGCACATCATCAAATGTCGTGAATTCTACATCAACAAATCTCCATCAATGTATAATCAAAGTCCTGATCAACATCATCAAAAAGGAAATGTCTAATCCATCAAATGATTCATGCTCCATCAAGGACAACATCAATAATCAATCATGTTAATCAACTAGGGGCAACCTAACTCTATCCATCATCGATATCTATATCTATACCTACACCAATGGATGACCCTTCTCTTCTACCAATTCTTAATTTTGCATTATGAGAACATCCAATCAACTCCATATCATAAAAAAACATCTAATCATATCATGTATCAAATATCAATCAGTCAAATCATCCAATTGATCATCTAACGTCAATCAAGTTATCCTATTGTCCATTTGCTCATCTTAAGCACATCAAATCTCCTAACTCTAGATCTTGAGGAAGGAAAATCGTTGTTTTGTTTCTCTAGATCTTGAGAGTGAAATATCAACCCATCAACCTTATCCTATCAGATTGACATCAACATCAACCAAGTGATTTTGAATAACATCAAACGATACCAAACCATCATCAACTTATTTGGAACATTAACAATATCTTATCAATCAAATCTTTTCTCATCAAATTCTCTCATGATCGGGGCATTTTCAAATTTCTATATCGGGAAACAAATCAAAATTTCCCAATCTCAATCAAATCATCCACAATCATTTCGATTCATTTCCCGAGGGGGCATGCAATCATATCATCATCAGATCATCAAATCAGGGGCATGACCATCAAATCAAAGCGCAATATTTCATCAGGAAATTTTTCACTTATCAATCGAAAGGGGCATCAAACATCGAATCGAATCAAATTAGGTATCACATCAACAATCTATCATCAAATCGACCATCAAGAACTTCAAATCAATCAAAATGACCATCAGAACTATATCGAACATAATCAAAACTGCATCTTCTATTAAACATCAAAATTGACCATTGACAGAATCAGGACCTTTATCAGTTAAATCAGGACTTACATCAAGCTGAATCAAGACATTCTTTGAATCGACACACTTCACATGTCAACTTAGAGAGGGGCATTTGTAATCACTAAAAAATGGATAGGATAATTCATGTGATTAATCAAGGCAAAACTAAGGCCAAATTAAGGCAATTGAATCAAAACAAACATTTAGCCAATCAAAATTAAAATCAAGCTTTAATTCAATTTAAATCAAAATCAAGAGCATTTTAATCAAGTTAAATCAAATCAATGTGCAATTAATTCAATTAATTGTATAGTTTGGAATTAAATCAAATTAACCCATTCAAGGGGTGCACATGGCTAAATAAATGAATTAAAATCAATTGATTAAATCCTAATTTCTCTCAACACCACATGGGAGGAAAAAAGCCTCAACCAATAGGATTTAAGGAAAAGAACTCACATGGATCAAGCCAAAATGAATCTCAATCACTCAATTTGAAAGAACATCTTGTCCACTCATCTTGTATTCTTGTCCCAAGCTTTGAGGACACAATATTTAAATTGTCTTCAAAGGGTGGAATCAAAGACTCAACTCAAACTTAATCATGATCAACTCTACTACACCCCATATCCTTGCCAAATCCTATAAAAGCAAGGCCTAAATCACTCATAAGAAATCCAAAAATCTGAGAATAGCATCGAACCTCTAGCATTTTAGAGCTAGAAAGGCAAATTAAGGAAAATTAGTTGTATTTCATTTGGAATTGAACAATTTAGCTTGTTTATCATATCACTTCTCATTCTAGGACTGTCATTAATGGAGGCTTGCTGAGAGCTTCACCATTAACACTCTTAGTTAGAGAGCCATAGAGTGCTTCATTGTTCTTTATTTGCTAAATAGATTTGCTATATTGTGGTAATTTCTAGTTTCTATTTGATTTATTGACAATACTAACCCTATGAAGGTATGAATTCTAGTACACACACCTCCTCTTTGAAATCCATTGTTTGCACTTGGGGGCCTCTTCCTTGACATCAACTATGTGTTCTTCAACTTCCTATGCTCCAATATCCAAATTAAGCTTTAACTCTACTCTAGCTTCTATATGTTGAGCCCTACATTTTTCATATACAATGATCTCTTAGTAGTTTAACTAGGTTGTTCAAAATAAAATTTTAATTTCTCTATATTTGTTTCATGTAAAAGATCTATGTTTCTATTATAATTTTTTTCTCTTCACCTCGATAATTAGATTCATATGCATATCTATGGTAGAGGGTAGCAACCTTGACCCCTATCGAACATCAAAATGTGGATGAGCCTCCTCTCTAACATCTATTTTTTGTACTTGAGTGTCTTTGTCATTAACTATGCAGTTTTTAGCTTCCTCTACTTTTGTATCTAAACCAGGCTTGAATTCTACTCCAATTTCTATATCTGTTGCCCCTACACATTTCATATAAAATTTCAAAGATTATAATTAAATATATTTAAAGGGAAAATATTTAAAGTCCTCATTTTCACAAAACTATGTAAAATTTTTAACATTTTAAATTCATTATGTAAATAAAGCTCAAATGGATAGAACTATTTCTCCATTTGTTATCAAATCACTATAGAATTAAACATGTAAATTTCTAATGTACATTATTTTTCCTCATGTCTAGATAGATGTATTTTCATAATGATATTATAAATAGGTACATGCAAATAAGGTTTGTGGTGGGGTTTGAATATGAGTTTCAAATCATTTTAAAGATAACATACAATTTATTTAATAATCAGTTTCATACATAGGGAGAAGATAAGACATAGTAGGATAAAAACTTTAAAGAATCTACATGATCCCTGCTCAAGTCTCCAAGTATAATGTCTTGAGAATATGAAAGATGCATGAAAGATGTATGATTAATTATAACCTATCATACATCTATCAAAATATAGAATATAACACATGAATACTAAACAATGATAATTACCTATAAGGATCCATTACAATAAACTTTAGATTATACTAGGTTAGAAGGTTGGTAGAAAAGATATATGTTCTTGTGTATAATTAAACCATAATTTTAAGATATATTATTTAATAAATAAATAATGAACAAGCCCTAGGAAATTTGAAAATGAGTGATGAATTATTATAATTCTATTAAACAAATGAATTACTTTAACATATTAAAATGAAGGTTTAATCTCTTTAAGTTCAAACCCTAGAAGTTATAACCATGGATGAGCTCCAAAAATTGTAAAGGAAACTATAAATCAAAATGTTTTACTCTAAGAGCTAATTAAAAATGAAACTATACATATAAACCAACAAATATTAACCTAATAAAAATCTAAGGGAATTTATGATTTAATTTGATATTCTATAAAATTACAACATGTAGAAGAACACCACATAATTATCTAGATGCAAACTACATGATGAAGATGCAAAATGCAAGTCTCAATTGCCTTAGTATAAAAGATTTAAAGTACTCTCAAACTAATATATGTGTGATATTAATCAATTTTTATATGGACTTGGGCTTGTTATACAAGTTGCACATTATAACATATGACTATCTAGACCCAGATCAAGAAGCATTTGATCTTATTGTTCATGATCTCTTATATAAGATGATTTAATTGAAAAAAATAATTTATAGTTACATGATTAAAATGATTGAAAAATTAGGGGATTAAATGCTAATTATTTTTTACATTGAAAGTGTGTAATTTCTCAATGTCATGTCTTTAAGGGACAAGTAATTGTAAACTAGGACTATATCAAGATTTGATGCAAATATCTCTTTGTAGTGGTTATCAGACTTAGAAATTTTAATGTTTATGTAGAATACATGTATGAATACGATTTAAAAATTTAAAATTAAAAACTGTATTCAAGTTCCCCATAGTTAAAAAAGTTGGGTAAATAGAACTACAAACACTAGAGATAAACTAGAGTTCATCTAGTGAATTTAGCCTAAGATAATTTAGAAGTCAATGTAAAGCATTATACCTATTAGTCTAATCATACTTAAAATTAAATTTATTTCTAGAAATGTTATATTAAAAATCTAGAGTAGACAAAAGAGGGTAGAGAGATATAAGCCCTAAAGTGGAAAGTTGGTGAATTTAATTGAGAGCTTAATTGGAATTTACAAACTAATATTTTTGAAACAATTTAATAGAAATTAAAAGTACATACCTTGTCTTTGTTTGTAATACCTTTGTATCTTTTCTTCATGCAATTAATGGGTTTCTAAAGTTATCTTATAATCTATCTAATATTGCAATAGAGAAATAGGGTGCTTAGGTCAACTTAATGGTAAGTACTTTCTAGTTTTTACACTACACATTGTAACTTAGAAAATGAGTTCTTTCTAGTTGAAAAGTTAGTATTCTCACTCAACAATTTGTTTTTTAAGAAACATTATAAATACATACATACACTCCTAAGTTGTTTTTGTACCTTTAAATCAATAAAATAAATTGATGCAGTCAAGAGATAGTGGATCCAATTAAGGACAGTCCAAACCTTGCAGCTTCAGAATTACACAACGGAATACTCAACAACAATAACAACACAACAATTGTTTCAAAGTAATTTCCATTAACATGTCCGACTGTAAGGCCTTCCAGGTTAGGGCCAATTACAATCAAAAACAATTCTGCAAGATCAAAGATCCAATTACAACACTAGCTACTCCAGTTCTGAAAGAAATCAGCAACTGATTGAAACCCTAAGGTAGATCTAAACTTGAGCTCGCAAGCCTCCAAGAAATCTCCTTGTTCCCAAGTGTGCAAACCACTAGTTCTGCTATGACAAACTATCAAAAAACTATTCTGATCTGCAAGATCATGCAAGATCTTTACCACAACTTCACCAACTCCAGCTTCCTAGATCTGATGTCATTCTGCTGATCTAGATGATCCTCCTTCTAATGTGATGTCCTAGACAACTACCCAAAACACCCCTTAAATACTAATCATTAGCCACAAGTCAGCTGGATGAAACCATTAACTCCCCCCAACAATTATTAAATACAATACAAGTCAGCTCAAAATCACCTTACAAATATTTAATACAACATGTCAACCTATAACAATAGCTACCAACAATAAATGCACCAAGTCGGCCCAACAAATCACATAGGACTCTAGTTGGTAAACCATAACTACCAAGCAACAGTGAAATAACCAAGCAAGCCAAGCATCATTGAGCACCAGTGTCGACCGAGCACCAAAGGCATTACCGAGTAACACTTTCACTGAGCGCCAGAGATTATCGAGTTCCTTCAGTGACCGAGCTTCCTTTAATGACTGAGATTGTTGATCAAGGCTATAACTGAGTAACACCGGCCAAAATACACACCTTCATACAGATTCACCGAGTACCCTAGAATGCCCTTGCATCAGACAGCCTAGGTTTGAAAAGATGTTCATATGTGAGAAGAAAATCTTCTAGGATTCAGCACATAAATCCCAAACTGATTCTTCACATACAAGTCCTCCACCTTTTCACTTTGCATACTCTTCCACTTCATCTTTCTCTGTCTCTTCAAGTCTTTTCTTGATAACACACAGGTCGGTTCTCCAAACTAATCAGTCATTCTCTTAGGATTTACCAACTCAACTCAGGTACCGATACTCAGGCTTCTCCTACCAAGTGTTGTATCCAGCAAAGGTGTCAGTGAAAACTTCTTGTCATCCTTCTCAACAATAAACACATTCTTCACACAATCATACATAGCTTTGCAATTAAATTGCCAAGGTTTATCGAGCAATATATGACAACTATTCATCTCCACAATGTCACAAAGCACAAGATCCTTATACTAGCCAATCTGAACATCAATGAAGCATTGTTCTCTTACTTCCAAAGCATGAACATCTTGCAACCAACCAATCCTATAAGGACGTGGATGTTTGATTCTATTCAAACCAAGTTTATGAACCACGTCCTCAACAACAAGGTTATCAGTACTACCACTATCAACAATAACATCACAGAGTTTACCTCCAAACTTTCATTGAGTCCTGAACAAATTACTCCTCTAACAAGGTTCATCCTTTGTACCGAGCAATGTTCTTCGAAGCAACAAGTTCTCAGATTCAGGTTCATTCTGAATGTTCTCATTCACCACAACAGTTCGTCAGTCAACCTTCTTCTGTGTACATTCAAAAGAACAGTGTCCTTCCTCTCCATAGTTATAGCAAGTACCTTTAAAGATAACTCTACTTGTCTTCTTCTTAGGTTCTACAGATTTATGTTCATCTTCTACATCAGTCGGTTTATCCTTCACCGAGGGATCAATCTTTTCTTTCCCTCGAGAGTTACTATGTTGTTTCCTTTTCAACTTATCTTCTTCCTTCAGAGCATACTAATAAGCATCTTCAATAGAATCAATCTTCAACATACCAAGTTCATCCTGAATATTGAATCTTAGACCATTCACATACCAAACTGCCTTTTCCTTACCAAGTTTTTGATGTCCAGACCGAATAGTAAGTCTATAGAACTCCTCAATATAATCTTCAACAGACAAATCCTTCTGCTTCAGATTCTACAACTTCTTAAACAAGTCAAGCTCATAGTCAACCGGTATGAACTTACCTTTCAACTTAGTCACCATCAACCTCCATCGATTGATCTTCAGTTCACCTTCATCTTCTCTTTCTCTTTGTAGTTATTTCCACCAAAGAGTAGCATGTCCTTTCAATTTTGTTTGTGCCAACCTCACTCTAAGAGGATCTTCAATTTCTTCCAGCTCAAAGAAATTTTCAAGTTCACTGATCCAGTCAATCAAATTCTCAGGTTTCAAAGTTCTAGAGAAATTAGAGACTTCCATTCGATAACTACTACTTAACCGAGCTTCAGATCTATGTAACCGAGCAATTCTATCCTCACCATATCTGTCCCTCCAGTCATCACCACTAGATACAATAGGTTCAAAGTTTTTAGCAGCTTCTTCATAGCCATCTTCATTACTAATATTCTGAGGTACACCAATAACAGATCTTTCAATCTCAGTGACCATGTCATTCTTCATAAGTTCCATCTCATATCTGAAATCTGATTTCATCTTCTCTGTAATCCTACATTCCACAGTATCACAGAGATCTGCAATTACTCTAGGGTCCAATCTTCTCAGAGGTATCCTTAAAGATAAGAGAAACCCTCTGCAAAAAACCCTACACCAATCACCTTGTGGCAACCTGCAATTTGTTATGCAAGTTAGATCAACCTGCTACCTTGCATGAACAACTAGGGCAAGATTTCATAAGTCAATGTCATATATCTACAATCAAGATCATATGATCTCTTCATCAACAAGATCAATTTTGCAAAATCAGCCTTGCTAGGTCAACTTCCACAAGATCAAGCTTTGCTCCACAAGATCTACTCTACTCTGATACCACCTGACGCAGTCAAGGGATGGTGGATCCAATTAAGGATAGTCCAAACCTTGCAGCTTCACAATTACACAGTGGAATACTCAATAACAATAACAACACAATAATTGTTTCAAAGTAATTTCCACTAACATGCTCGGCTGTAAGGCCTTCCGGGTTAGGGGCAATTACAATCAGAAACAATTCTGCAAGATCAAAGATCCAATTACAACACTAGCTAGTCCAATTCTGAAATAAATCAACAACTAATGGAAACCCTAAGGAAGATCTAAACTTGAGCTTGCAAGCCTCCAAGCAATCTCCTTTTTCCCAAGTGTGCAAACCACAAGCTTTGCTATGAAAAACTATCAGAAAACTATTCTAATCTGCAAGATCATGCAAGATCTTTTCCACAACTTCACCAACTCCAGCTTCCTAGATCTTATGTCATTCTACTGATCTAGATGATCCTCCTTCTGATGTGATGTCCTAGACAACTACCCAAAACACCCCTTAAATACTAATCATCAACCACAAGTCGGCTGGATGAAACCATTAAATCCCCCCAACAATTATTAAATGTAATACAAGTAGGCTCAAAATTGCCTTACAAATATTTAATACAACATGTCAGCCTGTAACAACAACTACCAACAATAAATGCACCAAGTTGACCCAAAAAATCACATAGGACTCAAGTCAGTAAACCAGAACTACCGAGAAATAGTAAAATAACTGAGCAAGCCAAGCATCGTCGAGCACCAGTGTCAACCGAGAACCACAGGCATTACCGAGTAACACTTTCACTAAGCACCAGAGATTACTGAGTTCCTTCAGTGAATGAGCTTCCTTCAATGACCGAGACCGTTGGTCAAGGTTGCAACTGAGTAACACCGGCCAAAATACACACCTTCATGCAGATTCACTGAGTACCCTAGAATGCCCCTGTATCATAAATTATTTTACCTTATAAAAGAGTTGTATATTATCTGATATTATGAAAATGGTTGATTTAAACTTGTGATGGCAATGTTTTGTTTTGATTTATAGTCCTATTTTTATCACCTTTATATAAGAATATATTGTAAAGGCTAAAATAGTGTATGAGGTCCTAGAACAATGGTTTGCACATAAAAGAGACCCCAAAACCAATATTTTATACTTACATTTGAATTGTATTGATCTAGAAAGTAAATGTAAATGATTAATATTGAAATTAAGAAATAAAGGTACTTGTCTTTGAAAAAGAACCAACTAAAAACCCTATCAAACGATCTCAAAAATAGTTGATTTCAACAATTCTAAACTGAAACTGGGAGATCTACAAAACCCAAAAAAAAATTTCTGAGATGAGATCAGGTCGACCTTGACCCTCATAAAAGGTCAAGGATGACCTTAGGAAAATGAAGGTCAACTTTGACTTTGTTTGCGGATCTCAAAAGTTCTGCGAAAAGGGTATCCAAATCTACTCTCAGATTTGAAGTTTTGCACCTGTACCTACAAGAAAAAGAGGGTTTTTAGTTGTTTGTTTGGGGGGTTTGCCTCAGTCAAACCCCAATTTAGGAATTAACCTTGAAATTGCTGGAATAAACAAAGTAAATGGAACAATTCACCTTGCTTGAGTTGAAACCCTTGTGGAGGATTCGAATCCTTGAATCCACAAGAATGGATGAATGTAGAATCAAATATAAGATGTCTCCAATTAATTGTCTTTAGATCTTCAACACCAATCTTGAATGGATCTTGGAATAGGAAGAGGCTTGAATGAATGGATCTTTAACAAGAGAGCTCCATAGAGCTTGAATCCTTCAATGGATACTAATGGATCTCCTTGATGAATTGGATGCTTGAATGCTTGATCTTCTTGCTTTCACTTGAGAGCTTGAGAGATTGTGAGATGAGATATGAAAATGAGAGAGGAAGGCTCCCTTTTATAGTGATCTAGGGCACAAGAGGGGCCTCGTAGAAAACAATAATTAAGGGCCCATGGCACAAAACTCTAGAGAGGTGCACATGGAGAGGAAATTAAATTAAAGTCTTGACACAAAACTCTAGGAGGGGACCACCCTTAAAATAGAAAAAAAAAAAATATTTAAGAGCCTTATTACAAAATTTGAGGTAAGGCCAACCCCAAAGTTAATTTGAGTATTAAGCACAAAAATTGAGAAAGGCTAATCTCCAATAATAAATTAGGAATCCTATACAAATATCTAGAAAATGTCCACCTCAAATATTAATTTGAGAATTCGACACTTAATCCAAGAAATAGTGGCCCCGAAGAGGGAAAATGCAAGATTTTGATGAAATCTTCAAACCAAAAGCAAACCCTAAAGATCCTGGAACCTACGGTCAAGGTCGAGCTTGAACCTAACTAGGTCAAGGTCGAGGTCGATCCTGACTAGGTTAGGGTCAAGGTCGACCTTGACCCCATAAGGTTGACTTTGACCTTATGGTCAAAAACCTCAGGTTCATGATCGAGAATGCTAGGAAAGTGCTAGGAAGAAGTGGAAAATGGGGCAGAACAGGGGGAAAAGCCAGATCCAAGTCGAATATCCATTCAAGGCATTAGACATCACCCCAAACCACTTACTCGGAGGGATAAACACTCTTATCATGGAAGTGCTTCCATTTTAAGATGATATATATATGTATAACACATGTCTGTTGCCAAATTTTGATTCCTTTTTTTAAATGGGCTTTAAAGTTGAAGTGACATGAGTTCGATTGTAATCTTTGAAATAAGTCTCTCTGATTCCCCCAAAAGAAAATTTTGTGTCCCTACAATGCTTTCTGAACTTGAAGGATGTCATTCATGTCTTAAACTCCCTAAAACAAAGCATGAATATGAAGTTCGGAAAAGGTAGACCTTTTCTCCTAGAAACCATCGAGATTAGTAGTTGATAAGTGCTCCTCTTGAAAATCCAAAAATAATTTAAGTGATACTTCTTCAATCAGGAATCGGAGCAAGGAAGTGCAATATCTGAAAGCCAAAGCAAAGAAAAATCATCAAAATTCTCTATTTTGGAAATTCTATGTTGAAAGTACTAAAGAGTCAGGAATCAAAGTAGGGTGATAAGATTTTTGAAAATCCAAAAGATGTTGGGTCCCACCCTTTGTGAATTTGTGGGCAGATCCAAAGAAGTTGGTTATAATGATTCTTGACTAATGAAAGAGAAAATATTATCACCCTCTTCAAACTGTCATTTCGTAAAATTGAAAGTCTAAGTGTGACTTTGTCGGAAAGAAAAGGAAGGAGGTGAAATTCTTGAAACCCTAAAAATAGAGACCACTAATAAAAAGTTCCCAACTTTTGCAGGTGGGAGCCTCATTTCAGAAATCCCACATTATGGTTTCCTCATCGATGAAATTCAAAGTCGGATATAGAAATATCCACCTAATAAAAAGAATGAGGTTCCAAACTGGAGGTGTCAAAGTGCTATGTCCGAAGCCAGAATAATGTGTTGAATATTTTATTTGTAGACATGTCTTGTCCAACATTTAAGGCATTTAATAATAATCATGTGCCAAGACTTGCTCAGATTTATCTCGAGTACATGATATCTTGTGGGAGAAGTTAAAGTAAAACATTATTATGGTAACATGTAATACCAACATAGATTCTTCCTTGATATCACACTTTTTGAGAAAATAGGAGCTTGTTTCCGCTTACAAATACACAGAATGGCCTTCAGATACTATGGGTATGATCATCTCAATAATGTTGAGAGTGAATGGAAGGAGAATTTTGATACTAAATTAGGGTACTTCAACCTGGGAGATCTTCACATGAGAATACACCAAGAACCTAGGCACCAGATCACAGAGAAATTGGTTAAGAGTGGACTCATGGAAGTGGTCAGATTTCCCATTGTCATACAATACCAAGAACTAATCAGGGAATTCATTTCCCATTTTGATCCAAATTCCAAACAAATAAAAACAACCAATGAAGAGGTTCTCATCACTCTAGATAGAATCACTATTCAGAAACTTGTATATTTCCCTGTGAGAAAAGAATTTACAAATTAGGGTTTCACTCTTTCAACTTCTTCTTTTAGTGAAAAAAAAAATGGAGAGTCGTAATGTCAAACGAGTGGTTTGATCTAGTGAGTTCCAGTAAAGATAATCTCCCCAAGACTATTTATGGCACCAATTTGAAAAGAGAAGTCATTGACATGCTGGTATTGCTACATAGGATAAGAGGTAGTGAAGAAGCCCTAAATTTAGAGGAATGGGTGTTCTTTTTGGTACAACCTATGTGCACTGATGAAAGGTACATAGATTGGGAAAAGCTTATTAGTGACAAATTTAAATTCTAGCTTACCAGTGCTAAAATTAATAATTCCTTTTTCATGTCATCTTATATCATCTATGCCCTAACATGCACATGGCACTAGCCTAGTCTGAATCATGTCAAATATTTTTGTGATGATGTACAAATCTATGATTTTTACCCTTGATTACAGCTACATAGGAGTTACGCAAAATTTAGGAGGATAAATAATGCATTCATCATGAAATTGACTCATGAGCTGGAAGGGTACCCAAAGCGGAGATTATCTCCAGAAGCAATATAGGTGATTTCAAAGTATGGTAGCTATTTCATCTAATTTCCAACTTTTACATACTTTGGGATTGGTACATTTGATAATTTCCCCAAGAAGCTACCCAGGTACCTTGATGACAGGATGGTTCTGATAGAGTTGTGTTGACAAATACTCGAATTAAGAAAGAGATGTGGTGAAAGGCACAAATCTAGGATTCCCTTTCCTATAACATTAGGGGCATATTCATGATCCTCAAGTTCAAATGCTACAAATGTATTCAAGGTTGCAATGACCCGATATCCTTTCCAACAATACGAGTCTATGTGGACTATGATCCCAATAATTTTATTAGGGATAATCGGCAGTTGGGGTTATCTTTCTACCATGCGTCGACATTAGAATATTTTTGGGAAAATTTCAAAGATGACCTTGAAATGAGAGAAAGATCTTGGTTGAGATTGACCATAGAACAAATTAAAATTTATGAAGTGAACTTAAATGTTAATGTCCTAGTAGATGACGGGTCTGAACTACTCAACCCACACTATTTAAAAAAGATCAAAAGAACCCCAATAAAGCTCACCAATTGGGATGTCCCAGAAATAGATGATTTTGATGTTCGTATATCACTAATAATGAGGAGAACTCAAAATTGGGTCGAGTGGAAGAAAAATGTGAAAAGGAAGGGAAGTTCCACACAAGAACCATCAAATTCGATGCAGAGTCCATCTCCAACCCCTCATGTTACACTTCCTATAGGCTCATTAACACCTATATCTTCCCAAGCCACTGAAGGGGGTGACAAAACCCCAAAAAAGGAAGAAGACCTTAATTCTACCAATGGGGAAGGATCTATTCTATTTGTAGATCTCACAGAGGGAGAAGAGCCTAAAGAAGGAGATAACACGGAACTAGGAGAAGTTATGAAGGGAAGAATTCACGATGTGTAGTAGAAAGATTTGGATCAACAACAAGAGGAGCAAGGAAAACTCTATTGAGAATAAAAGGAAGAGGGAAGAAAACAACATGCCCTCTCAAAGTATGATCAACTAGATTTTGAACTCCCCCAAAAAAGAGGAAATATTCAACCTTTTCAGCCTTGGGAAAGGATCATGAGATAGGACATGTGGTCATAGAAATAGCCCAAAATAAGTCCACTAAAAATTTGACCCAATTGAATGCATCTGACTTCAGCATGATTAGGATAGACATTGGCCCTCCTAGGCATGAGAAAATGGTCCATATGTGAGAATTTTTTCACCAGTAGGTGAAGGAGAAACTGAATATAGATAAACAAGAAAAAGATCGGTTGAAGGAAATCATTTCTAAACTTTCTGAATATCTCAAGAAGGTCCTTTCACCCCTATCATCTCAATAGGAATCTTCTTCTTATGATATCCTAGATCTGACATCAACTAAGAATAATTCCTAATCGCCCAGTTACAAGAAGACAAGCATATGGGTAAGATTGGCAGGGACTGGATAGCATATCTTAAATTGTCAAGGTTACCCTTGATTCAATGCCTTGGTTCTTTATACAAAATCCTATTACAAGTGAAGGACACTATGAATCATGACATCATGATCATTAAGGAAGAGGAAACTACTTATGAAAAAATATTTTCAATACTTAGAGAGGTTATGGATATGAAAATAGAAAATGCACTCAAGTTGAGACTGTTACAATCACCTAAGGAGCCATTGCAAAAATGTATGTACTCCATAACCTTCAAGTGAAAGTGTGTAACCAAAACCATTAAACATATAAGGGAAATAATCAATGGCTTATAGGAAGGCATTCTAAGAATAAAAAAAATACTTCACCAATTTGGGTTGTAATTCACACCAAGGCAAGGGAAAGGATGTCATAGATATTAATATTATGGAGGAGGATCACCAAGAAAATATCAATAGGCTAACAAGTCCTGTGGTATATTAGAGGACATAAATATATAAGCTCACCTAGATCGATGCATTTTTGTCTAAAATCAGCCACAAAATGAGAGATTATGAAGAGAAAGTAGAAGATTTGTAGGAAAACCACCTATACTATCAGAGGATGAAGATTTGATGTGTTTCATAGAAGACTTTAAGTGATAGAAATCTATCCAAGATGCTCCTCCAAAGGTGTCGGTTAAAAGGGAAAAGCGAGAGCTTCCTAGCAAAAAAACATTATAACTTTTCTATTTTTATGTTTTTATACTTAAATATTTGTCTTGATTTTGTCATTTTTTTCAAGATGTTGTTACGTAACTGTCTGGGTAGGCAAATGGACTATATTAATATCTATTGAATATTTTAGGAGGGATCAACAATTTATTTTAATTCAATTTCCCCTGTTGTTGTGGCAACTATGTGAGAATTGAATTTGTTTTATGGTTTTCATTCATTGATAAATTAATATTTATGGTTGAATGAATGGATGTATGGTAGCAGAAATAAATTGGTTATATATATCAGACTATGTTCTAGAAATCTGCAATCATAGGGTGATCTATGAGTCACTATTTATTTCCCTCCCCGTATGTTCATGTTTTTAACAAATTAAATTTTTTTTTAAATACTCTAGTTGTATGTATAAACTTTATGGTCTTGAAGATGTACGCGTATAAATAAATTGGTGATCTACATTGTGTTAGTTTATTTTCAGTTGTGAACAAGAAAGCACAACATTAAGAATTCCTTTTTTAATTAAATTTCCTTTTGTATTGTGGATATATCATGGTTATGAATGTCCATTAATTACCTCTTCTACTCTCTAGTTAAGAGCATACCCCATCAAAAGTAATTTATATTTCATTCATTGTGCATCCATACTAGGGATTTGTACCTACCAATTTAGAGAACAAACTGAGTTGAATAGATTGATATCAGTCACCCTGTAATGAGGGAATAATGGTTTTCTCTCATGAAAATATTCTTCAAGTATTGCAACTAAATCTTGGTTTTCAAGATACCCAAGAGGAAATAATATCAGGATTGAACACTTTGACCTTGAGGTGTAGATGAAATACTCAGCAGTATCATCAGTTTAATCATGTCCTTGAGGAAGAGGAGGAGTTCGGAGAACTTTTGATAAGATCTCCCATTGGTGTTGATGTGATTTTAGTCGAGAGAATAGTTGTGGTTCCACGAAGAAATAGTAAAAATCCTACACACATTCAAGATCAAGTTAATCAAAATTGGTAGTTGTTAAAAATGGGTTGAAAGAAGATATACCAGGAGTGAAAGGGAAAAGGGAATCATTGACCCAATATTCAAGGCACTTCAAGCAAGAAATTTTTCTATAAGCATTCCCATTCATAGGAGTAGGAACATACCTCCCCTTCCCCCCAAAATAATCTTTCATCTCCTATCTGTCAGGCTCTAACCCTTCACAGAGTTGTTATTCCTGCAAGAGAAAGTTTTCCTGTGGTTCCTTTTAGTTTGCAAAGAAATATGGTGCGACTTGTGCCATGGGTGCAACAATCAGACCTTTGAACCTCAGCGCACACCATGATTTACCTAAGGGATCCAAAAAGGATCTTCCCTGATTTCTAGGAGATGGTAGATTACTATAGATGAACATATCTCTTCCTTTTTTTGCATGTGGGGTTTTGGATGTTCAACGTGGAGATGTAGCAGTTAGACTATTTGTGAAAACCCTAGTAGATGGGGTTGCTTATTGGTTCTATCATTTGGCTCCTTGGTCAATCATGAATTGGGATACATGAGAACCCAATTTGAGGCACGATTCAAAAGTCTTGAAGACAAGCATAATTTTCTCACCTAGTTAACACAAATTAAAAAGGAAGTCTATGTGCCTATGCAAGAGTTTGTAGCAAAATTCAATAAGATCATCAATAAAATTCTTTTCAACAAAAGACCTACTGCAAATAATAAAAAATGATTCTTTGTAAACGATATGCCTCTAGACATCAATTTTCATTTAAGGAGAGAAAGAGTAGCAGATTTGGCTACCACTTAGACAACTCCCATTGAGCTAGAAGATGACTTCATCACAATTGGAAAATGGAAGAAAGAGTTACAATATGGTACCAATGGTAGCAACAATTCTTCTAAAGCTATGCTATAGTGATTAACAAATGATGTAATAGCTCTAAAGAGATAGATACCAAAGGAATATACCCTTTTTCATCAACCTTACCAAGATGTCCCTAGAAGACAACATGATGGGAGGAAATTACTGCTCCCACTGGCGCAACAACATTTGGCTTTTGAAGCTCCCCCTAATGCAAAGAAGGGGAACATGTGCATCTTTCATCTCACAATGGATCATGATGGAGAAACCTGTCTTGAGATGACTAGGTACACATAGTTGATCACCTCTAATGAAGAAACAAAATACACTCTAGGTAGGGAAACAAAGTCAAATTATAATGGTGACTCTGGAAACTACTACCTAGAATATGCATATGATCCTAAAGGGAGAGGTGATTGATTTTCTAGGTTAGGCGAGTCCTCAATGGCCACCATGATGAGAAGTCAAAAGAATAGATAAGGGATCTCTATTCTACAAAGGAATGGCCAATCAAGCTCCTTAATACCTAAGGCATTGGACCAAACTGCCACTCCCAGAGTAATGTTGATCTAGGTAAGGATCATTTTTCAATTTATATTGTTCAATTATATAGAGAATCACATTTTCAAATATCTCCTCTAGATTATCTGAAATCAAATCCTACAGAGCTACAACATTTAATGGAACACTACAAGCCAAGTAATGCAGAAGTTAATGCATGTTCTAGTAAAATTCCTAAAAATGATTCCTATGAATTGGAACAAAATCAATATGATACTAGTATCATGTACACTGCTCTAGGCCAAAATCTTGAACCCTTCTATGTCTCCATTTTTATTAATGGACACAAGCTCAACAATTGTATCATAGATTCTAGAGCCTCTAACAATGTGATGTCGGCCTTGGTAGCTAATGCCCTTGGCTTGTCCCTAAAAAAGACTTTCAAGAGATGTTATTTAATAGATTCTAAGAAGGTACCACTGATCAACCAAATCAAAGATGCACAAGTAGTCCTTGCAGCTCACCCAACCAAGATATTAAAGCTCACCATCCTGGTGGTACATATACTAGCCAGTCATGGCATGTTGTTAAGAAAAATATTTTGCAAAGACCTAGGTGGGGAAATAAAATTGGATTGGTCCCATGCAATAATCCCAGTCAGGAATAAGAAAGTTAAGTTGGAACCCGAAGAGAAAGCCAAATTCACAGTGTTAAAATTTGATGATCCAAAAGCGCAAATCTTGTATGAAGAACTTGAATTCATAAACTATATGTTGTATATTGAATCTAATCCTCTAGAGTTAAAATGAAAATAGGAAGAGTCACAATTTTGGACCCTTAGCATTTGATGGAAGCTATGCTGCTACAGATTCAAGCGTAGGAGTGGTGTTAATTCTGCCTCAAGGTGACATGATACATTTGGCCTACAAACTTGAAATCAAGAATACAAACAACACTGTGGAGTATAAAGCCTTGTTTCTAGGCATTGATGTAGCTAAAGATAAAGGATTCCATGTACTGAAAGCCAAGGGAAGCATGGGGTTTAAAACAAGTCAAGGGCCTTTTCTTTGTTCAAAATCATAGATTTAAACATTATAGGAATAGAGTATGGGATGAAATAGAAAGCCTTGACACTTTTTCGATAGAAGTGATGCCTAGGGAGAAAAAAATGCAAGATGATTCTCTGGCGGTATTTGAATCCCTCCTTCTACCTCATCCATATTTTGGGGACAAAAAATATACAGTTGAGCTAGTGCATAGGCCAAGCATTCCAGATAATGTAGAATCTTGGAAGGTTTTTGAAGACAATCATCGGCTCCATTAGTTCTTCTAGAGAATACTGAGATGTTTGTGGAACACTATTTTGAAGGGGGGGAAAACCTTTTCATTGAATTCTTACCAAACAGAAAAAAGGATCTGGAACAAGGGATCATACAATTAAAAGGTAATAAAATTCCTTCAGGAATGATTTCCCTAAAAAAATTATTTGATAGACATGATGCATACATCCAAAGAAAGAGGGAAAAATGGGGGAACACATTTAGAGAGTATGATAGCTTAAACATCGGGGATACACAAAACCTGAGGATGATAAGCATTGGAAAGTATTGTACTGAGCAAGAAAGAACAAAGTTGAAAGATTTTCTTTCATCCTACAAAGATGTGTTCACATGGTGCCACGACAACCTGAAAAGTTTAATGGGTGAAAGACTCAAACATCATATTCCTTTGAAACCTGAGGCTACTCATTTTCACCATAAATAGAGGAATTACAATCCCAAAGTAGCTGATCCCATCTTTCAGGAGATTGATAAGATGTTGAAGGCACAAATCATCTACCCCATCCATCATTTCACATGAGTAGCCAACATAGTACCAGTTTGAAAGAAAAATGGAGAGATCAGGATTTGTGTAGATTTCAAGAATCTAAATCACGCATCCTTCAAAGATAACTATGCATTAGCAAACATGGATCATTTGTTAAAAATGGTGGTAGGTTTGTAAATGATGTCCATGATAGACGATTTTTCTAGCTATAATTAGATAGAAGTTGATGAAAGTGACCAGCATAAAATAGCTTTCACTACTCCATGGGGTACTTTCACCTACAACAAGATTCCTTTTGGGTTGATCAACGCATATGATACTTTCCAACGATCAATGGATTTGTTTTTTAGAGACCTAAAAAATAAAATAATAGCAATGTACTTTGATGATCTCACAGTGTTCTCAAAGATGAGAAAAAACCACTTGCACGATCTGGAAGTACTCTGACAGAGGTTTCGAGAACAAGAGATTTGCTTGAATATGAAGAAGTCATTTTTCTGTGTGACTGAAGGAAAACTATTGGGTCATATTATATCTCGAGAAGGGATTCGCATAGCCCCTGAAATAGTCAAGGAAATTCAGCAACTCGCCCTCCCCTCAAGTAAGATTGGGGTAAAATCATTCTTTGGCCAAGTCAATTTCCTAAAAAGATTTGTGTCTGATTACTCTAAGACCACTTGAAATATAACTGATATGATGAAAGGGAATCAGGGGTTTAGATGGAATGAGGCTGGCAAAGAAGATTTCTAAAATATCAAAGAAGCCATAGCTAATGCGCTTGTGTTGACATATCCTGACTTCTCTAAAGATTTTTTCATTTACTGTTACACCTCTAAACACATGATGTCTGCGATATTGCTATAAGAGAATGATGAAGGGGTCCATGTGCCAATCACCTTCTTGATCATACCATTACAAAATCATGAAATGATATATTTTTAAATTGAGAAACACGCATTCACCATGGTAAAATATCTTAATCATTTCAGGTTTTACATCCTACACTCTCATGCCATCATCTTTGTTCCTGAAACCATGGCGAAGAGCATTTTGACACAACATGAAGTGGGATGTAACACTAGAGGATCATGGATCGCTAAAGTGAAATAATATGACATCGAAATCAAACCAACCAAACTTTTACGGGGAAAGGGCCATTGTAAAATGATAGCCGAGAACAAACCTGAACAAAAAGAAGATCTTCCTAAGGTGTTGATGATAAGTCTATGAGACCCCTGGTTCTCAGATGTTTCTTACCTCTTAACTTATGATAAATTCCTAGAAGGCCTCTCCCCTAAGAAAAAGAGAAATCTAAGAATAAAGGCTGAAAAGTATGTCATTTGGGATGATAAACTGTACAAATGATCCATCGATGGAAGCTTCTTGAGATGCATAGATAAATAGCAATAAGAAAGGATTTTAAAAACTTTCCATGAAGAAGCTTGTGGCAGTCATTTCTTGTCCACTATTACAACTTTCAAAATCCTCAGGCAATGTTATTACTTGTCAGGGATGTTTAAAGATGCCTATTTTTGGGTCTTGAAATGTGAAAAGTGTAAGATGTTTGTAGGTAAACCCCAGCAAGTTGCCCTACCCTTGAGACTTGTGATAATTGAAAATCCTTTCCAGTAGTGAGGAATATGTTTTATTAGTCCCATAAATCCTCATTCAAGCATAGGCATATTAACTATGAAAAACTACTTTACCAAATGGGTCTAAGCTAAAGAAGTCGAGAAGACCACTTTTGAAGTTGTCTATGACTTCATAAAGGAAAACATTTTGGTACATTTTTGTGTACCAGTAAAATTGGTCATGGACAATGCCACTTATTTTTATTCTTCAGAAATCACACAATTCTTCTATGACCACATGATCCAGTTGAAACACTCTTCATATTATTACCCTCAAGGAAACGGTCAAGCTAAATCAAGAAACAAAAATTTGGTGAACATCGTGAACAAGCTAGTTTCAGAAAGTCAAAGAAACTGGCATAAAAAGTTGCATGAAGCTCTATGGGTAGACATAATCACTCCAAAGAGTGCTATCAGAATATCCCCTTTCAAGCTAGTATACAATGTCAAAGCTATCCTTCCACTACCCCTGGAACTGTCAGCATGCAAATTGCAAATAATGGTTGAAAATATCATATTTCAAGATGGAGTTAAAAAGATGATCCTATTGATGGAATATGGATGAGGTGACTGAGAGGGGGGGGTGAATCAATCAACCATAAAACACTTTACAATTATTTCTTTCCAGATCCCTTAGGATATCTTAAAAAATGTTATCTGTTTTAGCACTCGGTAAATAGATTGCAGTAACTTTGAAGATGCAGAAAGTATTAGCAAAATTATCTTTTAGATATTCATCAGCACTAGTGTATGATTAAGATAGCAATTAAGAACACAAGAGACACAAGATTTAACGTTGAAACCCAATATGGGAAAAACCACCAATGTATCTAGATACTGATTTTCACTTTTCTGAAGTGATGCCCGGTTAGAAGCCAACCCGGTAAAAGGTTACAAAACACACTGTTAGGTGTGACCTTGTTAGAGGATTTAATCACTCTGCTAGGAGTGGCCTGGTAAGAGGTCTTGAAAACAATTCAATGGAATTGTCACCTTGTTAGAGGATTTACAATATGGTTGTTAAACCAACTTGGTTAAGAGATTTAGAATTCACTGTTACAATGATAAGAAGGTAACAATGAAAATGACCTGTATAATAATGCAACTGCCTTGCTGATTACAAATCTATGTTCTGCATAAGTGTGATCCTTCCTGATCGAATAAATCTCTGCTGCACCTTAAGGATATCTGAACATCCTTCACAAATTCGCACACACCTTTCCTGTCTTTCTTCTGTAAATCTTCTGCTGTATTTCTTATTTATTTTTCACATTTGACCTTTTATTTATATGATTTTAGATTTGTCAAATCGACATTATTTAGTATAACAGTCGGCTGAATTAAGAAAACTCTATTTGCAAAAATCCTTCAAGGGCTAATAGTGCTCGGTAACCATAACTTTCTACAATCTTTCGGAGACCGAGGGAACTCGATAAACACCGACAATCCTTTACCTTCGATAACCGACTGAACTCGGTAAACACTGAATTTCCTTTGACGACCAACTAAACTCGGTAAACACTGAATTTCCTTTGACGACCAACTGAACTCGGTAAACATTGAATTTTCTTTGACGACTGACTGAACTCGGTAAATGCTAAATTTTCTTTGATAACCGAGTGGACTCGGTAGACATTGATTTTCTTTGATAACCGAGTGGACTCAGTAAGCACTAATCTTCCTGTCTGGCAGACCGACTGAGCTCGGTAGGAACTGATTGCTGCGGACTATGACATTGTGTGACATCAAAGACAATACATAATTTGAGTAGCAATTTCCTTCAGACAATTATTTCCAACAATCTCCCTCTTTGGCATTGATGGCAACACAATATGTCATAGCATAAGAAATTTGAAATAATTAGCTCAGTTCAGATTCAAATCTCCCTTTGTTAGCAAACTTCCTTTATCCTGAAAATTCTTCCTTCTGACTATTGAAAATTTCTTGAAGTAATAGCAAAGACATAGCAAACACTCCCTCTTTGACAACACATGCCAAAGACAATTCACATATTACTGGTGTAAATTAATGTACCTCAAGTACTGATTCATATGCAATGATTCCTTGAATATGCTGCATCAACTGGTTGATTTTCAATCATGTTCTAGTTGATGCATCACTAAAACTGTATTTAGTGAGCCTCGGATAGGGGAATGACCCCTAACTTACCTCTTAGATACACAAATGCATCCTTAGGTAATGGTTTGGTAAAAATGTCTGCAATCTATTCTTTTGTATGAATATATTCTAATCTGATTTCCTTGTCCTGCACCAATTCTCTGACAAAGTGATATTTAATAGCAATGTGCTTGGTTTTGGAATGCATCACTAGATTCTTCGAAATGTTTATTGCACTGGTATTGTCACAAAATATAACAACTGGTTCTTTGATTTCAACCTTCATACCTTCTAATAACTGTTTAAACCAAACAATATTTGAACAGTTTACTGCAGCAGCAACATATTCTGCTTCAGCTGTGGATTGAGATGTGCAATTTTGCTTTTTACTAGTCCAGGATACCAGTCTTTTTCCAAGAAAAAATGCTCCACCACTTGTGCTTTTTCTGTCATCAATGTTCCCTGCCCAATCAGCATCAGTAAACACTTTTAAGTCTAGATTGCCTCCAAATTTATACCACAAACCATATTCTTCAGTTCCTCTTAAGTATCTTAAGATTCTTTTGATTGCCATCATATGATTTTCCTTAGGTTTTGCTGAGAATCTAGCTACTATACCGACTGCTAAGGCAATATCAGGTCTTGTATGTACTACATACTATAATTTTCCAATCATAGATCAGTATAGGGTCTGATCAACTTCTTTTGAATCATCATTTTTGGTAAGTTTCAGTCCAGTACACATGGGTGTACCAACTGATTTTGAATCTTCCATACCAAACTTCTTAAGTATTTCCTTAATGTATTTAGATTGAGTAATGTATATACCATTCTTGCTTTGCTGAATTTGAAGACCAACAAAGAATTTTATTAAACCAAACATAGACATTTCAAATTCTTTGTTCATTTTCTCTGAAAATTCTTTGCACTGATCCTCATTCCCTATAAATATAGTATCATCTACAAATATTTCTGCCAATACAATTTTGTCATCCGGTCCTTCTTTAATATACAGATTGCTGTTATCATTGGCTCTTTTGAAATTAATCTGAATCAAATAGTTATGGAGTCTTTCATACCATGCTCTAGGAGCTTGTTTCAAACCATACAATGCTTTGTGTAACCTGCAGACCATGTCCTTTTTATCTGGATCAACAAAACCTTCAGGTTGTTCAATGTAGACTTCTTCATCAAGAATTCCATTGAGAAATGCAGATTTTATATCCATCTGATATACCTTAAATCCTTTGTGTGCTGCATAAGCAAGTAGAGTTCTTACACCTTCTAATCTTGCAACAGGAGCAAAAGTTTATCCATAATCTATACCTTCTTCTTGAGAATAACCTTTACATACCAGTCTAGCTTTGTTTCTAGATACTTGACCATCTTCATTCAGCTTATTCCTGAATACCCATTTTGTTCCAATTACATTCTTATCTTTAGGTCTAGGTACAAGAGTCCATGTTTTGTTCTTTTGTATTTGTTCTAATTCTTCATTCATTGCTTCAATCCAACTTTTATTTTCCAATGCATCTTTGATATTTCTAGGTTCAAAGTCAGTAAGCAGACATGTACCTTTTAGCTTGCTTCTTGTCATAGTACCATCTGATTTGTTTCCAATAATTTGATCTGGTGTATGATGTCTTCTGACATATTTGGCTAGTATAGGTTCCTTGCTTTTTGAATGATTCATGCTGTTGTCTTTTAGGATCTCTTCTTCAGGTTGCTCGGGCTCGGTAGATATTTGCTCGGTAACTTCAGGCTGAGACTCGGTCTGAATTTTTTCCTGTGACTCAGTTTGAACTTCTTCTTGTGACTCAGTTTGTGACTCGATAACTGTGCTCAGCTCGGTAGATATAGTTTCCTCATTGATAGTTGTGTCTGCCAATGTTTCAGGTTCAATGTAAATGAATCTTCTATAGTTCTCAGGTTCCCTTTTGCTTTCTTTCTCAATCTTTTCTGCAAACTCATCAAATTTTACATGTATACTTTCTATGACTTTGTGAGTAGATAAGTTCAGACATTTGTATACCTTGCTTTTGCTAGAATATCCTAGGAATATTCCTTCATCACTTTTCACATCAAATTTATTTCTTCTAGATTCTTTTAAGATATAACACTTGCTACCAAATATTTTCATGTAACTTACATTGGGTTTATAGCCATACCATAATTCATAAGGAGTTTTGAATGTGTCTTTCTTCAATTGTACTCGGTTCAAGGTATGAACTGCAGTGCTGATAGCTTCCTTCCAGTACTTTATAGCGATGTTCTTTTCTATCATTAGAGTCCTTGCACAATCCATAATAGATCTATTTCTTCTTTCTGCTATTCCATTCTGCTCAGGAGTTCTAGGAGCTGATACCTGTCTTTTGATTCCTCTTTCAATGCAAAAGTTGTTAAAATCATGGGAGATGAATTCACCACCTCTGTCTGATCTTAAGCATTTCAATCTTTTCCATGTTTCCTTTTCCACTCTTGCTAAGTACCATTTGAACTTTTCAAATGCTTCTAATTTTTCTCTTAAATACATAACAGTCATCATTCTAGAATAATCATCAACGAAAAGAATAAAGAATTTATCTCCAGTATAGCTTTGTATTCCAATAGGTCCACATAAATTAGTATGCACAATTTCCAAAATTTCTTTAGACTGATAGTTCTTACTCTTGAAACTAGTTTTACTCATTTTGCCAATCTGACAATTCTTACATAGACCAGTATCAGGTTTCTTCAAAATAGGAATGCCTCTAACCTTCTTGAATTTGCTTATTTTTATCATGTTATCAAAATTCACATGACATAACCTTTTGTGCCATAGCCAAATTTCTTCAATTTGAGCAATAAAGCATGAATATTCACTGAGATCAAGATAAAATAAGTTACCTTTTGTTTGTTTGCCTGATCCAATGAGTTTTCCTTTTTCATCCAGCAGTCTTGCTTGACCATTCATGAATTCAACCTTGAAACCAGTGTTGATTAGCTGTGCTACACTTAGAAGATTATGTTTTAGTCCTTCAACCCAATAAGCATTATCACATATGAGTTCTTTGGTTAATGAGATTCTTTCTTTTCCTTTTATACAACAAGGTTCATTGTTTCCAAATCTTACATTGCCACTATCACAGTCTTCTACATATTCAAATTTTGTCTTGTCACCAGTCATGTGGTGTGAACATCCGCTGTCTATTATCCATATATCATCTTTGCTTATATGAGAAATAAGTGCCATCTTATCTTCATCATCATCAGATTCATCTTTTATAGCAATAAAGACAATTTCTTCTTCACTATCATCAGAATCTTTAGCCATAAAACATGTTTTCTTACCTTTATCCTTGAATGATTTGAAATTCTTTTTGCCATAGTACTTGTGACTTCTCTTCTCTTCCTTGACTTGCTTGTTTGGGCACCTAGCTGCAATATGTCCAATTTCTTCACATGAAAAATAGATTAAAGGAGTTTTACCTTTATATTTACCTTTCCCTTTAGAGTACTTCTTTGAAAGTAATGCTTCTACAATTTCAAGATCACTATCAGAACTTTCTTCTGATACTTCTTCACTTTCTGACTAAACTTCTTTAATTTTCTTGTTCTTCTTTAGTGAGACCTTGGCCTCAAATGCCGATTCAATATTTTTGGAACTAGGAACATAGTTGTCATAGTTGTCTAATTCAAAGGCTGTCAATCTTCCAACTAAAGCATCCAAAGTTATATTGTGGTTTGTTTCACATCTTCTTTCTTGAATAGCTGATACTCTTATTGCATAGATAGGGAGTAATGTTCTGAGTACCTTACTTATAACAGTTTCATTTGATATTGTTCCTCCAGAAGCTCTAATTGCACTTACACTTGCTTTGATTCTTTCAACATATTTTGCAATGTTTTCATCTTCCTTCATATTCATCTTGTCAAACTGTCCTCTTAGGCTTTCTGCTTTGGCTCTTTTCACATTTGCATCACCACCATATATTTTCTTCAATGTCATCCACATTTCATATGCAGTAGTGCATTCTTTAATATCATCAAATTCTTCATAGCTGAGAGCAAATGCAATGTCTATCATCATGGTGTTATGAGTCTTTTTCTCTGCAATGTCTTCAACAGTTAATGCGCTAGTAGGAACTGTGTATTCTTCATCAATGTATTTGCATCTTGAATCACCAATGGAAGCTAGATGAAGTCGCATGAGACCTTGCCATGCTGAAAAGTTATCTCCGTTGAGCTTTGGAATTTCCCTCTTGTAAGACATCCTGATCTTTAGCTTAGGTCCTTGAAACCCTTCCTGCAAGCACCAAAAGCTCTGATACCAATTGATGGAATATGGATGAGGTGACTGAGAGGGGGGGGTGAATCAGTCAACCATAAAACACTTCACAATTATTTCTTTCCAGATCCCTTAGGATATCTTTAAAAATGTTATTTGTTTTAGCACTCGGTAAATAGATTGCAGTAACTTTGAAGATGCAGAAAGTATTAGCAAAATTATCTTTTAGATATTCATCAGCACTAGTGTATGATTAAGATAGCAATTAAGAACACAAGAGACACAAAATTTAACGTGGAAACCCAATATGGGAAAAACCACCAATGTATCTAGATACTGATTTTCACTTTTCTGAAGTGATGCCCGGTTAGAAGCCAACCCGGTAAAAGGTTACAAAACACACTGTTAGGTGTGACCTTGTTAGAGGATTTAATCACCTTGCTAGGAGTGGCCTGGTAAGAGGTCTTGAAAACAATTCAATGGAATTGTCACCTTGTTAGAGGATTTACAATATGGTTGTTAAACCAACTCAGTTAAGAGATTTAGAATTCACTGTTCCAATGATAAGAAGGTAACAATGAAAATGACCTGTATAATAATGCAACTGCCTTGCTGATTACAGATCTCTGTTCTGCATAAGTGTGATCCTTCCTGATCGAATAAATCTCTGCTGCACCTTAAGGATATCTGAACATCCTTCACAAATTCACACACACCTTTCCTATCTTTCTTTTGTAAATCTTCTGCTGTATTTCTTATTTATTTTTCACATTTGACCTTTTATTTATATGATTTTAGATTTGTCAAATCGACATTATTTAGTATAACAGTCGGCTGAATTAAGCAAACTCTATTTGCAAAAATCCTTCAAGGGCTGACAGTGCTCGGTGACCATAACTTTCTACAATCTTTCAGAGACCGAGGGAACTCGGTAAACACCGACAATCCTTTACCTTCGATAACCGACTGAACTCAGTAAACACTGAATTTCCTTTGACAACCGACTGAACTCGGTAAACACTGAATTTCCTTTGACGACTGACTGAACTTGGTAAACACTGAATTTCCTTTGACGACCGACTGAACTCGGTAAACACTGAATTTTCTTTGACGACCGACTGAACTTGGTAAATGCTAAATTTTCTTTGATAACCGAGTGGACTCAGTAGACACTGATTTTCTTTGATAACCGAGTGGACTCGGTAAGCACTAATCTTCCTGTCTAGCAGACCGACTGAGCTCGGTAGGAACTGATTGCTGTGGACTATGACGCATTGTGTGACATCAAAGACAATACATAATTTGAGTAGCAATTTCCTTCAGAAAATTGTTTCCAACACCTATATTTAACAAAACTTGAAGATGAGAGAGAAGACATGGTCGAAATGATAACTCAATAAACAAAGGGTAAAGAACCTTTTTGATAAAAGGGCTAGGTCTCAAAAATTCATGGAGGGGGATCTAGTTTTACTCTAGGAAAAGAGAAGAGAACCGAAAGGTATGCATGCTAAATTTGATTCTCTATGGAAAGGTCATTTTAAAATTCATCAAGTATGCGAATCGAATTCATTCAAATTATCCTTTCCAGATGACATGATCTTACCATTGTCTTATAATGGGCAAGATCTAAAATTCTATCAATTGTGAAGCAAGTAACCCTTGTAACTTTATTATAGTAGCAAAATTTATTTCTTGTTCTAGTGTTCTATTTTTTGTTTTTCTTTTCTATTTTGTTCGTTCGATCCTTTGTTTTATGAAACCAGAGATTCTAGGTCCCTACTAAATTCTATGTGGTCCTCGTCCCCACACAGATCCATTTGTTTCTATATTTTGATTCCTTTTCGTAAATGGGCTTTAAAGTTGAAGTGTTGTCAATTCAATTGTAATCTTAGAAATAAGTCTCTATGATTCCCCCAAAAGAATATTTTGTGTTCCTACAATGCTTTCCAAACTTGAAGCATGTCATTCAAGTCTTAAACTCCCTAAAAGAAAGCATGAATGTGAAGTTTAGAAAAGGTAGACCTTTGCTGCTAGAAATCGTGGAGATTAGTAGTCGAGAAGTGCTCGTCCTGAAAATAAGAAAACAAGTTAAATGATACTACTTCAATTGGGAATCGGAGCAAGGAAGTGCAATTTATGAAAGTTGGAGCAAAGAAAAAGTGTCAAAATTCTCTATTTCATAAATTTGATGTTTAAAGTACTAAAGAGAACTGGGAATCCAAGTAGGATGATAAGATTTCCAAAAATATGAAAGATGTTGGGTCCCACCCTTTGTGAATTTGTAGGCATATCCAAAGAAGATGATTATAATGATTCTTGACAAACGGAAGAGAAAATCTTGTCACCCTCTTTGAACTGTCATTTTAGAAAATTAAAAGTCTAAGTTTGACTTCGTCAGAAAGCAAAGGAAGGGGGTGTGATTCCCGAAATCCTAAAAATAAAGACCATTAAGAACATGTTCCCAAATTTTGTAGGTGGAAGCCTCACTTCGGAAAACTCACATCATGGCTGCCTTGCCGATGGAATTCAAAGTGGGATATACAAATATCTACCTAATGAAAAGAATGAGGTTCAAAACTGGAGGTGTCAAAGTGCTATGTCTGAAGCTAGAATTCTTAGATATCTATTTTTGAAATTTCCACCCGACGTAAGCAGTCCTACAAGTTTTATTTGTAGACATGTCTTTTCCATCATTAAGGAATTTGATAACAATCATGTGCCAAGACTTGCCCAGATTTACCTTGATTACACAATATCTTGTAGGAGAAGTTAAAGTAAAACATCATTATGGTAACAGGTAATACCAACATAGCTTCTTTCTTCGTATCACACTTTTTGAGAAAATAGGGTCTTGTTGCAGCTAGAAAATACACATAATGGCCTTAAAATACTATGGGTATGATCATCTCAATGGTGTTTTGAGTGAATTGAAGGAGATTTGTGATACTAAATTTGGTCACTTCAACTTGGGAGATCTTCACACAAGAATATGCCAAGAGCCTAGGTACCCAATCACAGAGAAATTGGTTAAGAGCAGACTCATGGAAGCGATCGAATTTCTCATTGCCATACAATCCCAAGAACTGATTAGGGAATGCATTGTCTATTTTGATCCAGATTCCAAACAAATGAAAATAACCAATGAAGATGTTCTCATCACTCTAGATAGAATCACTATTCAAAAACTTTTTCGTCTCCCTGTGAGAGAAGAATTTACAAATTGGCATTTCTCTCTTTCAGCTTCTTCTTTCAGTGAAAGAAAAACAAAATGGAGAGCCATAATGTCAAGTGAATGGTTCGAGCCAATGTGGTCCAATAAATCTAAGCTCCCTGAGACTATTTATGGCACCAATTTGAAAAGAGAAGTCGTTGGTCCATGTTGTTATTTCTACACAGGATAAGAGGCAGTGAAGAAGCCCTAAATTTAGAAGAATGGGTGTTCTTTTTGGTAAAAATTATGTGCGTTGATAAAAGGTACATAGATTAGGCAAAGCTTATCAATGACAGATTAAAATTCTAGCTTACCAGTGCTAAAATTAATAATTCCTTTTTCTTGTAATCTTATATCATCTATGCCCTATCATGCACATGGTACTGCCTTGGTCTGAATCATGTTGAATATTTTATGATGATGTGCAAATTTATGATTTTTACCCTTTATTATAGCTACATAGGAGCTACACAAAATTTAGGAGGATAAACGATGCATTCATCATGAAATTGATTTGTGAGCTGTAAGGGTGCCCACAATGGAGATTATCTCCAGAAGCAATAGAGGTGATTTATAAGTATGGTAGCTATTTCATCCAGTTTCTAACTTTTACATACTTTTGGATTGTTGCATTTGATGGTTTCCCCAACAAGCTACCCAGGCACCCTGATGACAGAATGGTTTTGATAGAGTTGTGTCGACAAATACTCGAAGTGAACAACAGATGTAGTGAAAGGCACAAAGTTAGGATTCCATTTCCTATAACAATAGGGGTGTATTCATGCTCCTCAAGTTCAAATGTTGCAAATGTAGTCAAGGTTGCGATGACCCGATATTCTTTCCAACAATATGAGTCTTTGTAGACTCGATATGATCCCAGTGGTTTTGTTAGGGACAATTTTCAGTTAGGGTTATCTTTCAGCCATGCACCGACATTAAAAGATTTTTGGGCAAATTGCAAAGATGACCTTGAAATGAGAGAAAGGTCTTTGTTGAGACCGACCATATAGACTAAATTAAACTTTATGAAGTGAACTTAAATGTTGATGGCCTAGTAGATGATGGGTCTGAACTACTCAACCCGCACTATTTAAAAAAGATCAAAAGAGCCCCAATAAAGCCCACCAATTGGGATGTCCTAAAAATAGATGATTTCAATGTTCGTATGTCACTAATAATGAGGAGAACTCAAAATTGGGTCGAGTGGAAGAAAAATGGGAAAATGAAGGGAAGTTTTACACAAGCACCATCAAATATGACATAGAGTCCATCTCCAACCCCTGTTGTTGCACTTTCTACAAGCTCATAAACACCTATATCTTCCCAAGCCACTAGAGGGGATGAAAAATCCCCAAAAAAGGAAGAAGAGATTAAGTCTACCTATGGGGAAGGATCTCTTCCATTTGTAGATCTCACGGAGGGAGAAGAGCCTAAAGAAGGAGAGAATCCAGAGCAAGGAGAAGTTCGATAGGGAAGACTTCATGATATGCAACAAGAAGCTTTGGATCAAGAACAAGAGGAGCAACTCGGAGATTTCTAGATGGATTCCTAAGTACCTCAAGTTTTAGCCTCTTCTAGTTCTATTTTTCCCAAAGTACCCAAATTTCCTTTTGTTTCTTCTTAGAAAGACACTCCTCCTGTCATGAGGAAATTGTTTGATTTAGAAAGTCTTGAGTTTTCCTCGAAGTTCTTGTTCACTCCTTGTTGGTTAGAACACTCTATTGAGAAGAAAAGGAAGAGGGGAGAAAACAACATGCCCTCTCAAAGTATGATCGACCAGATTTTGAAAGGCTCTACTCCCCAGAAAAAGAGGAAATATTCAACCCTTGCAGCCTTGGGAAAGGATCATGAGATAGGGTATGTGGTCATGGAAATAGCCCAACCTGAGTCCACTAACAAGTTGACCCAATTTTATTCATCTGACTTCACCGTGACTAGGATAGACATTGGCCCTCCTAGGCATGAGAAAATGGTCCAAATGTTGGAATTTTCCCACCTGTAGGTGAAGGAGAAACTGGATAAAGATAAACAAGAAAAAGATCAATTGAAGGAAATCATTTCTCAACTTTCTAACTGTCTCAAGGAGGTCCTTTCACCCCTGTCATCTCAACAGGCATCTTCTTCTTCTGATATCCTAGATTTGACATCAACTAAGAACCAAGCCCTAATCACCCAGTTACAAGAAGACATGCATATGGGTAAGATTGGCAGGGATTGGATAGAAGATCTTAAAGTCTAAGGGTTACCCCTGATTCAACGCCTTAGTTCTTTATAAAAAATCATGTTGCAAGTGAAGGACAATGTGAATCATGACATCGTGATCATTAAGGAAGGGGAAACTACATATGAAAAATTATTTTCAATACTCAGAGAGGTTATGGATATGAAAATAAAAAATGTAGTCAAGTTGGAACTATTACAATCACCTAAGGAGCTATTGCAAAAATGAATGTACCCCATAACCTTCAAGCGGAAGTGTGTGACCAAAACCCTTAAACATCTAAGGAAAATAATCAATGACTTACAAGAAGACATTCTGAGAACAAATAAATATTTCACCAATTTGGGTTGCAATTCACACCAAGGCAAGGGAAAGGATGTCATAGCTATTAATAATATGGAGGAGGCTTACCAAGAACATATCAATAGGCTAACCATTCTTGCAGTATATCAAAGGACATAAATCCATAAGCTCACCCATATTGACGTATTTTTGTCTAAAATTGGCCACGAAATGAGAGATTATGAAGAGAAAGTAGAAGATTTGCAGGAAAACCACCTCTACTATGCTACTAAAAATGAAAACATTACGGTGTTAGAGGACGAAGATTTTACATGTGTCATAGAAGCCTTTCAATGACACAAATCCAGCCAAGAGGCTCCTGGAGAGGTGTCGGTTAAAAAGGGAGAAGAAGCAAAAGCTTCCTAGCAAAAAAACATTATTGTTTTTCTGTTTTCATGTTTTTGTACTTAAACATTTGTCCTAATTATGTCAGTATTTTCAAGATGTTGCTACGTAACCCCCTGGATAGGCAAATGGACTATATTAATCTCCATTGAACATTTTAGGAGGGATCGACAATTTTTTTAATTCAATTTCCCCTGTTGTTGTGACAACTGTGTGAGAATTGAAATTGTTTTATGGTTGTCGTTCATTGGTAAATTCAGATTTATGGTTGAATGAATGGATGTATGGTAGTGGAAATAAATTGGTTATAGATATCAGACTGTCTTTTGAAAATCTGCAACCATAGGGTGATCTGTGAGTCACTATTTGTTTCCCTCCCTGTATGTTCATGTGTTTAACAAATTTACATTTTTAAAAAAATACTCTAGTTGTATGTATAATCTTTATGGTCATGAAGATGTACGCGCATAAATAAATTGGTGATCTAAACTGTGTTAGTTTCTTTTCAGTTGTGAACAAGCAAGCACAACATTAAGCATTCCTTTTTTTTATTAAATTTCCTTTTATATTGTGGATATGTCATGGTGATGAATGTCCATTAATTGCCTCTTCTGCTCTTTGGTTAAGAGCATACCCCATCAAAAGTAATTTAGATTTCAGTCATTGTGCATCCATATTAGGGAGTTGTACCTACCAATTCAGAGAACAAACCAAGCTTCTACAGTTTATTCAACTGTTGTTAATAAAAAAGGCCTTCAACAAGGGTTTGAGTCAATATTATAAAATGGTCCAATCTATTAACCAACAATGTCATAACTTGTGTTTACCCAATAGTGCAAAGATTTAGATGTGAAAAATTGTCATTCAAACCTTTTAGGACATCTCCAGCTCCTAAATGTTAAACCTAGTAAAAGAACATATCAAACTCCGAATTGTATCTTATAGTTTAACTTATTAATCGCATTGTGTACATTTTAAATGAGTGTAAGTTATAAAACAATTATGTGTCATGTTGGAAGCATTTTCGCATAGCTCACTTCCTTTCATTACACACAAGTAGGAAAACATTTCGCCAGAGTTTGCAATGTGCATGAGCCTTTTTTATCTCATTTTGCACTCATTCCTAGATAGTAAAAATTAATTGTAGATCTATAGCCATTTCTTGTTTTTTTTTTAAAACGTTGTTTGTCTTACATAATATTCTTATTTCAATCGGCTGCATAAAAGTTCACATAACAAAAAGGTTAAAAAAAACCTCGTAATCTCCCTGACTTCAAATCATAAATCCTACATCGTAGAGGTTTGAGTTTTCAAGAATGGATGACAAGAATCGATGCTTCCTACGACTGTAATGTGTCACCCATATGCACTTTCACATTATATTAATGTAGCAATAGCTCTCGTTGTTTTTCTATAGAAACCTCACAACTTCCACTCTAAAGCTAAGTGTAACACTCGACCATACTCAGGGTGTTGTTTCCTGATCAATTCAGGAATAATCAGTAAGGAAAATTAACAATTCCGATTTGAGCTCTCTCTATTTTCTCCAAATCCCAATTGTTCTACCATGGGTGGCAGTTCATCAGAAGGGCAAGCTAATATCCATGATTTTACAGTCAAGGTACTTTCAGATTCCACCTTATACCATTAGATTGAAATTAGCTTATCATATTTTGTGTACCCATGAAATAGAAATTGCATATGAAATTCACATCCTGAGACCAGAAATGTTTAATTGCAGGACATCAGGGGTAATGATGTGGATCTAAGTATTTACAAGGGCAAAGCTCTTCTTATCGTCAATGTTGCTTCTGAATGGTATTTTTCCCTTAAATTCATCAATGGGGAAATTTTTTGTTTTCTTTAAATGTTTGTGACTGGAAAACAAAACATTTGTGGGCAGTTTGGGAGATTGTTCTGTGGGTGGCTGCTACACCTCCATTTATATTTCATGTAATTGTCCTGTTTTCAAATTATGGAAGATGGATGGATTTTAATTTTTGTCCTTGGCAGTGGATACGCTACCTCTAACTACAAGGAGATGAATGAATTGTATGCAAAATACAAGGAGCAAGGTAATTCTCCTTGAATAACATCTGATTAAGTTCATCAATGGCTATTAAATATTTAATTTCTCTTTAATTGGATTTCAAACTTTTATTTGTTGTCATTATAAATTTATATACAGTCTGTTGATCAATTGTTTGCAGGACTAGAAATACTGGCCTTCCCATGCAATCAATTTGGTGGACAGGAACCAGGTGAAAATGAGCAGATTGCAGAAGTGGCATGCACTCGTTTTAAAGCAGAATTCCCAATATTTGGCAAGGTCAGCATGCCAGTCCTGTTTTGTTATTTTCCTGGTTATTTTGTTTTGTTATTTATGTAAATTCAGCTATCATAAGAGAAACAATCTTGTAATTAATTACTAATCTGGTATGCTTATTGGATTTTTCAGTATTTATATTTCAGTTTCTGTTATTTATTGGATTTTTCAGTATTTATATTGCAGTTTCTGTTATGTAGGTTGAGGTCAATGGTGATTATGCAGCTCCTATCTATAAGTTCTTGAAATCAAGCAAAGGTGACCTTTTGGGTGACGATATTGAGTGGAACTTCACCAAGTTTTTGCTGGGCAAAGATGGAAATGTGGTTGATCAATATGATCCAGAGACTTCTCCACTGAGTATTGAAGTATTTCACAATCTCTTTTTTATAGCAGTTCTTGTAGTATTCAGAAGATTCTTTTCAAAAAGATTGCTATTGAAATCAATTATATATATATTTTTAAATATGTACATTTGATTTCAGAAATAATCTTTCTGAATTCTTATATTTTTTAATATAATGATTTCATCTTTGTGATGACAATAACACAAGAACCTACTTCTGAATTGCAAGTAATAAGATAAATCCTTTTAAAAAGTCACTAATATTAGCACTTTATGTTTGCAGAAAGATATCACGAAGCTCCTAGGAACTGCTTGATTCTTCAGTACCAAAAGCATTACAGAATTTTTACAGTGCCTGCATAGTGCTAACGAATAAGATACAAAAATTCATTTTGGATATGTTTCTGGTTACAGAACAGGATTGCAGCTGAAAACATTGTTATGAGTCTCTATGTTGTAACTGCTTAAAATTCACACTTGTGTTGTAGTTCTATGTTTCTTTCACATGGCTTGAATTACTT
Source organism: Chamaecyparis obtusa (assembly GCA_027943335.1). Lineage (NCBI taxonomy): Eukaryota > Viridiplantae > Streptophyta > Pinopsida > Cupressales > Cupressaceae > Chamaecyparis > Chamaecyparis obtusa. Next base: position 1,566,757 of record BSBK01009712.1, read on the forward strand.
TAGATGTTTGTTTTCTGTGCGTTTTGGAGTAAAATGTTATTGATGTTTTTTCATATCCTTCAAAGTGTCTCTCAAATCACAATGTTTGGATTTTGAGTCGTATGTACTATGGCAGATCTTGGCTGTGTATTCTTTTAGCACTTTTTCAAAAGGCTACGATTTTTCATTTTTTTCCCTTTTCAACGTCTTTGTTGATTGCTATTTATGCTAATCACAATTTCACTGGAATATGTCTGTTATTCCTTCTAAGAAAGTAGTATGTTATTTTTGAGTCAACAGTAACTGTTTGTCATTATGAAGTCAATGGCTAGATCTATATGAAAAGAAATATAATATGCAGAAACAATATCAGATAATAATTTTTATAATTATATAAAAAAATATATAAATCTAAAATAAACAACGTAATGTAAATTGTATTATTGTCAACATGGAAAGTACTCTAAGCATGGAAGAGATTAAGAATCTAATTTGTAGCAAAGGAGATATAGATCCTTATGCTCAAATATAGAATTGGCTAGGTTTGAGGGAGTGAAATATAGGTATTCAAGGTTTTCCCATTATTCATCTTAGTAGAGGATGTGCCGCTTTTCTATCATACTAGTTAGTAATGACATTCATTATTTAGGAGTTGTCTTGGGCTAACAACAAAAAATTGCAGTGGCAAATAATCTCATGGAAACCAATCAATTAATCAAATTTTCTTGTCTTTATTGGAGGGCTAGTTCAATTGAAGAGAATATACATGCATTTGCTAATACGAGTGAGCCCATAACAAATTTGGAAGGTAATCATAATGCAAGAATAAGTTCTAAATTTTTACATGATATTGTTGTCGTCATTCATAATAAAGTTAGGATAGCTTGCACCTAGATAACCAAGCCACTCAACGTAGTTATGAAGAAGCATAAATTATGTAAAGTCTATTATAAGGATTGAAATGATCTATGTTACAAAGAGTACAATGGCCTTTCTTATAAAGGCAAGGTGAGAGATATGATTAGACAATATGACAACATGTATCTTAATCCTATAACATGAGACAACTTAACACAACAACCCAGGACGCAAGAATTAAATGCCAAAAGATAAGATTTTATGACAAGTACGACTTCTAAAAAGACTCTTAGGACCTAAGTGAACATGTGAATAGGACCCACTAACAAATAAGTTGTATAAATTCCTTTTTCATACTAACACCCACCTTAAGTGCCACTTAGGAAGGAACAAACTAATAAAAATGATGCAAGAATGTAAAGATGATGCATGATGGGCTGCATTACGAGACCATTTGGTACTCATGTAGAAAGGATCTCACACAAATAGAATAAAAGGAACAACCACTTAGAAAAAACTGCTTTTCAAAAGAGAAAATACAAAACACAATCATGTACAAGTGATGAAATGAATGATGAATGAAGAACTAATCAATAATCCCCCAAAACTAGATCTATCACAAAGATACAATCGAAAGTCCCTTAAGAGAGACTATGCACCCCTAAAATGGATAATCTCCTGCAAGAATGATGAGGGCCTAACAATAAACCATGATTTAATGTCTACAAACAACTTGTCTTCCCTTCCTTTTAGTAAGGGAAACGGGTTCAAATGTTGGATCAACACAATAGTGGCCTTCATCCAATGTATAACTAGTTTTAGAATCTGCCAAACATTGGTAGCGACCATGTATAAATTGTGACAAAGTACTCCCGAAGGATCTGCACGACTGCTGCTTCTGAATCCATGCCTACCTCATATGTGACTTACCCTCTGTATGCTTCCTAGTGCTTTTCCCATCCTTCTTTTTAAGAATATTTTTAGCTTTGGTTTTCTTTTTATAACAGAGTGCTTGGCCTGGAGAATTAAAGCTTCAAATTTAAGGTTATTCCTTCGCTTTCCTTCGGATTTTTTTGGATATGAGTATTGATTTTGAATCATCAATTGGTGTGAAAAACACTTGATAAAGTGGAAACATTTGTTTCTTGTTTTGAATGGCTCTTCAATTAACATATCTCCTGCTTTATAGACTCCCTGTGAGGCCAAAGCGTGGAAAGTCATTTTGAGCTGGTCCCTCTATGTGTGATGAGTCTGACCGATTGTTATGGAGGTTCTTGACAGGTTTTGGTTTCTGGTCTCCTTGGTTAGCTTGTCTAATCTTTTGGTTGATGTGCTTGGCAAATCACATAACCTAGTCACGGCCTATGTTCATGACACAACATATACCCAAAGGATCTTCTTGTAATATATTAGCTAGCTGCGCCCATGCAGCCCTTACAAATGGCTAAGATAGTACAGTCAAGGAACAGTTTTAATGGAGCAATGTTCAGATAAATTTTCGCATTGTTAAGAACCCTAGAATACTTCGTAAATTCAAAGGTGGCAATATAATCACTTAATGTTCCTTCAATTTATGATGGTGAATTCTTTTTCAATACTTGCTAGGAAGCAGGGTAGATTGACCTAGGTCTTATACTAGAACCACTCTCAAAAAGAATCTGTCAGATTTAGGGCTATAGATCAATGCTTCAAGAACATATATGGTTTTTTCACAAATAAGGGAACTCTTTGGAAGATCAGAGCAATTTCATTTTTGGTGGAGAAGATGACCATGAAGGTTTTTGAATCATGAGAAATATCTTCAAAGCTTGATAATCTAGATTTTTCAAAGTTTTGGGTCATGGAAAACCCACTCTAAATATGTAGTCAAGGGGCTAAAGATATGTTATCTTTGGTCAAGCGAGCAGAGATATCTTTCACAATTTATCATCTTGTCTTCTTAGTGCTCTGTTTATCATTCCATCATAGCAAAATTTGATGAAGATCAGACCAACATAGGTTTCAGAAATTTGCAACAGCATGCACTGAGAACATTTGACGTAGAGAATATAGAATTGAGTTGCATTCAATTGGACTGTGAAACTTTATTCCATTGCTCGCTCGCAGATTAGGTCTCAAATGAAAAAATCTGGTAGCCCAGACTTTATAGCTTTTGCAAAACTCAGTTAAAAGCCTGGACTGTACAGTTTTAGTGACCCCGCCTTTGAGAACCAGAAACCTTTTTTTTCTTCTTAAACTTATACATATTTTCCAAGTTTTTTGTACTTATGACCAAGCTCTAGAGAAAATCCAGCCTTACAAATCCAACTGCACTAGGAGTAATCCCATATGGTTGAAATGGCCTAACAATGGTAATGTCATGAAAGCTGAGGACACCATTCTTCCAACATATAGTTGAAGTTTTGCAAGGCAACTTTTGGGTGCTATTAAACTTTTTTCTTTCTATCAGATTTGAGATTTATTTCAACACAATTATGGCTGTGCCAAATCAACATCAATTGTTTATTACATCAGTCACACGTAAGTAGTCGGATTGCTTTGGCTTCTATTTTTAATAAAAAAATACTATTGATTCTTGTTCTAGTATCTATGCACATTCCACTTCTTTTAACACATGCTATTGTTAGCGGACATATATATCCGACTCCAAAGGTGGGGCAAACAGCAATCTTTTAGGTAAATACAACATGAATTTAAGCTGTATAAATATGATATCCACACTAAACTATCCATAAACATGAAATCTCACCTATATTTTAAGCCAGTTAAAGTTAAATTTCACTTGATTGATCAAGTATCATTTGAGATAATTTAGATCCATTGTCATATGCATGGAGCAGGCTACCATAATTTCATAAGGGCTACTTCAGATTTATTTTTATATTTGGGAGTACTGTTTTGCAATTTTAAATGGTCTATTGTACATTCATTCTTATTTATTAGATTTAAGTGTTGAGGTTTCAAATGAGACAGCTTAGTTTCATTTACATATGTGTAGAGTAAGATTTCACTATTTTAAATAGTGCATTATAAATTCATTTTTATAAGTTTGGATTATAATTTTACAATTTCAAATTGTTCATTATAAGTTTATTCTTACATGTTTGGACTAAAGTTTCACAATTTCAAATTTTACACTTCAGATTCATTCATATATGTTTGGAATAAGGTTTTGTAATTTTAAATATTGAATCTTGAATTCATTGTATATATTTAAAATAAGATTTCATGATAAATTCACTCTCATAAAAATTTTGCAATTCTCAATTATACATTAATTTTTTAATAATATATAGGTAAACTTTTTACCATTTCAAAACATACATTATAAATATATTCCAATATATCTAAAATATTAAATTTAAATGTCATTATTAATCTTTAATGAACACAACTATCATTTGCTTCACTTAATAAAGATTTTAGAATTTGCTAAGGCTCTAGTGCTTAATTTTTTTATGGTATTTTAGTTGTAATATTTTTTGATGGTATTTCAGTCAACAAACAATAATTTTTCCTAACATATGATTTCTTTGTGTCTTACTAAGTTTGGGTATAGGAAGTTAGAGGGGTTATCAATGTGTTTTTTAAAGGTGCCTTGAGTCATGCTTTAATTGAATATCCTAGGCCTCATCATCACATTAGTACTTTGACCTTTTTACTATGAATTTATTTTCTCTTTCAAATTTTGTATTTCCTTTATGTTATATTGTTTAGCTCCATGTTTATAATAACCAATAAGTTCAAATAATTCTTAATATTTAAATAAATGAATAGTTAGATGTTTAAATTTATTTTTAGTGTTTGAATTTATATTAATAAAAAAATTAATATTAATTGAAACATACTTTAATAATATTTTTTTAAGGTATACATTTTGTATCGTCTATGTAAATCTAAATGGATTGGGCAAAAAACATGACAAAGATCTACCACTTCTATCAGCTATTGCTTTAGTCATCTAGTGGTTGGTTTGTTTTGATTTTTCTTTTGGGGTCAACTCTCGTCTTTGTTTTCATTATTTTTTGAGTACTATCAAGTGACTTTTGTAGAGTTATTTTATATCCTCCAACTTTTTTTTCTGAATAGTGTATTTTAAAATTATTAATGGAAGAGCCCTATTCATAAGAAAAAATGAAAAAAAAAATCTAAATTAGAAATTTTGAAAAAAAAAAGCGTCTAATTTTTTATTTCATGTCACAAATCACATCCAGTGGTTCATCATCATGAAAAGAATAATTGAGAAATGAATTGCAAATGAGACCATATAAAAAGAACGGATTAAAGAAAATTTAAAGAAAAAGTTGAGAAAGAAAAAAGAACAAGAAATAAAAACAATAAGGAAATTAGAAGTTAAAGTGATGCAGGAGCATCTTGGGTTCATGGTAATCTTGCATCAACCAAAAATAGTTCTTTGTTATTTTGTTCTTCTTTACCAGTTGGAGAGATTATGTTGACCAATCATCATTTGTTTGAGATAGCATGTGCTATCGTAAATTCTTATTCTAGACCTATCATGGATAATCTTCCTATGATCACACCTCCTATTGATTGTGGTTATTCGAGATATGATTCATTTTCTTTCCAAGGGTAACATGTTCATTGCTTGCTTGGACCTATTTTTAGAGATTTGATGTGCAGTCGTAGATCTCTAGATTTCGATCATTGCGATTGTAGCATGTGGTTCAGGGATCATTTCCTAGGATTGTGCATCTTGTAGTTTCCTTTCGTGGATCTTTGATTCATTTTTAGGTCAGACCTATTTGTGTACAAATTTCTTTCTCAGGCAATGTAATTCTCTCTTGGCCATCCTTTTGAGACATTGCCTATGAAAAATGCACAATATTGAGAGGGGGAGGGGGTGAATCAGTATTTAACACAAAGTTTTAAAAATAAGAAGCAAAATTCAAAGAGCACACAACAAGGAGACAAGACACGCAGAATTATCTCGTGGAAACCTAAGACGGGAAAAACCATGGCATCACTGATCCAATGGGCAACTACCCGTTACAACTGAGAGCTACAACTCTCCTCAAACGTTCAAGATTAGGCTCCAACCTGATTTAGAAGGTATCTACCTTCTTTACAAGAGGTAAACAATGAGTCAACTCAAAAGTTTGCTCTGAGTCTTCACTAAGGTATGAAGACGCTGTAGAATACTAAAGCTTTTACTCGAACAAAAATTCTCACCACTCCCAGACTGAGTATAAAAATGAACTCCCCTTTTTCTTGTTAATCCTCTCTGTATTCTTTTTTCACGCTTTAATTTCTTCAATAGTTCCTGCTATCGTTCTCAGATTGTCAAGAACTTATAGTATTGTGACTGCAGATTCTAAAGAACACATATCTCTATCATTTCAATTTTTGCTTTAGGTGCCTGCAGAGATTTCAACTACATAGTCACTATAAAACCAGATCACCCTGTCATAAAGCCTTATATTGGCTCAACTGGTACTCCTTTTATGCATACATGGTTCTTTTTCGTTAAGTGCCTACTCATTGGTTTTTTTTGGACTTCACTGTGTGCACACTCTAGACCGTGTATTGGTACCCATTTCTTAATGTCTATTATTTGCAGATTTTCGCATCTCCTGCAGTTGATAGAAAATTGCACTCAACTTTTTCACCTTCCGAACGTTGTATTGTCAAAAATGCACACCACTTACTGCCTCGACTTCACTTCCCTTATACACAGCACTGGTTCCACTATCTGTTCAAAAATTATGTTATCGCCCAGTGTTAATACACGCATGCATTTTTTGATATTCCCGACTACTATGTATTGTCCTTACAACCGTGTGTGTATATTTCTCTATTTTTCTTGTGTAGCCATCTTCACACACTTTTTTTTTCACTATCACCAAGCACTATCATATTTTTCACCTTTCCTCATATGTGTCGATTCTACTACTATAGGTGCTATTTTTTTTAATGACTGCCTGCTGCTCAAATTCCAGAAAGAACACACGTATTTCTCATTCTGTGCCTTTTTGCAAACAGTCCCACTTGATTATGTAGTTTAGAGAGTTTTTTTTCTCTGGCATGCTTCAACACTTAGTTTTTATTCTACACCAGTCCCGTGTAAATATTTTGTATGCATTTTTATTACCTAGAGTTGTTCATACGATGTTTCTTATGACAAGGAGCATAACTGTTCTTGTAGCACGTACATCTAGATGAGAGACAATCATTTTTCTATTTATAATATGAAAGGGGCAATTTTTATGAAACCATCGAGACTTCTTATTGCACCATGTTCGAATTTTTATTTGCTCACAACGGTTTTGGATAAATCCTGATACTCTACTAATATCAGTTACACACACCTGTCACCCTGTTGTTTACTCCAGAACGCCTTCCCTATATTCGACAAGTCACTCCCCTGTTCTATATTATCTCAGAGTGTTAAGAGAAGGAAGAAAGATGTTTTACTCAGACCCACACTCAAAGCTTTCTCTGCATCTTATCCAGTTGTCGCTAGGCTACTACTCCTTGTGTTTTACTTTGCCAACTCTGTCATTTTATTTGTCACACCTCCATGATTTATTCTCTATCTATACTAAACAATGCATCCTGTTCTTAAACTTGTCTTATTACCAGTTGTTGAATACCCTGTTGTGACTTTTGATTAAATGCCAGACATCATAATGAGAACTCCTTTTTGTTACGATAGTATACAAGCATTGCCTATTGATATTGTTCCAACAAAGCACATATCCGACCACAAACAGGTGGCAAGATGAAAACCATCAAATGAAACAAAAATGCAACAATCTCCCCCTTTTTATCATTGATGGAAAACCAATTGAAATAATTTGCAAAACTAAAGAACTCCTCCTGAGCAAGTGAACCAATTTGAGGGCACTGTAAATCTGAAACCAAACTGAACGCATCTCCCCCATAAAACAATCCAACTGAAAGCAACTGTACCAAAACTGAATGGATCTCCCCCTTAAGCTCTACTCCCCCTTTGTCATCAATGACCATGAAACATAACAATTCGAAAGAATAGCAATGAAGTGCTGGAGGTGAACCTTTCATTGAGGTGAAATAACACCAAGCTTGCTTCGAAGATACTCGAAGTGATCTCGAGGTAGAGGTTTAGTAAACACATCTGCAATTTTCTCCTGAGAACAAACATAATTAAGCTTAACAATATTATTTGCAACCTACTCCTTCAAATAGTGATACTTAATTGGAATTTTCTTGGTTCAGGAATGTATCACTAGATTCTTCAAAATGTCAATGGCGTTAGTGTTGTCACAGAAAATGCAAATAGGATTAGTAATCTCAAGCTTATAATCTTGTAAAGTATTCTTCATCCAAATTACCTGAGTGCAACAAGACACTATTTCAACATATTCAGCCTTAGTAGTGGATAAAGAAGTGCAAGACTATTTCTTGCTAAGCCATGAAACCAAACAGCCACCTAAGAAGAAAGCACACCCACTAGTGCTTTTCTTATCATCCACTGAACCTCCCCAATCTGCATCTGTATAAGTTGTAAGAAGAAAATTAGAACTCTTTGGAAACCAAAGACCAAAATCAACTATACCTTTCAGATATTTAAAAATTCTCTTAACAGTTGAAACATGTATTTGTTTTAGAGAAGCCTAAAATCTGGCTACATATCCCATAGCCTGCATGATATCCGGTCTAGTGGCTGTCACAAACAGCAGACTCCCTACCATAGATCTATAAAAAGACTAATCAACTGAAGGAGACACATCCTCTTACTCAGTTTGCATCCAGTTTCCATAGGAGTGCTAACTAGATTGCAATCTTCCATCTTAAATCTTTTAAGCAACTCCCTAACATACTTGGCTTGGGAAATAAAAATACCTTTAGAAGACTGATTTATTTGCAGCCCAAGAAAATATGTCAACTCACCCATCATAGACATCTCGAACTCATTTTTCATACATGCAACAAATGTCTTGGACATCTTGACACTATCACCCCAAAAATCAAATCATCAACATAAACAACAACAATAAGAATGTTGTTACCTTCCTCTTTAACGTACAAGTTGCTATCAACATATCCCTTTTTGAAGCCCTATTGCTGCAAATAGTTATCCAACTTGTCATACCAAGCTCTAGGAGCTTGTTTGAGTCCATATAATGCCTTCTTTAGCTTGCATACATAGTCTACATTATCAGAAATCAAACCTTTTGGTTGTTCAACATAAATTTCTTCAACTAGATCTCCATTTAAGAAAGCAGATTTTACATCCATTTGGAAAACTTTAAAGCCTTTGAAAGAAGAAAATGCAAGAAAAATTCTGATTGCTTCTAACCTTGCAACCGGTGCAAAGGTTTCACTAAAATCCACACCTTCAATCTAAGAATAACCTTTGCAAACCAAATGTGTCTTGTTTCGAATAATCTTACCATCTTCATTTACCTTGTTCCGGAATACCCATTTTGTACCTATCACGTTCTTGTTGATAGGTCTTGGTACAAGCTCCCAAGTATTGCTCTTTTTTATTTGATCCATGCCACCCAATGTTTATCTACAGTTGCTTCTTCAAAGCACTTAGGCTCAATCATAGAGATAAGTGAGAAATCATCATCCTCAAAGTAGTTAACATTTTTCCTAGCATTTATAGTCTTTCTTTCACCTATGACCTAATCAATAGGATGATTCTTTTGCACAAACTTTGAAGGAGTTTTGAAATTAGAAACATCATGTTCATCTTGAGAGTCATTTCCAGAATTATCATGTACATTTTTAGCATCAATAAAAATAGGAACTGATTCTCGATGAGCATATTGCACTTTACCTTGGTCATTCTCACCACTCTTGCTAGCTGATCCAACTTGAACATGTGTAGGAGAAGAGGGTACAACAGTGCTAGATTGAATTTTATAAGCTACCACAGTGCTGATTTTAATTATACTTTCTTCAGGGCTATCTTCATTCTCACCAATTTGATTAGTAACTTCATGAACTTTAACATTTGCACTCTCTACTAATTTATGCAGCCTTTTATTGTAGCATTTATATGCCTTACTCTTAGAAGAATAGCCAATAAAAATACCTTCATCAACTCTAGATTCAAACTTACCCAAGTTATCTTCATCTCTCCTAATGTAGCATGGACTCCCAAAAAATTTACAGTACTTCACAATAGCTGGTTTACCTTTCCAAAGTTCATAAGGAGTCTTCTTGAGCTTTGGTCTCAACAATGTTCTATTCTGAATTTAAACTGTTGTGTGGACAACCTCTCTCCAAAATACATCTTTTACATTTCTCTCATTCATCATGCAACATGCCATCTCTTGAACTGTTCTATTTTTCCTTTCCACAACACCATTTTGTTGTGGTGTTCTTGGAGCTGAAACATGTTTCTTAATACCATGTAGCTCAAAAAATTTGACAAACTCATTGGAAGTGAATTCTCCTCCATTATTAGAATGCAAAAATTTGATCTTCATGTCCATTTCATTTTCAACAAAAATTTTAAAAATCTTAAACTTTTCTAAAGCCTCTGATTTTTCTTTTAGGAATGTAACCCATGTCATGAGAGTAAACTCATCAATTAGAAGCATAAAATATTTCTCACCTTGAAGACTTGTTGCCCTTCTTGGTCCACAAAGATTCGTATGAATGAGCTCAAGTGGCCTATTACTGAATTCATCTTTTGGTTTGAAGGAAGCTCTAGTTTTTTTTCCTTCTTGACGATTTTTGCAAACAACATCTGTTGGTTTTTCTAGCATAGGCATGTCTCTAACCACCTCCTTTTTGTTGATCTTAATAAGATTATCAAAGTTAACATGCCCAAACCGCTTGTACCAAAGTCAAGCATCCTCTACCTTTCTCAAACAACATGTCTCATCATTAGAATCATCAAGAATGTAAAGATTATTTTCTGCTCTAGTAGCTTTCGCTATGACATCAATTCCCTTTTTAATAGTGCAAGCATTAGAGTTAAAACTGAGATTATAACCTTGATCACATAGCTGGCTTATACTTAACAAATTATGTTTTAACCCTTCTACATAAAGAACATTCTCAACAATAGTTTCATCATTATTAATTAGGACTATACCTATACCAGCAACTTTTGTAGAAGAGCTTCCACCAAATCTAACTTTACCACCTTTCATTTTCTTGAGAGAATGAAACTTACTCAAGTCACCTGTCATATGTTGGGAGCAGCCACTATCAACATACCATATGTCCTTTTCACTGATAGCTAGAAAGGTTGTTTGAACAACAAGAGCTTTAAGAGGAGTCTCTTGAATCTTTTTCCTCCAAACCTTAGCCACTTTAGTTCTTCTTTGAGGTTCAACATTATAAAATAAATCTGCATTGTAGCTGTTACAAAATCTAGATGTATGGACAAAATTATTGCAGCTGTAGCAAATCAGATTGTACTTCCTAAAAACATTTCTTTCATGCTGATAATAATTCTTGTATGGAACATCTCTACAATCAGTAGCTCTATGTCCAAATTAATTACAAGCAAAACAGTAGCCATAGAAAAAAGGTTTCTTTACCTTGATAGGAGTAGGTTGACTACATTCTGGTGGTGAAGTGTTTCATTCAGATTGCATGCCAACTCCATGTTTATCTTTGGTGGGTCTTTGAGAACCAAGAACATCATCTAATGTGATCTTACCATTATTGAAAGATAGCTCTTCACTAGAAAGCATAGAAGTTTTACCAATGTTTCTCATAGCAACAATTTCAGCTTCTAACTTAGCAATGTTATCTTCCTTTATTTGAATCTAATTTTCTAAATCTTCACGAATCCTTTTGGCCTCCTCATTCAAAATTTTAATATCTACAAGCGGAGTTTCAGCTTCTTTAAGAGATGTAGCAATCTTTAATTTTTCAGCACTCTCAACTTGAAGAAGATCCACAAGATTTAGATTTTTCTTTTTCAGTTTCTTAATCTCTGATAGAACTGAAATCAACTCAAGCTCAAGGTCTACTTCATTATCTTCATCATCTCCAATATCTTCAGAACTAGCATCAACATCACCCACATCATCAATAGCCATGAACATGACTTCACTTATCTTTGAATCACTCTCGCTGCTTGAAGAATCATTGTTGTCATTTTTAGAAAACAGCACCTTCTTAACCTTTTCAGATTTCCAATTTCTCTTGGTAAACCTCCTAGATTTCCGGTGTTTAGATTCTTTTTCATCATTTTTGTCTTCTTCTTTTTCAAAAGGACACTTAGAGGCAAAGTGACCAAGCTTTCCACAATTGAAACATTTCAGACCAAACTTGCCTTTGTTTTTGTAGAAGCCTTTTTTCAGCCTTCTAATGAGGTAAGCTATTTCCTCATTTGAGTCCTCATCCGAGCCTTCACTTAGATTGGTCTCTTTATCCTTACTTCTTTTAGAAGCCTTAAATGCAGATTCAGATTTAGAAGACCTGTCAACCGTAGTCCTCATTTCATTTGCAGTCAAGATACCATGTAGCTTATCAACAATTAGAGTGTCTAAATCAAACATTTCTTCAATAGCAGAGACTTTAGCATCAAGTCTCATGGGAAGAGATCGAAGAATCTTCTAAACTACAGTCTTCTCTTCAACATCTTCACCTAGACCTCTTAAAGCATTGACAAATTCATCAACATGATGAAAATAGCCCGGTGAGTTTGAACTTTGGCCTTTCTGACTTTGTCATCACCTTGATATGCATTGTGCAATTTATCCCAAATTTCTTTAGCTGTGGCGCAGTGCATGACCTTTACAAACTCAGCCTTAGTTAGACCACACAAAATTGCATTCATGGCCTTGGCATTGTTCTCAAATTCCTTCTTATCATCAGTATCTACAGGAGGAGTAAGAGGGATTTTATAGCCATTTATGAGACTAAGGTACACATCACAGCCAAGAGACATGATATAGGTTTTCATACGAACACTCCAGAAATAAAAGTTATTTCCATCAAAGAGAGGAGCATGGTTTGTAGCTAGACCTTCTAAGGCACTCATGATGGACACAAGGATCAAACTCTCAAACTTTTAAGCATAGGAAGAGAGTGACCCGCTCTGATACCAATTGAAAAATGCACAATACTAAGAGGGGGAGGGGGTGAATCAGTTTATAACACAGACTTTTAAAAATAAGAACTAGAATTCAAAGAGCACACAGCAAGGAGACAAGACACGCAGAATTATCTCGTGGAAACCCAAGATGGAAAAAATCACGGCATCACTAATCCAATGGGAAACTACCCGTTACAACTGAGATCTACAACTCTCCTCAAACGTTCAAGATCAGGCTCCAACCTGATTTAGAAGGCAGCTACCTTCTTTACAAGAGGTAAACAATGAGTCAACTCAAAAGTTCACTTTGAGTCTTCACTAAGGTATGAAGATGCTGTAAAATACTGAAGCTTTTACTCGGACAAAAATTCTCACTACTCCCAGACTGAGTATAAAAATGAACTCCCCTTTTTCTTGTTAATCCTCTCTGTATTCTTTTATCACACTTTAATTTCTTAATTATTCTTGCTATTAATCTTAGATTGTCAAGAACTTATAGTATTGTGACTGTAGATTCTAAAGAATGCGTATCTCTATCATTTCAATTTTTGCTTCAGGTGCCTGTAGAGATTTCAACTACACAATCACTATAAAACTAAATCACCCTGTCATAAAGCCTTATATTGGCTCAACTAGTACTCCTTTTATGCATACACGATTCTTTTTCGTCAAGTGCCTGCTCACTGGTTTTTTTTGGACTTCACTGTGTGCACACTCTAGACCGTGTATTGGTACCCATTTCTTAATGTTTGTTATTTGCAGACTTCCGCATCTCCTGCACTTAATAGGAACTCGCACTCAAATTTTTCATCTTCTGAACGTTCTATTGTCAAAAATGCACACCACTTACTGCCTCAACTTCACTTCCCTTATACATGGCACGGGTTCCACTGTCCATTCAAAAATTGTGTTACTGCCCAGTGTTAATACATGCATGCATTTTTTGATATTCCTGACTACTGTGCATTGTCCTTACAACCATGTGTGTATATTTCTCTATTTTTCTTGTGTAGCCATCTTCACACACCTTTTTTTTCACTATCACCAAGCCCTGTTGTATTTTTCACCTTTCCTCATGCATGTCGTTTCTACTGTTGTAGGTGCAATTTTTTTTAATGACTGCCTACTACTCGAATTCCAGAAAGAACACACGTATTTCTCCTTCTGTGCCTTTTTGCAAATAGTCCCACTTGATTATGTAGTTCTGAGATTTTTTTTTCTCTGGCATGCTTCAACACTCAATTTTTATTCTACACCAGTCCTGTGTAAATATTTTGTATGCATTTTTATTACCTGAAGTTGTTCATACAATGTTTCTTATGACAAGGAGCATAATTGTTCTTGTAGCACGCACACCTGGATGAGAGATAATCATTTTTCTATTTATAATATGAAAGAGGCAATTTTTGTGAAACTGTCGAGACTTCTTATTGCACCATGTTCGGATTTTTATTTGCTCACAATGGTTTTGGATAAATCCTGATACTCTGCTAATATCGGTTACACACACCTGTTGCCCTGTTGTTTACTCTAGAATGCCTTCCCTATATTGGACAAGTCACTCCCCGTTCTATATTATCTTAGAGCATTAAGAGAAGGAAGAAAGACATTTTACTCAGACCCACACTCAAAGCTTTCTCTGCATCTTATCCAGCTGTTGCTAGGCTACTACTCCATGTGTTTTACTTTTCCAACTCTGTCGTGTTATTTGTCACACCTCCATGATTTATTCTCTATCTATACTAAACAATGCATCCTATTCTTAAATTTGTCTTATTACCGGTTGTTGAATACCTTGCTATGACTTCTGATTAAATGCTAGACGTCATAATGAGAACTCCTTTTTGTTATGATAGTATACAAGCATTGCCTATTGATATCGTTCCAAAAAAAAACATATCCAACCACAAATAGGTGGCAAGATGAGAACCATCAAATGGCACAAAAATGCAACATCCTATATGTAATAACTTGATGTATCTTGAGAAGTAAGTCATGTTGGTTCAAGGAACCTATATTTGAGACTTTGATGGATCAAAATTAGGATTTGAGTTTCATTTTATTGTATATGGCCATAATCGGGAAGGCCTGATAGCACAACATTATGTTGTTTGATCTTTGAATAAATACATTGGATCGTGCATTCTCTCTCAAGATTTGTGTTGTTTCTTCCTTGTGTTACTCTTAACTACAAGGTTGGGAATCTCCTTTGGGGATTCTCCCCGCTTGGCATTGTGTCTGGTGGTATTAGAGAAGGGTTTTATTTGTAGCAAGCCCTAGCTAGATTATTTGTAGGGTGGCAGATTGTGATTTGGCCTACAATTGCAAAGGGTTGCAAAAATTGTTCGTGGAAGGAGAGATATTGATCTAGCTGTGTTGGATTTATTGAGACAAATTTCTGCTAGGCTTGAAGTTGTTGAGACAACCCAAAGAAAAGGAAGACCTATTGAAGATGTTAGTGAAGATGAAGTTGAATAAGTAGAAGGAGTAGAACAAGCCCCTATTCTTGAACAAGGTGAATAAATATTCCTGAGATCTTTAATAAGTGTGAATGCTAAACCAAATTTTAATCCTCCTGAATAAAATGGCAAGTTGGATTTAGATGAATTATTGGACTGGATCTTTGAAATGGAGAAATATTTTGAATATGAAAGCACACCTATAGATAAGAAGGTGAAGATTTTCAATACAAAGTTGAAAGGATGTGGATCTTTATGGTGGGAACATATATTGGAATTGATGAGTAAACAAACCACAACTCCCAAGAACACTTGCACACAAACACCTATCACAGAAAGAGAGAGAGAAGCAAGAAGCTAGAGATGCCTGAATGCATGGATCCATGAAAGGGGAGACATTCTTGATGTGCAAAAACAAAATTTGCAATTCAATAAAAATGAATGTTTCTGAATTACAAATTTATAAAAACAAAGTAGATCAATCCTTATAAAAGGAGATCTGAAACCCTAAAAAGGTAAAACCTAGGTTACACAATAATAATTAATAAAGCAATTAATTATTATATGCCTAAATTTTAGCTTAAGCAGAAAGAGATAATATGTAACTTAGTAATTAAATCAAACATGATTTAATTAATAAGTAAACAACTTATTACTCTAACACCCCCCTTAAGATGAACTTTAAGAGAAGCTAAAAACCTAGAAAGAACTACTGAAAGAAAATGGGTCTCGGCAATAAAAGGCTTGATCAGGTACCCAAATACAAAAGAGAGTCTCTATAAAGAAGACAAAATAGAGAAAACCACATGGGAAAAAATCTACTCTAAAAAGAGATGAAGACTAGTCTAAAGGACTGAAGAAGCCTCCAAAACTAGGGAAAGTTCTAGAAAATAGGAACAAGGATGAACATGTAGAACATCACTTAAGCAAAAGCTGCAAAATATGTCAAGAAGTAACTGTTGATCTGAAGATCCTCCACTGACATATGAATAGGTAGAGAAGACTATAATCTACATGAGTGCCCTCAAATGACACTACTCGAATTAGGAGGCAAACAAAGGCAAACACCTGAACTTGAAGATATAGAATAATTTAATCTGTACGAGTGATCTCAAATGACGTGCTACTCAAATTAGGAGGCAAACAAAGGCAAACACCTAAACTCAAAGATATAGATGGCATAAAAACACCAAAGTCTAAAGAGTTGATCAATCAAAGCTAGAAGAGTGCATCCAAAAATAGGAAAGAAAGAGTGTCCATATGGTAAATGATCCATCTCACCGGAATGCATAGGTACCCAGCCACTGCATCCACCTTGTACATAGAATCAAATACTGAATACATAGGTCACACTATCAAACCAAGGAAGTAGTAGAACCAATAGTGGAAACCCTCCCATAATGCTATCAAGGGAGTAATGAGAGGTACATTGAAAAGATCATCCAATATGAATTGCATGATGAAGAAGAATTTGAAACATCGAAGATGCAAAGAGAGTACAAACACATATAGAGATACCCGAGGCTAATGTCATTGGAGGAACACTCACATGACAAAAGTAGATGAAAAAAAAAAGGCAAACATCAAACCCCCCTAGCACTTTATAATGGAGTGAGAGTACATAGAGCACGAACATGTGGAAGATCCCATACATGCAATAGAATGACACTTTATCTCAGTGTGTGTGCATAAAAGAATGCTAAAAAAGTGAAGTATACACTGCTCAAAGGAGAGAGAAGACTGTTGAAATAAAAGAACAGCCTAAGAAGAGCCATCCCTCAAAGGGAAGAGATCCTAGGACCTAAAACATCCAAGATATCCACCAGATTGCAAAAATGCAACAAACTAAATAAAATATACCTGGAGTAGAATTTGGAAAAGTAACTCATAACACTGGAAATATCTCTAAACAAGATTTCCAACGATGTATCATTTTCCCAAAATGGAGTCCCGATGCACAAGATAGAGCTCCTAAAGTGCAAAAATAAACATTTGAAAAGAGCTTATAACTAGCTTTCCGATGATATCTTGTTTGGTCGATTTTGACATCATATGCTCAAGTTATGAGCAAAAAACCAACAGCTGTGCCGGAGGGCCCAAAAATGGTGTATGAAAGTGTTGATGCAGTGGTGATGTCAGCAAACTGTGGGGCTAAAATTGACACCCAAATGGAGGTTGCAACCAAAAAAAGAATTATTTTTTTTTTGGAAATCATTGTACAGCCTCAGGATGCGTGCCAGGGCCATTCAACTTTTGCCTCAATTTATGTGCTAGTGCGGTATAATTTTTGCCTCAATTTGTGTGCCAGGTTCGTATGACCTAACATGCAAAAAAAAATTGCCTCAGAATGCAATGGCATCTAAATCGAGCGTTCCTAATATGGATCTGGGGCTTTTTGGCTATTTCAAGCTTAACGATGAGGTCTGTTTGAGCCAAAAATGCTCCAAAATACCAATGACTTCCTCAAGATTTGTGTTGGAGCTAGTTGCAAAAGAAATTTGCCACAAATTCTAAGTTTGTCCAAAATGGACAAACTTTATATGGATCTAGGGGTTCTTTGATGCTTTGAATGCAACTGTGGGGTTCATTTGAAACCAAGATGACCAAAAAGAGAGGTCCGCCTAGATTCAATAGAAAAACCTTTGAAAATGTAGATCTGATGAACATGGCCAAATCTTTCAGGAAGAGGATAGGGGCAAACAGGTCTAAAGCTTTGATACCATATTGGAGTTGATGAGTAAACAACCCACATCTCCCAAGAACACTTGCATGCAAACACCTATGACAGAAAGAGAGAGAAGCAAGAAGCTAGAGAGGCCTAAACGTATGGATCCATGAAAGAGGAGACATTCTTGATGTGCAAAAATAAAAGTTGCAATTTAATAAAAATGAATGTTTCTCAATTACAAAGTTATAAAAACAAAGTAGATCAATTCTTATAAAAGGAGATTTGAAACCCTAAAAAGTTAAAACCTGGGTTGCACAATAATAATTAATTATATGCCTAAAGTTTAGCTTAAGAAGAAAGAGATAATAAGTGACTTAGTAATAAGTAAACATGATTTAATTAATAAGTAAACAACTTATTACTCTAACAACATATGCAAGTTGATTGACAGAGAAGAGGAAAGGAAAAGATCAAGGTATGTGATAAGATGGTAAACAAATTGAAGGGTAAATTCCTACTGAGTGATTATCATGTTAGTTTGTTGAGAACAATGCAAAATTTGAAACAAGGGGACACTACTATAAGGGAATATACTAAAGAATTCTATAGATTGGATATCAGATCTAGACATATGGATGATGAAGATGAAAAAATTGCAAGGTACGTGAATGGATTGAGAACTTCTATACAAGATTAATTTAGTTTGGTCAAGATAGGTAACATTGAAGACAAAAAAAAAGCTAAACAAAAGGCATGAGAAGAGGCAGAGAGGAAGAGGTGGTATATTTTCTAGAGGAAGAGGTAGATCTTATGGAGAATGTAGTAGATCTGATTAGGATAAAACAAATTAGAATAAAGGTAAATCAAAATGGAAAGGAGAAAGTTCATACTAAGGAAGAGGAGGTTATGCAAGACTCGTCCAAAAGTGCACAAATGGATTTGTTATCTTTTTAGTAAGCTTGGGTGTCAGTACACCTGGCCAAGCTAAAATCCAAAGCAAAGGCTTAATCAAATATCTAATATTATCATTCCCTCGTACACAATGTGCTAACAAGTAATCTGATATCTCATCATTCCCTTGTGGTGAAACCAATGCAAAAACATGTCCTGGTTGTAGAAGATCTGAAAGATGGTCATAGTCAAGTGAACAATCCATGTCATCATTTATTACAGAGACTATGAGAGATAAAGGAGTAAGATAATGTGAAACCCATGTATCAACCCACTCACTTGACTCACACTGAAGACAACTTAGACAATAACAAGCCAACTCTCGTATCCAAATGGTCCACGTACTAGCATCTGAGCTTCAAAATGAATGCATTTTTTAAGAATCTTTCATAGTTTGACAATCCAACCTATCTCCTATTGTGCCCAACTCAACCAACCAAAAGAATTTATGCACCGCTAAATCAAGAGCCCCCCCTATGATAATGTTGAAGTACACCAATCAATAATAGAATGAGCATCAATGATTTATGCACCTGAAATCCTCAGTTGCTCCTTAACTAGAGCTCTCTTTACGCATGCACCTGGTCCATCATGCTTCCCTTTTTTTGACTGGCCTCAAAAAAACTCCAAATATGAGGTACACCGAGCTCTCTACATGTATTCTACATAACCAATAAAACATACGAGCATTTTTTAATTGACCTATGCAGTTATTTGATCAAATGAGATGTCTATCCATAGAAATATTATTTTCCCACATCCACTCAAAATAATTTTCAAAGCAATGTTGGACAAACTCAGATGAGTGCAATCTATCATCGCTCATATAAAAATGGTACTCTTTGATTATCTTCCGGTCATCTTCTGTACTATCAGGGGAATGTCTATATGTTATGTGCACAAAAATAGCAACCTGAATAGAATTGTAATATTGAGCTCGAAACTCATTTTGGGGCTGCAATATATAGTTCTCTACAAATTCAACAACTGATATAATAGTGTCAGTCGGTAAAGTGTCCTTACACATCCTAAATTGTTGATCCAACCACTGAGACCTGTGACTATGCCTTGCATACTTGTAAAAATTATTCTTCCTAAAATTTGAAATAAAATTAGCTACATTGCATTCTTTTGTAACCAACTCACATATAGAGCCTTCACCTCCACTTTTTAATGTATATTTAATAGTTTCATATACCTTTTTGTGGACAATTGTCTTTCCAAAATCATGTTCGTATCCATCATGAAAACATTCAACAAACTTCACTAGCCCACCACACTCTGAGCACTTGTCATTTAAGAAATCTTTTCTATAAAAGAAACATCCATCATCTCTAGGACATAAAAAATGATCTAGCAAGTCTCTTGATGATTTTGGAAGAGCAATTGCACCACACTCCTCCAACATTTCACTAGTATGCAAAGTAGAATGAATGGATCGTAACAATTCATGGTGCATTGAAAACTCCACATGATATTTGCAACAAGTATTTCAAGTCTTAAGAGGCACACAAAAAAGGGCTTCAGGGCTTCAAAATCTCTTTGTGATATTTGCAATGTTAGATGTGTCTCACAAATATTTTTGAACAACATTGTTTGACTCACCTCCAAATAATGTTTGGGATGCAGGGTGCGATCTCGAATGCCAATTCTCAACTTCAAGACATCCTTCACATTTGGTGACACTCTTGAGTTAGATTGCCAAAATAGTTGAATTTGATCCTTCACAGCATCAGTAAAAGTCTCCCACCATAAGCCCATGTATCATTTTGAAGAGGAACATCAAGTCTTTCTCTTCTTGCAAGTGCTCTATCCAAAGTTTTATGATTTAGATTCAAGTCAACACAAGTTTGTCTCATCAAATGAACCTTTCTCAAATGATGACTTACTAAGGAGGTTGTAATAACCCTCCTAGTGGCTCTCTTATATTTTTCCTCGGTAGTCTTCCCAATGGAATTTTGAGAGCACTAAAAACATTTCTCACAATAATAGCATTCCTCTCCTTTTTCTTGTTCACACTAATCTTCAATTTGACTAGTATACATCTCATCTTCTGCATCTTTAACAATTGCACAAACATTTGACATTTCTCAACCAATGTCTTGTGGCTAAAAAATTGATCAAAAAGTTTTGAAAACCACAACCAAACAGTTCTTTCTAATCTCTTGCCATCGAAATAGCTCATTATGTTCTCATCAATTTCAAGTAACCATTTAGTTATTCTTGAAGGTCTCAATTTTGAAGTTTGTCTTTCTTCCTCCAAAGGGACTTCATTTCTCATATAATTTGGAGATGTGTAACGTTGATTTGGTTCTTGTGTACCATTATCATTGTCAATTCCTTCATATTCAATCAGTGGATTGTCATTGACAATGTCCACACTTCCATTGTCCACATCTACATATTCATTTTCAAAACCTACATTTTCATCTTCAATCCCTACATTCTCATTTTCAATATTATTGTCATAAATCATTTCAAATTCATGTTCTTCACTTGAAACCACATTCAAAGGTGGGTCTATGTTGTCATCTTCATTAATATTTAACATACCTTGTCTCTTAATCTGATAGGCAACCCTCTCCATTTCTCTATACACTTCAATCTCTTCAGTTGCGAGTCTCCTTTTTCATTTATGCTTTCGACAACTACTACTCCCCATAGTTAGACCAAAAAGGTGATGCAAAAACCTTTGGTAAAAAAAGTAAATCCAACCAACAAGTGCAAAAAGCATATTTTTGTCTTCTCTAAAGACAAAACCTGATTCACTATAACTCAACTCCCGTGATTCTGCAGAAAAATGTGCCTCTCTGGAGGGACCCAAAGAATATTGTTTTTACTTTTCACCAGTAAAAAGAATCAGATATTTGATAATATCAGATCTGATATTATCGGATATCTAAAATCTCTCTCTCTCTCTCTCTCTCTCTCTCTCTCTCTCTCTCTCTCTCTCTCTCTCTCTCTCTCTCTCTCTCCCTCCCCCTTCCCCTTCTCTCTCTCTCTCTCTCTCTCTCTCTCAGATCTAGAGCCTTCACCTCCAATTTTTAATGTATATTCAATGGTTTCATATGCCTTTTTGTGGACAATTTACCTTAAATGTTCTTACATCAATTTTTATGCCACTGTTAGTTTCTAGGATAGATGATGAGCGTACGGTGGTTCTACATCTATGTGAAATTTCTTTTCCAAAGTTAAAAAATCAATTGGTTGTATTCAATCGAGGGGAAGTCCCCTCTCTCTCTCTCCCTTAGGTATAATATTGAACATATAATATAAATATTTAATAAGTTAATATTATACTATTTTACAATACAGAAATAAATAATAATAATAATAATAATATAATACATACTAATATAAAAATTTATATTATAATATTAATGTTATGCCATTATTATTTAATATTAATATTAAAAAAAATTGTAATATATATTTTAGAATTGAAAAAAATACACAACACAATTAATATTAACATAAAAAAATACAATTTAATATGAAACTAGAAATTGAGAAAACTAATGCAATTGAAATTTTGAATTAGGCCGGAAGTTTTGGATATCGGATATTATCAGATATCCAAAAATTTTAGATATCCAATTTTATCAGATATCGAAAACTTTCGGATATCTGATTAGGCTTGGTATTTGCTTGGGAAATACCAAACGTGGATGGTTGAAACCCTTTAGGCATGTTTAGGAGATGGTTTTTGATATCGAGACTTCGACCATGTAGTTGACTATTTTTTCACCTAAAATCGATGAAAGGAAAAGGGTTTTTTAAAGACATTATCAGCTTTCCATCAATCTAATTGCTGTCAAATTTTGATTTCAATAAGTAATTATTACTTATTTTTCAATTTAGTTATCTTTAAAGTCATAATTGACATACTGATTAAAAAACAACTATAACTTTCAAATCGTTTAACCTTTTTGAAATCCAAAACATGTGTCACATTCTATGCTTCAACTACTATAAGAAAAAAAAGTTTTGAATTTTATAAAGTTTAGAATTAGTTAAGGTGGTCAAGCATGACAGTTTTTTTATTCTGAAAAAGTTGTAGCAGAAAATTCATAATTAATTATTTATTTGACAAAAAATTACAAAAAAAATGTGTCGCATTCGGGCATGAGTCTACTACTTATATCTAGAATCTTGGGAAAATATATCATCAATTGATTGTGATTAAGGTGGTCAGACATATATGTACTTTTTATCTTTTCCCTAAATTTTTCATACTACTGCATTGAAATCTAAAATTTTGAACAATTAGATAAAAAAAAATTCAGACAAGGGCTAGTAGTTTAGAAACTACATCCAATTTCTTACAGATTCTATTCTTACAACTTTTTCACATAAGGTTCATAAGATGTTCAACTGTTTACGTCAAGTTGACTAACCCTGATTTTCTAATTTTTCATTGCCACTTAAGGCCATGGTTTGGTATACCATGATCCTACACATACCCAAGAGAGAAGACAT
Source organism: Chamaecyparis obtusa (assembly GCA_027943335.1). Taxonomy (NCBI): domain Eukaryota; kingdom Viridiplantae; phylum Streptophyta; class Pinopsida; order Cupressales; family Cupressaceae; genus Chamaecyparis; species Chamaecyparis obtusa. Next base: position 1,590,164 of record BSBK01009712.1, read on the forward strand.
AAACTAGTTGAAGGGAACTTTTTCCAAGTGTGGTGAAGAAGGACATAGGACATTTGAATGCAAGGAGGTTGATAGCGGTAGAAGGAATGCACTTGTATAGGAAGATTCACCTGTTGTGATATTGCTATCAGGATTTAACTGTGTAGTTTTTTTGAGTCAAACTCATTGACCCATGATTCATGAGTAGTGGTTCACTGAACCCATCTCTCATGAGAATGAAATGGAACACTTAGCACTCATTGGATCTAGGTGATGCTCATAGAGGTGAAGCACCGGGACTTCCTGGGAGGTCACCCATCCCAGTACTACTCCAACTCGAGCACGCTTAACTACAGAGTTTCCTCTGTGGTTAAACCCACTCTACTTGCATCCTCATTTGCTTGGCAGAGCTTTGTCAAATAAAGGAACTATTGAGGACCCTCTAGAAGAGGATTATTCAAAAATAGATGTAAAGTTGCTAGAAAGTGTTGCAAGATGACCATTGATAGTGGAAGTTCATAGAATTTGGCATCAGAAGAGTTAGTTACAAAGTTGCAATTACTGAGGATGAAGCACCCTAAGCCATACCCGATTGCTTAGATCAAGGATGAGCATAATAATTTGGTAAGTGGACAATGCCTTGTAAAATTTAAGATTGAAAACTATCATGATGAATTTCTTTTTGATATTATGTCGATGGATTGTTGCCACATGTTGTTGGGTAGACCATGAAAGTATGATAGACAAGCTATACATGATGGTAGATTGAATAGGTATACTAGTGCGGTTAATGGGACTTGAAATAAGGTTTGTTACCTCTAGTAGAAGAATATAAGAATTGGAATTGCACTACTATTAGAGTTTTTTTGGTTGAAGTAAAATAGTTCATAAAGGGTTTGAAGAAGAATTATGTGTGATATGCTTTGATTCCTAATAGACCGATTGTGAAGACAAAGGATGATTCAGCATTGAAGGTTAAATAATTGTTGACAAAATTTCAACACATCATTTCAAATAATGTACCTAGTGGGTTACCTCTTGTTAGAAGTACCAATCATTGCATGGATATGATATCAGGAGCTAATTTACCTACTAAGGCACCTCACTAGTTGATACTTGCAAAGAATGAAGAATTGAATAGATAGGTTCATGAATTGTCGCATAAGGGTTTCATTAGAGAAATTTTGAGTCCATGTATAGTATCAGCTATGTTGGCACCTAGGAAGAGTGGATAATGGAGGATGTGTACAAAATCAAGAGCTATATATAGGATCATAGTGAAATATCGATTTCCCTTACCTAAGATGGATGATATCATGGATTGTTTGAGTGGAGCAAAGTATTTTACCAAGATTGATTTGAAGAGTGGCTATCATTAGATCATAATTAGGGAAGGAGGTGAATGGAAGACTTATTTTAAGACAAAAGAAGGTTCGTATGAATGGTTGGTTATGCATTTTGGTTTGACTAACATGCACCTAGTACTTTTATGAGGTCGATGAATGAGGTCTTGAAGAAATTCTTGGGTAAGTTTTTGATTGTTTAATTGGATGACATTCTGATATTTAGTAAGAGTATGGAAGATCATTTGTTGCATTTGAGATAAGTAATGTAGGGATTGAAAGAGGAAAAGTTGTTGATCAACTTGAAGAAATGTTGTTTCATGAAGGAAGAGATAGTGTACTTGGGTTTTGTGATTTCAGCTGAAGGTTTGAAGATGGACCTTGAGAAAGTTAGAGAAATTTCGGAATGCCCTACACCTAAGAATGCTAGTGAAGTCAAATATTTTCATGGATAGGCAAGTTTATACCAAAAAATCATTAGGAATTTTAGTTTTATTTGTAATGATATGACAAAGACAATGAGAGGATACAAGAAAGATTTCAAGTGGACACATGGAGCTGATAAAAGTTTTGAGACCTTGAAGAAAAAGGTAGCTAAATTAGTGGTACTGACTTTACCTAATTTCTCTAATGTATTTCAAGTTGATTGTGATGCAAGTGGAAGTGCAATTAGAGAAGTATTAAGTCAAGAAGGTAAACCTATTGATTTGTACAATGATAAATTGAATGATGCTAAGAGGAAGTATTTAGTCTATGATCAAGAACTTTATGCTATTATTAAAGCTTTGAAGAAATGGAGACATTATTTAATGCCTAAGGAATTTGTGTTCTACACCGATCATAAAGCATTGCAGTATTTGGGTAGTTAGGATAAGTTGAATCAGAGACATATGAAGTGGGTGAATGCTTGCAAAATTTAACTTTTGTGTTGAAGAATATAAGTGGATTGTCGAATAGGGTTGTAGATGCATTTAGAAGAAGAAGAATTTTATTGACTAAGATGAGAGTTGAGGTACTTCAAGGTTTTGATGATTTGAAAAGTTTGTATGAAATTGACCTTGATTTTGCAAAACCTTGGAAAGCATGTAAGGAATTGATCACAGATAATCATAGTAAGTGGGTTGATTACTTCATTCAAGAGGGTATGTTGTTCAAAGGCATTCAAATATGTATACCAAGAGGATCAATGAGGTAAAATCTAATCAAGGAGAAACATAGTGAAGGACTTGTAGGACATTTTGGCATTGATAAAACAATGAGTCTGATTAAGGAGAAATAATTTTAGCCTCAGTTGTATAAGGATGTTTAGAAGCTTGTCAGAAGTTGTAGAATTTGTTAAGTTGTTAAGGGAGTAAGTCAAAATATACACACCTTTACCTATTCCTAGTAGATCTTGAGAAGACATTAGCATGGATTTTGCAAAGACACAAAGAGATAATGATTATACATTTGTTGTGGTAGATAGATTTTCAAAGATGTCACATTTCATTCCTTGTAAGAAAGCATAAGATGTTGTTTATATAGCTAATCTATTCTTTAGAGAAGTTTTGAGATTTCATGGGTTGCCTAAAACTATTGTTTCTAACTGGGATAGTAAGTTTATGGGATACTTTTGGAAGACACTTTGGAGGAAGATGGGTACAAATTTAAAGTTTATTTTTACATTTCATCCACAAAACAATGGACAAACAGAAGTTGTGAAGAGGAGTTTGGGTAATTTATTTTAAGATGTCTCGTTCCATATAAACCTGGTAATTGGGATTTGGTTTTGGCACAAGAAGAGTTTGCATATAAAATTTCAGTGAACTGAAGTCTAGGTAAAAACACCCTTTGAAATTATTATTGGCATGCATCCTAAAGGAATATTAGATTTGAAAGATCTTGGCCTAGAAAGATAATGAGGTGAAGTATAATTTGGAAAATAGTAATTAGAAATATAAGGATACAACTGACCAATCTAGGAGACTTATAAATTTTAAGGTTGGTGATGAAGTTATGATTCATTTGCAAAAGGTCTTATTTCCTAGTGGAACCTACAATAAGCTAAAGATGAAGAAGTTTGGGCCTTGTAAAATACTAAAGAAATTTGATAGTGGTAATGCTTTTGAGGTTGAGTTAGCGGTTGACATGGATGATGAGATAGATATGAAGCAAGAATATCCTAAGAAGCTGACAAGGGAAATTAAGAATGTCTTGGATAGAAAGATTGGGAGGAGCACAAGGGAAAAGGATCCCATGGAGTACTTGGTTAAGTGGAAGAATAGATTGGTTGAGGATGCTACTTGGATTTCTCAATCTAAGTTGGATTATTTGGATTCTTCTCAAGTTGTACAATAGATCTTATTCAAAGCATCAGTTTTATTAACCGCAAGTGTCTAATGCAGGAGCATCTTGGGTTCATGGCAATATTGCATCAACCAAAAATAGTTCTTTTTTATTTTTTTCTTTTTTACCGGTTGGAGAGATTATGCTGACCAATCGTCATTTATTTGAGATAGCATGTGCGATCATAAATTCTTATTCTAGACCTATCAAGGATCATCTTCCTATGATCGCTTCTCCTATTGTTCATGGTTATTCGAGATATAGTTCATTTTCTATCCATGGGTAACATGTTGATTACTTTGTTAGAACTATTTTTAGAGATTCGATGTGTGGTCGTTGATCTATGGATTTCAACCATTGCGATCATAGCATGTGGTTTGTGGATCTCCCATTAATCATTTCCTAGGACCGCACATCTTGTGGTTTCCTTTCATGGATCTTTGATTTATTTTTGGGTTGGACCTATTTGTTGTACATGTTTCCTTCATACAGAATGTAATTCTCTCTTGGCTGACCTTTTGAGGCATTGCCTATATGTAACAACTCGATGTATCTTGAGAAGTAATTTCTTTTGGTTTAAGGAACCTAGATTTTAGACCTTGACAGATCAAAATTAGGGTTTGAGTTTCATTTCATTATATATGACTATAACCAGGAAGACCTGATAGCCCAACATGTATGTTATTTTCAATCTCTAAATAAATACATTGGATTGTGCATTCTCTCTCTAGATTTGTGTTATTTCTTCCTTGTGTTACTCTTAGCTATGAGGTCGGGAATCTCCTTTGGAGATCCTCGCTCCTTGGCACTGTGTCATAAAGAAACAAAAATCACTTTCTTTTCAAAATTGATGTCCATTCACAAAAATGGGAGGTGAATGATTTTAGATACCCCTCACTTACATTATTTGAAGGTTCAAAGGCTTTATGATGTACATGTGTTCTTGCTCCAAAACTCCCATTTCAATACGTATTGAAGGATACTAGCAAACTTTATTTTCATTAGCTTGTACCAACCAATTGTATTTGTTTGGAAGTAACTAAAGCCTAATGTACAAATTCATTTGTGCATATCCTATAATCATGAAAATTTATGACACATTTATTAAAGGCACTTAGTCAAACAAATTCATTCTGCACATATTTGGTTATCGTTGCATTCCATGAGAACACGATTCGATTGAGCATTTTGTCAAATAGTTCATGTGCTTTATTTATGATCCACATTTACATACAAAGTTACCAAGGCAGTAATTTCATGATAACACAGTTCGATTGAGCATTTTGTCAAATAGTTCATGTGCTTTGTTTATGATTCCACGTTTACATACAAAGTTACCAAGGCAGTTGCAATTACAACATCTGATAAAATTTTGATTTGATGGATGTCGATGTTCTATTCCAAAGTGTCAATTTTGGCATAGGCAAAGAGATTTGTAGTGCAACGGTTGGAGAATCCTGCCAAATGCCTTTTCTTGAAAGTTCTAATGCCTATTCAATAGTATTGGTTTATGCATACCCCTATTTAAAGACTCTAACTCAAGCAACATGGATGCTAAAAAAGGTTGTGCTAACACTGACCATTACATTTTCTTAAAGTTTCCAAAGTTTTTTTTTTTGAAAAATCCATTTTGATTTATAGAAATATCTTTTTCTACTTCAATCCCTCCAAGTTGTGTTGCCAGTTCAAATTTATAGTCCAATTTTGTATCTAAGTGTTTCCTCTAACATACCCTACAACTGAGTACTGATATTCTACAAATCAAATAGAGAGATCCCAAAATCAGAACCAACCAAGCCAAAATTAAAGAAAACAAACAAAAAAAAAATTTCAATGTCAATTACCAATTCACCTAAGATGCTCTTGCATTAGACACACTAGGTAGGAAAAATTTAGGTAGGTGAACTGCACTTTTGAGTTGTAAACAACCTATTGTGAACTCTTCTAGCACTTAGTCAAGACACTTGTCATTCTCCTCCACCAACTTGTGTTCACCATTTTTCTCTTCACCCATGTGGATTCACTTCCACCATAGACCATACTCCTTTTCTAAAGGCACTCTCCTCTCATCTCCTCCTTCATTAGATCTTTCCCATCACAAACTAACCACCTCTACCAACATCTCACAACATCCCCAACATTCTCTATACATCAAACACGCCTTATATCCATAAAAAATGCAACATCTATTACAACTAGCGGCTATCGTTGCACCAAAAGATCAACATGTAAATGCCTAATACAACCACTAGACTTATAGAAGATGCAAGAGGTTGTTAAACCATGACATGAATCCCAAAGGGGGATGTTGGCAGTTAGTCCAACAATCCCCTCCTCAACGTCACCCGAGGAGATTTGAACTTACGACCAAGTTGTGATACCACTTGTTACAACTAGCAATTTGCATTGCACCAAAAGATTGACTTGTTAATGCCCAATACAACAACTAGACTTATAGAAGACACGAGAGGTTGTTAAACCATGTCACAAATCTCGAATGGGGACATTGGAGGTTAGTCTAGCAACATCTACTTGTAATCTCTCTATAGATTCCTCAAGCACATAAGAAACATCCTCAACCAACTCCTTTTTGTTCTTATCTACTTCACAAGACTAAAAAAAATAGGAATTACCTCTATAATCTCAACTACTGTAACATCCTCTCCATCCTATACTAGTCCAATGGGATTCTTCATCACCTCTCATTACAACTACAAATTGTTCAAGTAGTTCATCTTCATTCTCTTTTTCTTCACTCACAACCATCAATCTTCATAATTTCCTCTTCAAGCAATGTGTCACCTTCGCCAAGCCTTTGATCAACCTCCAATTCCACGTTCTAAAGTTCATCTTCTATGAACTCAATATGTGAGGTACTATCATCTCCATTACATTCTTGACTCTCACTTGCCAAAGTAATTTTGAAAAAGGTGAAGAGGAAAGTTTTGAAAAAAGGTTGTTGATTATGAGGTAGTTTGTACTCAAAAGCATGAAGTAGTTGTGGAGAGATTGAAAGGATTGCTGTAGGTATGTGGATTCGCGGCGATTGAGAGTTTGAAGCTACAATGTGAAGCGAAGGTGAGTAAAATATTGTAGTAGATGGGTAGATGAGTTTGAAGAGGAAGATGAAGTGAGTCATCAAGTGGCCCTTGATGATTTCATTCTAGGAATAATATCTGGAAGAGAGTTATGGGATGTGGAGAATCCCAATAAGAAGTAACACTTGCACCTGGAAGGTGAAAGAAGTAAGAGAAGCCCCCACAAATGAAGAGATAAGAGAGGATAATATGATTACGGTGGACCAAACCCTCCATCCAGTTAAATCTCAACGTGGACGTCGTAAGTGGACACTAGATAGTGAGGATCATAAGAGAATATTACATATTCTCCATAAGAGGCCTGAACCACTTGAGTTGGTCTAAAAAGTAAATTACATACATATTTCATGTGTTAGGACCTACTTGACATCTCTAGATTAAATTGACTATACTTTGTTGATATATTGAAACATATGATGGATTATATTTTGTTTATTTATTAATAAGACTTTGATTATATACTTTGACACAGTTGAATGCTTTTATATATGTTTTGATGGTTCAATGGTTTTAATATATAGTTATGTATGCTTTTAATAATGATTTTATACATATGGTTTTATATGTATGTTTTGATGGTTCAATGATTTTTATATGTAGTTATATAAATGCTTTTATGTTTGTTAAAGTGAACGTGTCAAATGGATGATATTAGGTTTAGAAATTACTTATGGTTCATTAATTACATATTATCTTGTTATTTTTATGATGGTTCAATTATATTACTTAATAGTTAAAGATCCCCTTAAGACCTCCCCTTAAAACATTAGTTAGGTTGCTAATGACATTAGTTAGATTACTTATATCACTTATGGTCCATTAGTTACATATTAATGTTATTTTCTATGATATTAAAATTAGATTAACTTATTAGTTAAAGATCCGTTTAAGACCTCCTCTTAAGACATTAGTTAGGTTATTAATGACATTAGTTAGATTACTCATGAAATGTTAGTTCTAGATTACTTATATTACTTATGGTACATTAGTTACATGTATTAGTGTTATTTTTTATGATATTAAAATTAGATTAACTTATTAGTTAAAGATCCCCTTAAGACATTAGTTTGGTTACTAATGACATTAGTTAGATTATTTATGATATGTTAGTTCTAGATTACTTATATTACTTATGGTCCATTAGTTACATATTAGTGTTATTTTTATGATATTAAAATTAGATTAACTTAGTAGTTAAAGATCCCCTTAAGACCTCCTCTTAAGTAGTTACAAATGCTTTTAAGGTTATTAATGACATTAGTTAGATTAATTATATTACTTATGGTGGAGAGAGAGAGTGTGTGTCTTAAGTGGTGAGACAAAGTGTTAAAAAGTGCGAAGAGATTTTTAAGGGGGTGGGTGGTGTCTTAAGGGGTTTGGTGAGAGAGTCTTAATTAGTGTCAAACAGTAACACAAGAAAGAAATAGAGTCTTATAGAGAGAGAGAGAGAGAGAGAGAGAGAGAGAGAGGAGTTTAGTGAGAGAGTCCTAATGGTCATGGGAAGAGACAAAGTTTTAAAATTTTCTAACATTCTCTAAATAATTTTCTAATTTTTTCAAAGGTTTCCAATTTTCCTAAAGTTTCAAGTTTTTGTAAATTTTCCTAAGGTTTCAATTTTTTCTAAATTTTCTTAATGTTCTAAAATTTTCTAATAAAAATATTTAAAACTAACATTTTAACATTACTAATTAAAAATAGTTTTAAAAAAAGCAATAAGATTACTAAAAAACTAAAATTTTCTAACATTTACTAACATAATTTTGTAACTTAAATCTAATTTTCTTAAATTAAAAATTACCAAAAGACGAAATAACTATTTGAAAATAAAAAAATGAACTAAAATAAATTATAAACATATAATTTACAATAAAAAATAGTTTAAAAAAAGGAAAAATGTGGGTACCTGGAATATATGATGGTCAAAGGAGGTTGAAAAGAAGGCAAGGAGGACAAAGTCAACGAGGTCGTCAGGGGGTTCGCTCTGACTTTGGGGGTCCGCAAGCTCTCAATAAACAATAATTGTGAAAATGACCCCTCCACCGAAAATTTGTAGGGAATCCAGTGTAGGGGGTCTTTGTGTGAAGGGGGTTTTCGCACGAAGGCATCCTCATCCCTTCACGCGAAGTACCCCATGTCAGAGTCTTCACGCAAAGGGGTTGTACCTCTTCACACGAAGACCAAAAAAGGGGTTGTACCTCTTTGTGCGAAGACCAAAAAAGGCAATTTTTGTGCCCAACCAAAAATCCTTGATCCCCAAAAGTGGGACTCACTTTTGTAGGTTCACCTAGTATCAAATAGTCTCATGTTCAACAATTTGTCTGCATGAACTCAAGAACACAAACTATAATACCAATTGATACAAAACAGTACTCCCCTCTTTCCAAACATCTAGAACTCATTTACAAAATATCCCTTCAATGACCTCTCAATTCTACATACTATATATAATACACACTTTCCTCTATTCTATGCATCCCTTCACCACCATTGGGCGGCAACCCCTACTATGAAGTGTCATCCTCACCATTTTGGTTCAATGTATCTTTATATTGCTTGATTTGTATTTGATTGTATGTCTATTTGAATCCCACCCTCTACCCTTTCAATTTACTAATGGCATTCTAATAAATTGACATGCCCCTTTCTTTTTGATAAACCAATTCATAACTAATCGGTTTCTTGTCCCTCTATGGTTATAGCTTTTGACCTTTCATTGACTTCTTGTGTTTTCTTTGCATTATTTTGAACCGATTCTTCTCCTTTCCAAAATTGATGTACATTCACCAAAATAGGAGGTGAATGATTTTAGACGGCTGTGTCTAGGCAGCAACATATTTGCACCTTAGTAAACAAAATATGTTAGCAACATGTATGTTAGTCTATTGTATTAACGTGTGTTAGTAATTTGCAAACAAATACAATAGACTAACACATATATTGCTAACATATTTTATTAACAACATATTTTATTTACTAAGGTGCAAATATGTTGCTGCATAGACACAGCCATTTTAGACACCTAACAGTTGCATTTTTCAAAGGTTTAAAGGCCTTCTAATGGAAATGTGTTCCTGCTCCAAGACTCCCATATTGGCACACATTGAAGGATGCTGGCAATGGCTGCTTGTGTTGGCTTGTACCAGCCAATTGCATTTGCTTGAAAGTAACTAAATCCTTATGTAAAGATCCATTTGCAACATATCCTGCAATTGTGGCAATCTAAGAGGCATTTCTTAGACGCACTCAGTCAATCAAATTCATTCTGTACATATTCAGCCATTGTTGCATTTCATGAGACCACAGGTTCGATTAGGCATTCTGTCAAACAATTCATGTGCCCTATTTGTGATTCCACATTTACATACACGACTACCAAGGCAATTGCAATTACAACGTTTGACAAAATTATGATATGATGGATGTCGATGCTCTATTCCAAAATGTATATTTTAGCATACGCAAAGAGAACGCTGACAATGGTTGCAGAACAACTGCCAAATGCCTTTGCTTGAAAGTTCTGATGCTTGTTCAACAATTTCAGTTTTTGCATATCCCTGTTCACAGACTCCAATTCAAGCAATGTGGATGCTGACAAAGGTCGTGGTAATACTGGCCACTGCATTTGCTTAAAGTTTCCAAAGCTTTATTTTTTTTACTAATCCATTTTGATTGACAACAATTGCCTTTGCTATTTCAATCCTTCCAAGCTGTATTGCCAGATCAAATTTATAGTCCAAGTTTGTAGACACTTTAAGTGTTTCTTCTAAGATGCCCTGCGGTTGAGGACTAAGATTCTGCAAACTGGATGGAGAGATGTCAAAATCAGAACCAGCCAAACCTAACCAAAACTAAAGAAAACAAACCGACATTTTTTGTCGATGCCAATTGCCGATTCATCATTAACAAAAATCTAGAAGTAAAATTCATTTCAGTATTCAAAATATCTCCACATTACGAAACATATAAAGCGCTAACACTAGATATTAAACCAATAACCTATGCAAAGAAAACAATCAAAAGGAACAAAACAGAGCAAAAAAATGATCGGGCGGTGTACAGATTCCATGGAAAGAAAAAATCCCTAAACAAGTAGCTTACCTCAAGATTCTGCACAAATTGTGTTGTACTGTCAACGATGCCTATGAAAAAAACTGGACAGAATTTACAGGGGAAAAACTATTACGAAACCCTACCGAAGCTGAATTTTTTTTTAAAAATGAGACAAACCAAAAGCACTCTACCTAAAAGCAGATCCATTCACAATAAGCGCAAAGTAGAACTGAAAATGTCGGCGGAGTTTTAGAGCTCCTATGTTTTTAAGGTCGATAAGGTTTTTTGCGGTCTTTTAAACGAAAATATTCATCTGGAGTTAACATTTGTTTCCAGGTGTGGGGCGAGGAACATTTCGTCTGCCTGAAAGTTGTTTTTCGCGCCGTGAAAAGGCTATCTGGGGAAAGCTGCTACGAAATATCCCACACGGGCTGCGCTGGTATGATAAAATTTTGGGGATAGTATTAGAAAGGTTGGGGTGGGAGGAAGAATATTAAAAAGGGTCGGTTGGCTAATTATGCCACACACGTCCATCGAGGCGGGTGCTGTATGGATATCAAGACATATGGCCGACGCAATTTCTGGAATCTTATAGGGTTGGCCCGCTCGGCCGACCCTCCACGACTTAAATAAATGAACGCGCTAAATATTGTTATAATTAAATGAGCGAGATTGAACATCTAAAATTTGGTGAGAAATTAAAATTTATAGTGGTGGAGGAAAAATTCGATGCATTGCACTAAGTAACTTTCATTCATACAGAGCTACTGGGTAGCGTTTGTGTCTAGTCTAGAGTGTGCATGTTTTATCTACATTGTAAAAGCGGGTTATAATGCGGGTGATCGCTCCGTTTTTGTCTAGGAGTGACAAACTAGTGGACAAAGGTAATCTTAGGGGTGACAAATTAGTGGACAAAGGTAGAAGGTAATCACTGAAGGTAAAAGGTAATCTTAGGGATGATAGAATTTGAAATTTGTTCACTTGTGGGAAAAGGTAATCTTAGGGATAATAGAATTTAAATTTTGTTCAGGTTTTTTTTGGTTGTAGGAATATGATTGGAATTGGCAATGGGTTTTTTTGGTTTCAAGCTGAATCTGCTATTTGAATTTCAAAATTGAAAATCAGGGTTTTGTTTTCAAATCTTCATTTCGTGTGAACTTTTGGAAGTTCCACTTCCACTCAAATAGGTGGAATTCAATTTTTAAAACCCATTTTTGTCTTTTATACATTGCATTTTATATGATGTCGGGTCTGATGACATCCCCATTCCAAACCTAGCAGCGTCTGTTTCGGTAGTACGTCTTCCGCTTTTTTCGCAGTGCGTCTTCGATTGAGGGTTTTGTTCATGGTCGCAACGTCTTCGCAATGTCTTCGAGGGTTTTCGCAGTATTTTTGTGGTCACAGTGTCTTCGTCTTCGCAGGGTTTTCACAATGTTCTTGAGGTAACCCTAAAACCCATTATTTTATGTGTGCATGGATATGTTGAATTTGGACTTTCTATTTTCGTTTTGGATTGCCTTGTGTCTATGGCATATATATGTAATAGGGTTTTGCCAGGTATTTTTGTTGTCATTGTAACACATTCTTTCGGCCCTGAAGGCCCTTGCTTTGACCTGTACATAGTTTAAGTGCCATTTAGACGTTTCTTCATCAACCATTTTTATTATTCCAGTAGCATTTGGGTAAGGTAAATCAAAGTTAATGGAAAATGGAGGGCTGGGTCCTTATACAGGCTGCACCAAGGGCAAACTAGCCATTTATTGTTGTTTGAGAGACCAAATGAACCGCATCACAGGGCCAAGCTACCCGTTTTAATGGGTTTTGCAAAAAGTCATGCCCTAGGCCACAAGAGAGCCCTGCCCAATAGGCAATCTCGGATGGATGTCAAATTAGTAGTGCAAAAAGGATATAGCAGGAAAAATCTTTCCACCTGAACCACCCATCATATACAAAGCACAAAGTATACGATCTTTTGCACCTAATTCATTTTTTCTAGCAAAGTAAAATAGATGTTGTGTCTCATACCTACAATTTTGAGGATTTTATTTCTCACAAAAGACCTGTAAAAATCTTTGGTGTTTGAAGATAAACATCTCTAGCCTTTTTCATAACATCCTCACCTAATCAATCTTTTCAATGTCCTTCAATGCTTACATGCAAAATGGGCTCAAGTAAAATGCATAGCAGATTTCGAATATCAAGTCAAACAATTTGCAAACATAGGTTGTGTGCCACACAACTTGTATCACATGGGGGAAACATCCCCCCTCTAGCATCTCTCAAAAACCAAAATTTTAAAGCTGCATCCTTGTGTTGCTTAGAACTCTCAGCATCTCTTAAAGAGAACAGGAATCTGCTGCACATATATGATTATTGATGAATATCCATTGGTACATTCATTTCAAGTCCCCATCCTTACCCTTATCCCCAACTTTCCAAACTGAAATGTTGTATTTCAATTTCTCAATAAAGTTTCTGTTGAGGTCATACCGGAGGGTCCTTCAAGTGTTGCCTTGTTAAACATCTCTAATAATAAGGAGAATCGACACCATGGAATGGAATTTCATTGGAAATGAACATAATGTCCATTACATCATCTGCAGTTGCACATGACTTGTGTGCCATAGGATTCTCTAATAGTCTCTATAGCCCTCCTATGTTTGGAAGGTCCTACTCTCCTCTCCACATTGGACCTTCAACATTACCAATTGAATGAATACTGGTTAGTGCATTTCATTAGAGTCTTTTTTTCTCTATCTAGAATTGTCTCTACTTGCAGCGTTCTCTTCAAGGGCCATCTTTTTGCAGTTTCTCACCTCACCCCATTTTCGTGCACGAGAAAGTCCCTTACCCTATTTTAACTTCTTTGAAAGCTTGTATTATATACATGGGATAAAAATGCTGTGGACACCCATTGTTTTCATTTTTTTTCCCTGTTTATGGACCAAGCCCCTAGGTCTTCTAATTTGAAAGGTCTCTCTACATAAGTAACTATGACCCTGCTATTTAATAGAGGTCACTGAAATAATGAAGGTCTTCAATGGAAAACCCCAATGCAAATTGAACCATCTACAAACCCCTTTGAAACAATAGAGGAGTGGAGAATGATGATCTATTTATAAACAAAAACAAGCTATTTATGTTGTTTTTACCTTGACTTATCTATGTTTAGAGCTTCTGTTTTCAAGCTTTTAGTTTTTTGATCAAAATTTGTGTTTCCTCTTGACAAATTGCACCACTATGCATATATATGTATAAAACCAAAATCTTAAAAAGCCACTTGACCTCTATACTGGTATGCATTAGTCTACAAGTGAACATGATTTGTTTTAGAAAATTGATGTCCTCCTTCAATGCAATACACTCCTCAATAATTTGTTTTGCATTTTTGAAGTTCTTAAACACTATCTCTCCTCAATATGGCATGCGCCTATTTATATGATAGCATGATGTCATTCTAAAAATTCAATACTTTATTTTTAAACAAGGATTCCATTGTGAAAAGATTTTTACAACTTTTCTAGATGCAAAAATTACAACTAAATAGAAGAAGACTAAGACCAACATGTTAGGAATGCATCAATTTCACTTGAGTTTGGGCTGGCAAAAATAGCAAAGTTGAGTAAATAGTGATGAAACGGAAGTATGGAGTCCAAGGCAAGAAAGATAACTTGAAGTTGCATAAAAGAATATAGAATTTGAAGCATTGAATGCATAAATGTTTTTAAATTATATTAAAAGATGGTTCATTCATGTTCTCAATAGGGAACAACTCAAAATTTTCACATGGAATTCAAGGCATCTAGAATAGCTCTTGAGTGCACCCAATCATTACTAATTTGAACCGTTGAAAGACAGGAAAAACACTAAATAATTAAGCTTAATTAATGTCTGAACTGGAAGAAAATGGAGAGAGAAGAAATGGAAATGCAAATGGGACCACTCATGGAAAGACCCCACACTCATTTGCTTTTAGTGCACATTTATTTTTGTATCACTCAAAATTGTCCCCTTCATACTATAACCCATAAAGCATTCAATAGGCTTAAGATCTTTCATGTACCATAAAAGAATGCTACACAGTCAAATTCATAAGCTTTCATGTACCATAAAATGAACTATGAATATGTTTACCATAACTTATTAACTATCAAGCCTGTTTTGTCATGATTCTTGATCCAAGCTCATAGATTTTAGTAAGTTTCTAATAAGTTTCTAAAAAGATGCACAATTTTGTATCATTTACCACTGAAATAGTAGGTGAATAAGGAACACAAAATAGAAACTAGAACCAAATGAGGGTAATATGATAGATAAATGTAGTACAGAGCTAATATATTTATAGGAATAGTCATATGTCAGTATTAAATCATTTTGGTTCAGCTATTCATAAAGGGGAGTAATAAATCATTCTTAATGAAAAAATTAGAAAATTTAAAATTGTGGCGAAGATATACTACTGTATGCTTTATCTTTGTGGTTCATACTAGATATCTCCTCACTCAAATCATTGTGTTTGTCCACATTTCAGGTCATTGATGGATCATGTTGAGAATATTGACATTCTAGGATGCATAGCTATGGAGACCACATATGCTCGTCTTCTCACAACTTATTTTTC
The DNA here is from genome assembly GCA_027943335.1 of Chamaecyparis obtusa. Taxonomy (NCBI): domain Eukaryota; kingdom Viridiplantae; phylum Streptophyta; class Pinopsida; order Cupressales; family Cupressaceae; genus Chamaecyparis; species Chamaecyparis obtusa. Next base: position 1,605,580 of record BSBK01009712.1, read on the forward strand.
TTTCTTGCCGTAGCCAAAGTACTGCTAGCCTAAGAAGGGAGTGCACAAATGGGTAAACGATTAAGAAAAGGAAATTATTTTTATAGAATGGTTATTCATTCCAACGATTTGGATTGTCATGATCAGATTCGCATGAGTAGAGGAGCCTTCTTTCATCTAGCTACTATCCTAAGGCTGAAAGGAAGCTTGAAAGATACGTTACACTTTACGTTAGAAGAACAACTTGTGATGTTCCTCCACACCCTTGGCCACAATCTGAGGAACCACAAGATTGCCCACAACTTTGGGCACTTAGGAGAGACAGTCAACCGATACTTCCACAAGGTGTTGAGGGCTATCTTAGCACTCCATGAGGATCTCTTTATACCACCTAGTCCAAACACTCCTCTTGAAATTAGTGGGAAGGACCATTTTGATCCGTTCTTCAAGGTAATTCTTGTGTTGTTACAAATTTCTTGTATAGATTTTTATCCTTATCATATTATTGGTTGACCGTACAATTGATGATTGTATCATATTGTATAGGATTGTGTTGGAGCTATCAATGGAATCCATATACCAGTCACCGTCAATGTCAACATGCAAGGTAAATATTGTGATAGAAAAGGCAACTTGTCGCAAAATATTATGGGTGTGTGTTCCTTTGATTATAAATTTTAGTACTGCCTTTCTAGTTGGGAAGAGTCTGTTGCGGATAGTCGTGTTCTAGGTTCAGCTCTATCAAGAGCAGATCCTCTTGTTGTTCCCCCCGGTAAGCCAAATCATAGTTTAACATACTCAAGGGTACAATCAATGTTTCAAGTTTTATCAATCTACTTTATTTATGCAGGAAAATATTTTCTAGTGGATGTTGGATATCCCAATGCACCTAGATTTCTTGCTCCTTATCAGTGTACACGCTACCACCTGAAGGAGTTTTCAAGGGAGAATCCAATAAACTCTTGACAAGAGTTGTTCAAGCACTGACACTCCTCTCTTAGAAATGCAATAGAGCGTACATTTGGTATTCTCAAGTAGCGTTTTCCAATCCTGAGGCATGCCACATCTTATTCTATCATGACACAAGCCCATATTGTATTAGCGTGTTGCATACTACACAACTTCATTACGATAGAGGATGACATTCCATCAGAAATTGGTACCGAAGAGGAAGATGATCATACTGGGATAGATGTACCAGTGCTTGAGACATATGGGTTGGCTTAGCATGATAGAGACCAGTGGGCACAGTTTTGAGATGATTTAGCAAGTAGAATGTGGGAAGACTACAGATCCTGAGAATAGTTGTTCTTTTATGGGTCAATGTATGAAGATACTTTGATATACATGATGGTTTCCTTTTTCTTCTGTTTGTATCAAAAAGTGTTGGACTTTTATGGGTCAATGTGTTTTATTTGACTAAACTGATGTATGAAGATACTTTGATAGACATGATGGTTTCCTTTTTCTTTAGTTTGTATCTGCAAGTATTGGACTTTTATGGGTCAATGTGTTTTATTTGACTAAACTGACGTGTGAAGATACTTTGATATACATGATGGTTTCCTTTTTCTTCTGTTTGTATCTGCAAGTATTGGACATGTTGGTTTTACCATTAACAACAATATATACATTGTGATCAGCTGATCTACACCATGTCATACATAGAACTAATGATGAGCATGGAAGAACCTGTTAACATGCCTCCAATATCTTATTCCTCAAAGAAGATAATGTGGACCAAAGAGATGGAATGAAAGTTTCTAGACTTGCTCCTTGAGCAAGTACATCTTGGAAGAAAAGGTGACAGGGGCTTCAAAAAAGAAGCGTGGACCACCATTGAGAGGAGGTTCAACGTGGATATGCATTTGAATCTAACAAAGGACAATTTCAAAAACAAGCTAAAAATATGGAAGCTTGCATATAGAGTGATGAAAGAGCTGAGAAATACAAGCGGTTTCGCTTGGAATGAGAAAAGTCAATGCATGGATGCTGAGGATAGTGTGTGGGATGAGCTTCTAAAGGTAGGGTGGTCTCTCTACTATTTTGATTGAAATAATATTGCCTTATTATAAAGTTAATAATGAAAGACAAAGAACCTAATCCATTTATTTATGCCAACATGCAAAGAAGAGAATTCAAAAATGCCAAAGTGTATAAGAGGCAGCCCTTCCAATACTTCAATGAATTGGGTGCAATTGTGGGTAATGACATTGCTGAAGGTAATGCAGCTATGACGGCCCATGAGACTAAAGAAGGGAACCCTATGGAAGAGGCATTCAATGTGCCTAAGGAAGAGGATATTGGTTTCAGTATAGATCTTGACAGTGCTGCTAATTTTGATGAAGACCCTTATCCTTCCAATCAGTCCACTGCAACTGCAAGTGGTAAAGGAACTCGCACACCATCATCATCAAGGAGGGGAAAGAGGAGGAAGGCAAGTATGGCAGCTTCCTTGGATGTCATCTATGAAACAATGAAGAAAATAAAAGATGGCCTCAACAATGTTCACCTTCACAAAATTGATAAATCTAATGATGAAAATGCATTGACGGGCGCATATACCTCTCTCAAATCCATCCCTGATTTGAGTCGAGGTGTTTTCCTGAAGGTATATGACACCTTCGTGGTTCAATGTGAAAGAGCCAAAGGGTTCTTGCTGATGAGTGAGGATGAGAGAGTGGACTGGATTGCAGCCACATATGGTGGATTATAGTTATTTTTTACATACTTTATCAAACTTTATCATGAGTTGAAACTTTATCATACTTTGTTCACATACATTGATACATCTGTGTTTTGGTTGATGATTGTTTATCAAACATAGTTTTTATTACTGACTTGGGAGATCATTATTTATTTAACTTTAATTAATAGATCATTGTTAAGTATGAACAAATAAATTTAAACATTCTGCATCTCTATGTTTATGTTTTGAAGTTGTTTTTCATAGTGATTTAAATGTCTGCTTGTAATGCAGGATAATGTCTTCTTGTAATGCAATATAATGTTTTTCATAGTGATTTATCTTTCATTTGTTGTACAATTACATAGATAGGTATCAAAGAATCAATGTAAGGAAAGAATCAATGTAATATATTCTGAGATAATGAAATGTAAATTGTTTTCCTAAAGACCCTATCACTGCCCATAATGGTACAATCAGGGTATTTGCTGACAAACTCATCTTTAAATTGATTGGTATGGATCTAAATATATTGGAATTATGATATTATGATGCATTTACTTTGAAGTCTTGCATAGTTTCCTTTGAGTTCGGAAGGTGTTTAAATCGTTGTGACGTGACTGTCCCTGTACAGTCAGGGTATACACTAGTCAGGTTAAATTGATGCAATGTTAGTTTAATATTGTCTCATTTTCATGCATTGTGAGTATGTTGGAATGGTTGACATTAAATGGAATCCCTTGATGAATGTGCAAGGGTCTTTAAGAAGGTTTGATGTGTTGGATACCATCAAGAGTGACTATTCCTAAACAGTACACTAGTGAAAAAGTATGAAGAAACAATGATTAGATGATATTCATTGGTTTCTATGATGAAAAGGAGTTGCCAAAGATTTATTATATTATTTTATGTGCTTTCACTGGTTTTGAATGTAGGGCAGGTAGGGGAGATGCGAATCAGTTCATTGATTGCTTGGTTAAGCCATTTTGGGGTCACTTGTAGAGGGGGCAGTCAAGGTCTGAAGGATTGGTACATTGGAGAACCCCATTTCTTGACATGGATGATCATGATATGATCATAGTATGGTGTTAGATCCATTTGTGGGGTCTAAGAAGGTGTGGAAGGGTGTGCTTGGAAAGACCCTAGGTTTTTAAGCCTTAAAAGGAGGGTTTTGTGAATGAAACTTTAAAACTTGTTAGTGGTCCTTGAAAATGTGAAAATATTTTATTTTGGGGGGTATCTAGACTCTATATATGATAGAGAAGTCCTAGTTGAGTGTGGAGTTATGGGTTACTTTGGAAAAGGAGGTCTAATGGAGGGCTAGTCACAAAGCACCAACCTTAGTATGGACAGTTGGTCCAAAGAAACAATATTTGATTTTCTAGTATGTTGTACAAACCTAAAAAGGGTATCCAAATATGTGACTATCTTCCTGAGTCTTTTGGGAAAGTCTAGCAAGACCCTTGTGAAATTAGTCTAGAAGGCTACTAGGAAACTAGGCCTAGTGAGCACCCAGTTGTGAGGTATTGGTCTGATGGGTTATGAAGATGAATCCATTGATTGGACTATATGAATCCACTATACCTCAAATGTACCTGCTATGATGACCACTATACATTTCATTATCTCAGAATTTATAATAGTTATTTCATACATGGCTACTGCTGGAATAACAGTAGCCATGTATGGAATAATGATCAATCTGAGGACAATCTTGATGAACATCATACTGCATTACAATTTGATTGTAATGCAATATGATGTTCATCAAGATTAAAAATTGCAACAGTAACCATGTATGGAATAATGATCAATCTAAGGTCAATCTTGATGAACATCATACTGCATTACAATATGCTTGTAATGCAGTGTGATGTTCATGAAGATTATAAATTTCAAAAGTAGGCATGTATGGAATAATGATCAATCTGAGGACAATCTTGATTCACATCATACTGCATTACAATCTTGATGAAGATCATATTGCATTACAAGCAGACATTTAAATCAATTATTGGATGATTGTTGAGTCAAGTCCATGTGTACTTTTATCAATTACTGTGAAAGTTTACTGCATTATAAAACTCTCTTAACAATAATATGAAAATGTCCCTCAATCTATCTAGTAACTGACATTTTCATTCATAAGCTTATATGTATCAATTGTATAATAGCATCTTTACATATTTAGTGGTATATATCTTGTCTTGTTGCTTTTAACATATTTAGTGGAATACACCAAGGACTACCACATGATGAAAGCTTAATTTAATGCATTGTCAATGTGTACTCTTAGAACTGTCCATTTCTAGTTCTTCAGAAGAGATGGTGATATAAATGTGTTTTGGTAGATGACTATATTGTTCATGATTCTATCCCATGTCATATGTATATACCCTAACCATCTTGTTATTACTTTTGCATTGCAAAATTAAATGGAATAATTCTACTTTGTCCAATGCTCTATTTCATCTTGAATTTCTTTTGATATTTCATTCATTTTTTAAAACCACGTGATAGGTACAGAAATAGAAATAGATAGTTCTGAGACCACACATGTGATGATATTGTGATACTACACAAATGCTGACATTAAGAGTGTTTGAAATAGCTTCTGGATTCAATTTTGTAGATATTTTTGGCATTAACGTTTCTGATCACACTCTATGATCCTTCATTGGGATGAAAGAGAGAAAAATGATTGAAAGAAAAGTCCATCATTTTGCTCTATTGCAATCATTTTACTCTCTTTCATCCTGATGATGGATCATAGAGTGTGATCCAAAACATTGATGCGAAAAACATCTACACAATCGAATCTAGAAGCTATTTCAAACATTGATGCCAAAACTATCCACATATGATGATAAAAAAATGAGCTATCTGATGATTGTTTACTGTTCATGTTTGTAAACGGTCAATATTTCTGATGGTACTCCTTGGTGTATTCCATTTAAAAATAAACAAGTTTTAGTTTTTCTATCATGTTTAGTTTGTAGATGCAAGATTACCCATCTAACAATATGGATAGTAATGGGAAGAATGAGCGGGATATGAGATGGTTGCTCATCAAATGTGGGGCATAAGGGTGTAGAGCATGGATTTCCTTGTGTTTTCTTATTTAACGGTGTGTTTTCACACCACCATTCAGTTCATGGATATTGTTCTTCACCATCTTCTATCTGATGCTATAGATGTTTCATTATATTTTTTGTATAAATTCATAATATCAACATAAATGAAACTTTTTCATTTTGTACTGATAGAATATAGTCATGTTGTTATATGAATGAACAAAAATAGTATGAATGAACAAAAATTTATTTGATACAGTGGTGATGGCTATGATAAATGTCCCTATGTGTGAATGTGGTGATGGAGCGCGCTACGTGTTGAGGACGTCACACACAGACACTAATCCAGAGCGTAAATTTTGGACTTGCATAAATAAGAAAAGCTTGTTAATTGCACAATAGTTAAATGTTTACAAAGAATAAATATTAGTCATTATAGCAATACTAACTTAGATTTATATTGTAGGATGGCAGTGGATGTGACTACTTTTGGTGGGCTGATGACACCCCATCTCTGTCTACATATTCTGCACCTTCTACACATATACTTGTTGTGGATGATGAGTGCAAGTCTTGCAAGGCACTCGAGACAGCTATTGTAAAAGCAGATGCTACCTATAAAGTCAATGTCATGTTTCTAAAATGTTTTCTTTGTGCAACAATCATACTACTTTGTTGGGTCATTATGCATAAATAGATATATGTGGACTATATGACTTATTTATATTTTGATGTGATATCGAGAAATGCAATAATTATTTTCTTGTTATAATATTGTTTATGATAATGTATTAAATTATTTAAAAAAGTTAAGTTTACTATTCACAATATTGAAAAAATAAATTAAATTTTGTTTATGATTTACTATATAAAAATATAAATTAATAAAAAAAATATAAATAAAAAAATGGACAAAATAAATAAAATATTAAATTAAAACATTATATAATAATTAAAATAACTTAAATTTTTTCTTTTCAAATTCTAATTCCAATTCAAAATGTAGAACCAAATATAGAAATGGATAATGTAATTCCAATTCCAATTTGAAATTGCAAACCAAACACAGAAATAGGAATTTCTCAGTTCTAATTCCAATTTAAAAAATGACAACCAAACACAGAAGATGGATTGTCTCAGTCATCTTTCGGGTCAACCAAACGGTCCAAACTATCTTCCGAATACACAAAACCGGAATTTCAAAACCTGATTTAAATTTTGTTCACTAGCTTGATTGACTTTTGGGAGTGGGAGTGATTCTTTTTTATAGACCATAATTAATATTTTAGGCATGGGTACGGGTATGTATGAGCATGAAGTTTTCTATGTAATTCTTTTTCATAGGTCATAATTAATACTTTGTAAAGTGTTTTTTACATGGATAAATTAAAACTCTTTTTTTTCCCATATGTAAAATTACAAAATATTATAGAATGATTATTGTTGTGTTTGTAAGGAGATTTACACTCTTTGGTCAACTTTCATAAATGTGTATAAATAATCTTACTCCTTTGTATATATTAAATTTTAATATTTTGCTATTGATTGTTGCTTATATGTCTTTGATCAAGAGACAACTCTTTTATATGTGAATGAAGAATGAATGCTAACAATTGCTTTTAAATGTTAATATATAACATCAAAATTTAAGGTTCTCTACAACTTTACAAAAATAGGTTCTCTACAACACCTACTTAAAGAAATTCAAAATTTAAACCCTGCATATGGTTGCTGATACAGGAGAGGGATCTTCCCTCCCTCAACTCAACCATCCTCTGAACATGAGAGAAGTGTCATTTGGTGCCCCTACTACAAACTTTGATGCTTTGCTTGGGGATTTAGTCGAGTCTTATGTATCCCTAAACGAACCTTCTGAGGATTCTCTAAAGAATCATGAGGGCAAGAAGGAGGAAATAGAGAGCTCAAAAAGCAACTGGAAAAGTACGCTGGTCAAGGGGGGCATAGGAATGAAGGGAGTAACATTATGATATAATATATTAGAACAAAGGAAGGAACAAAAATTAGACTTCTAGATGTGATTATGGATCAGATTGTTTCCTCCATGGGCAAGGCCTTGGTCAGTAATTTATTTTCCCTTCAGACCAACAATTGATATGGTCAGAAGATGGGTGGTTGTGAGGTGGAAGTTGAAAGGTAGCATGTCTACTAGTGCTATGCATATAAGCCTATTCTTGTTTAAATTTACTACAAAAGAGGATACGATTAAGATTCTTTCTAGTTTTTGGGTGTATGGGAAGCATTATATGGGTTTATGTAGTTGGAAACCAAGTTTTGATCCAATGACCGATCTCAATAGAATGACACCAGTGTGGGTATTTATGCCTAGCCTCCCACTTGAATTCTAGGATGAGAAAATCTTCAGATGAGTGGGTAACACCTTTGGACATTGTACAATAGGAAATGGGAGATGAGTAATACAATAGGTAATGTGATAAATGAATTTCTTCCCCATTCCATTGATTGCACAGTAGGAAGAAAGAATGCCTCCACTAGGCTCAAGAAGTGTGTTGGTAAACAGATTGTCCTTCTTCTTGTCCTCCTTTTATTTGCCCAATTTTATAACGAAGAATAACTTTACACAACAATTGGGAAACCGTTTCTGAGAATATCTAGTTTCCCTCTGAATTGAGGTACAGCTCCCTATACAAATGATATTCAATGAATTATGTTTTATCTCTAATTCCTACTGCAGGGTATGTTCTTAACCAGAGAACAACAGAGGCAAAACCAAGCTAATCCTATCCAGGACTAACTTAGGCAGATTTAGATTCTAATTCTAGCCAACTTCAGGAACTCACACATCCTATGACTTCCCAATGTTGGTAATGCAAGAATGCCGTTAGTTTTGTAAATGCAATGTTATGAGAAGATTAAACATTCAAATCTTTGCAACAGGATCAAATGATAGTACTCTGATCTACCATCCAATCACCATTTGACTAAGAATACAAGACAGTGCTCAAAACTGATCATAACAATACTCCGATTGAAAATAATAAGAAAAGTGTTGCCCAAATACTCTGATTCATAACAAAACTTTCCTTGTTTTAAACACACAAACACAATACTCTGATCATATTTGCTTGCAAACTATAGCCAAATCTATTACAAAAACTGAACATTAATCTCAATGCATGAATGAAAATACAGAAATTAAACATGCTCTCTCCTCCACTCCAACTCTCTGACTGTATGCAGAAAAAGGAAGCACATGGATAGTAAAGAATTGACACCAAGTATGATTGTCTCTGCAACCTCTCTTCATGCCAAAAATTTGTTGACCCCCTATACTGAGTTTATTACAGTATTTATAGAATTTCTTTACAACACATAGAGTTCGCAAGAACTCATGACCTTCCACTTTCTTGAATACAAAGAGCCAAGAGATAAAACATCATAAAAATATGAGGAATATGTATCAACTCGATCCTGTCCTTTCATTTTTTCTAAGAAGGAAAGCTGAACAGTCTCCTGCCAAACCATATGATTCAACTTCAATTACAAATTACTCATTACCAGCCTCCCTTAGACATTGTGCTCCATTATTAATCCTTGCTGTTGGAGATTTTTATGTAGAAAGTCACCCATAATCAATCTTCAAACAATTGGTTATCCATCCTCTTATGTCAATTACATTGAACCATCGAAACAACACTCTGACTATTATTGAAATACATCAATCCTCTTATATTGTTTACTATAATAACTTACTATTGAAAAATGTTTGAAGCAACCGCAACTCACTATCCCGTGCATAAGTAAGAAGCATCAAATTATGAATTTTTGATGATCTGAACATATTAGGACCTTCTACACATATTATGAAGTAAACTTAACCTTTCGAAGCTTTGGTAAGCATTTAGAAATCAAACTCTGTAAAAGCGCACTTGCTGAGAGCAATTTCCACTGTAGAAAAATCCCCCACTTCTTTTCTTGTCTTAAAATTCCTTATGCATTTTCGAGCCATGATTCTTGAAGAAAAATATTCTTTGAGTCATTTTGAATCAACCCATATGATCAAATCAAACAAAGACTTCAAAATCTGCAACATATAGGACGACGGGTTTTGGCACTGGTAAGTGCGAAAGGCTCCTTTATTACGGAAAAAGCACCTGTCAAGTGCAAAATTCACTTAGAGAATGCTTTGGGCGTATTTCTGCCCATCAAATTTTGATACATGGTGCTTTTAGCACATGCTTTTAAACCTTTTTAACAATAACCTTTTCTTTAATGTCGAGCTTGGGTGTTACTCATTTCACCTTGTCGCATGATCGCATAGCAGTATTTTAATCCATGCGATCATGCGACCGCTCTATGATTGGTCAAATCTACAAGCATCTTCGGTCCCACCTGGACATGTGGAAGGATCCCACTTTACCGCCAAGCATCTTCGATGACTTACATTGTCACATGATTGCATAGAAATATTTTAATCCATGTGATCATGCGACCACTTTATCTTTGGCACACATGGACTGTACTGTTGGCAGAGGGATGTTCTTGGTGGAAAATGTATGCAAAGGGTGTGAAATCCGCATGGACTAGTCACTGTGCCATTTTCTGCCTTGCATTATCTTCATTATTTTGACTTCAAACTACAATCTGTTTAAATTAATGAAGTTGTCAAACTTCAGAGAACTGATCGATGCATCTGAATCATGAAAAGTATTGACTTTGATTTGCTGTAAAAGATACATTAGATAATATACATTCAAGCTTGAAAAAGAGCTAAGACCCGAGCCTAAAATGAGACTTTTTAAGTGCACCGTCATTATTTTTTATTCATTCTTCCATTCTCATGATGATACAAATCAAATTACCAATATTCTCTATTTTAATGGTGTTTTCGGTGCTGACCATTAAGCATTGTTCTTTATTTCAATATAACTTGGTAATCCATTCATCACTATCTTTTGATTAAGAGTTAGAACTAATGTGACTTGAAACTTTTCAGGGATAACTTTTTGCCTCAACTCTGTTACTACATCATCCAGATGAAGAGCCTTTTTTAATTCCTTATGAGTGTCCAAAAATCATGACCTCCAATTTCCATTCTGCTTGAGAAAAATCACCAATTAGAGCACATTATCCTTGTTGGGTTGGGGTCTATCACCTACCCATCATGACAAGACTTTGAAACCACCCACCCGGTTTAAAGATGAGAGAGCAAGAGAAAGGGAACCCGACAAGAATAACCTACCTATGAAAGACTTAGACCTAGACTCAACCATGACCAGACTGATTGATATGACCAATATTGCCAAAAAAATGGGTGACTGAAAGTCAGGCAACAACTGGCTTCGACTGGGGAATATGTACTGCAAAGTGCATAGAGAATCCAGCATCTCTAGTGAGGCAAGTGCCTTAAGCATTGGGTTGCGAAGTGTAGACCAAAAAGAATAATGAGAAAGTGCATAGAGGGAGGGCGGAGGGGAGCAGGGCAGACTAAAAGAAAGCAAGAGAAAACAACTAACTAGCTAAGCAAGGAAAGGCTACACTAGACACACCAAAATTGGAAAGAAAACATATTTACAAAAGGTGAGGAGACCTCACCAGTAGGACCAACAATAAAGAAAGATTCATATGTGGCCATTCACATGAAGAGAAAGGTATGAACCTCTTCTGAATAGAGGAAGATGCTCCATCAATTTGAAACAGCATTGGCAACCTCTGGCTACTCCTTCATTGTTGAACTTAAGCCCCAAAGCCTCTTGCAACATGATGATCCACAAGACCTTTCCAAACAGCCATGCCTCATTATAGACCTCTGATTCATCTATGCTTCCATGTACAGCTTTTCTTGCATACTCAAACTTCTGTGATGGAAGAAAATATTCAACGTATTCTGGATGCATTACTGGAATATAATTCATTTCATCTTTTTTAGCATTATCATTTCCATTTTCTCTATCATTATCCTTAGTAGAGATATCAATGTTCAAATCAGGATTAACAAAATCAGAATATTAAAAGTCCTTTAGAAGTGGAAAAGCCTCATACCATTTGCAAGCAATGCCAATACTAACTTCTGATTCCAAATCAGAGCTGAAACAAGATGCATTTCCATTACTCACAAACTCTAACTTCTTTTGTGAAGGATAAAGACAATCACAAATTTTGTATGTACTGCTGGAAAACAGTCACATATGTTTATTTCATTGCCAACAAAATTGTCAAAAATACCAGCCTTAAAACAATTGCAAGCATTGTTAACTTCAGATTTCAAGCCTGGGCTAAAACTGGATGGTTCTTTATTATCCACAGACTCTACCAAAACTGAAACATCCTCTTCATATTTAGCATTTGTCAAATCTAAAAAATGTTCCTCTGATTCCAAAACTTTAATATTTGAACTAACTGTAGAAGATCCACATGTGTCTGACACCATGGATTGATCATTCTTCATTTCAAGATCAGGAAAATTTTCATCTAATTCTTTATCTTCTGCATGACGTTTCAACACTTCACCAGTCATTGAAATCTTTTCCTCTTCAACATCTACATTCTCAGATTTAGTAGGACGACCACTAAATGCAGCCAGCACATTAGTTTCAAGAAAACATTCAGGAAGACAACATTTTGAAACAATATCCCCATCTACTTCTATTTCAATTTTACTTATCTCCTCAACCATATTTTCAGATTTCACTTTCCTTTCAATACTAAATTCATTAAGAGAATTAATATTTTCTTCAAGCCAAATAGGATCACCATCAACCTTTGCAAATTGAAAATTTTCAATGAAATCCAACTTTTCATGTTTAGAAGATGCATTAACTATCGGGTTATTTTTATCAGAGGCTTCACACAAAAGTTTATCTTTATCTTCTTCAAATCTGAAACTTTTTAAATCAGAAGTAAATGAAGACATGAAAGAAAAATCTTTATCTACTTTTCTTACCAATTCTTTATCACTAAAAAGGATGCCTTCATTTGCTGAAAGTTGTGCTTCTAGACCCTTCGCATCTTGTTTCTCCAAGTCTGATTCATATTCTAAAAACAAATTTCCAAAGTTGCCATTGGAATATGACTCAATCTCATTGCAAATTGCTAATCTTTGCAAAGGTTTATCACTACATTCACTAGCTTGCTCTGAAAAGCTTCTTTGATATGAATTATTGAAGTTTGGTAGCTGTCTTTTCAAAGCAATCAGCTCATTAGACAATCTCTGAGTCAACTCTTCTTGTGAAGTAGATTCACTAATGCTGGCTTCATTATGAATTTCATGACTCCATATACCTGCAACAATCATGTCATCATCCAATTCTACAGCAATTTTTTGAGCTGCCTCCAAATCTGTAGGTCTAGATCTCCTTAATTCAAAGCCTATGTCAGGAGGCATAGCATTGATAAAGAAAGTTTTCAAATTGTGTGTTGTAGGTCTATTTGCTACTGGAATTCTATGAATGATCTTATTGAAGTTAGCAACAAAATCTCTCATACTTGTAGAAGACAACTTCTTTTCTGATGTCAGTTGAGTCATCAAATCATATTCATCTTCAGCAATCTTGAAACTATCTTCAAAAACTACTCTCATGGTATTCCAATTTGTGATGGATCCATCAGCCAAATGATAGAACCAGTCTGCAGCCGCCTCAGTAAGAGTTTCAACAAATAACCGGACTGCAACATCCTCATGATTAACACCTAAAACATTTATAGCTGTGAAGAATTTTCTTATGTGTTCATCGGTAGTAACTTTTCCATCTCCTGAGAATTTAGGTATATTCTTTCTAGAACTGGAAGGAAGAGGATGGTAGGATGCAAAATTAAGTGGTCCAGTAGCAACTGCCCAAGGTATAGCCATGTTTTATTCAAATTAATGAGAAAGCTAATAATGTTACCTTGATCTTATGGGTAGCCAATTCTCCAGCTAGTTCTCCAAAATCTATTTTAATAGGCATGATCTTTTTTTTACAATCGAGTCACCAATCAATGCAAGTTAGAGATAATAAAATTTGAAAATGTAAACACTGGACTTCTCAAACAAGGCTATGAGAACCAGAACGGAGTCACCAATCTCTGAGTAGCAAAGAAAATAAACAATGTAGCTTGAAAAATTAATATGTTCTTCCTCTTAGCCGCCAAAAACATGAGCTGGGAACCTAAATGATAAGAACTTTCAAATCCTTCAAACTCTGATATGAAAATAGAATTCTTTAGAAACATAGAGTCACCAATCTCAAGTAGAGATAAAAATAATAAAACTGAGAAAAAAATCTCTAGCACTGATCTTCTTTTCCAACTCCCCAGTGGAGTCACCAAAAATCTATTAGTAAACAGATTATCCTTCTTCTTGTCCTCCTTTTATTTGCCCAATTTTATAATGAAGAACAACTTTACACAACAATTGGGAAACTGTTTCTGAGAATATCTAGTTTCCCTCTGAATTGAGGTACAGCTCCCTATACAAATGATATTCAATGAATTATGTTTTATCTCTAATTCCTACTGCAGGGTATGTTCTTAACCAGAGAACAACAGAGGCAAAACCAAGCTAATCCTATCCAGGACTAACTCAGGTAGATTTAGATTCTAATTCTAGCCAACTTCAAGAACTCACACATCCTATGACTTCCCAATGTTGGTAATGCAAGAATGCTGTTAGTTTTGTAAATGCAATGTTATGAGAAGATTAAACATTCAAATCTTTGCAACAGGATCAAATGATAGTACTCTGATCTACGATCCAATCACCATTTGACTAAGAATACAAGACAGTGCTCAAAACTGATCATAACAATACTCCGATTGAAAATAATAAGAAAAGTGTTGCCCAAATACTCTGATTCATAACAAAACTTTCCTTGTTTTAAACACACAAACACAATACTCTGATCATATTTGCTTGCAAACTATATCCAAATCTATTACAAAAACTGAACATTAATCTCAATGCATGAATGAAAATACAAAAATTAAACATGCTCTCTCCTCCACTCCAACTCTCTGACTGTATGCAGAAAAAGGAAGCACGTGGACAGTAAAGAATTGACACCAAGTATGATTGTCTCTGCAACCTCTCTTCATGCCAAAAATTTGTCGACCCCCTATACTGAGTTTATTACAGTATTTATAGAATTTCTTTACAACACATAGAGTTCGCAAGAACTCATGACCTTCCACTTTCTTGAATACAAAGAGCCAAGAGATAAAACATCATAAAAATATGAGGAATATGTATCAACTCGATCCTGTCCTTTCATTTTTTCTGAGAAGGAAAGCTGAACAATCTCCTGCCAAACCATATGATTCAACTTCAATTACAAATTACTCATTACCAGCCTCCCTTAGACATCGTGCTCCATTATTAATCCTTGCTGTTGGAGATTTTTATGTAGAAAGTCACCCATAATCAATCTTCAAACAACTGGTTATCCATCCTCTTATGTCAATTACATTGAACCGTCGAAACAACACTTTGACTGTTATTGAAATACATCGATCCTCTTATATTGTTTACTATAATAACTTACTATTGAAAAATGTTTGAAGCAACCACAACTCACTATCCCGTGCATAAGTAAGAAGCATTGAATTATGAATTTTTGATGATCTGAACATATTAGGACCTTCTTCTACACATATTATGAAGTAAACTTAACCTTTCAAAGCTTTGGTAAGCGTTTAGAAATCAAACTCTGCAAAAGCGCACTTGCTGAGAGCAATTTCCATTGTAGAAAAATCTGCCACTTCTTTTCTTGTCTTAAAATTCCTTATGCATTTTCGAGCCATGATTCTTGAAGAAAAATATTCTTTGAGTCATTTTGAATCGACCCATATGATCAAATCAAACAAAGACTTCAAAATCTGCAACATATAGGACGGCGAGTTTTAGCATTGGTAAGTACGAAAGGCTCCTTTATTACGAAAAAGCACCTGTCAAGTGTGAAATCCGCTTAGAGAATACTTTGGGCATATTTCCTCCCGTCAACTTTTGATACATGGTGCTTTTAGCACATGCTTTTAAACCTTTTTAACAATAACCTTTTCTTTAATGTTGAGCTCGGGTGTTACTCATTTCACCTTGTCGCATGATCGCATAGCAGTATTTTAATCCATGTGATCATGCGACTACTCTATGATTGGTCAAATCTACAAGCATCTTCGGTCCCACCTGGACATGTGGAAGGATCCCACTTTACCGCCAAGCATCTTCGATGACATACCTTGTCGCATGATCACATAGAAATATTTTAATCCATGCGATCATGCGACCACTTTATCTTTGGCACATGTGGATTGCACTGTTGGCAAAGGGATGTTCTTGGCAGAAAATGTATGCAGAGGGTGTGAAATCCGCATGGAGTAGTCACTATGTCATTTTCTGCCTTGCATTATCTTCATTGTTTTGACTTCAAACTGCAATCTGTTTAAATTAATGAAGTTGTCAAACTTCAGAGAACTGATCAATGCATCTGAATCATGAAAAGTATTGACTTTGATTTGCTGTAAAAGATGCATTAGATAATATACATTCAAGCTCGAAAAAGAGCTAAGACCCGAGTCTAAAATGAGACTTTTTAAGTGCACCGTCATTATTTTTGATTCATTCTTCCGTTCTCATGACGATACAAATCAAATTACCAATATTCTCTATTTTAATGGTGTTTTCGGTGCTGACCATTAAGCATTGTTCTTTATTTCAATATAACTTGGTAATCCATTCATCACTGTCTTTTGATTAAGAGTTAGAACCAATGTGACTTGAAACTTTTCAGGGATAACTTTTTGCCTCAGCTCTGTTACTGCATCATCCAAATGAAGAGCCTTTTTTAATTCCTTATGAGTGTCCAAAAATCATGACCTCCAATTTCCATTATGCCTGAGAAAAATCACCAATAAGAGCACATTATCCTTGTCAGGTTGGGGTCTATCACCTACCTGTCATGACAATACTTTGAAACCACCCACCTGGCTTACAGATGAGAGAGCAAGAGAAAGGGAACCCGACAAGAATAAGCTACCTATGAAAGACTTAGACCTAGACTCAACCATGACCGGACTGACTTGATATGACCAATATTGCCAAAAAAATGGGTGACTGAAAGTCAAGCAACAAAGTGACTCATGCATGAATTGGAAATAAGATTTGACCTTAAGTAATGTAATGAATGAAAGAGGAGTGATTAAGCGATATAAGTGATCTATTAGAAAATAAACTAAAAATTTGTTGAAAATAGACTATAACATACATGAAATGAGCTGAAATTGACAAAAATAGAAATCGGAGATTCAGATGACAAAATAGAGCTATAATAAAAATTTGAGCAGAAAGTGGCCAGGTCAGGTCAAATTTGGTGACATGTACCTAGGACATGTCAAGTTTGGCGAGGTGCCCTTGATGTTTTTGGCTAAAACTTTCATGGATCCTGCAACTATGCCCGCTCTTCTCAAATCCGATCTGATGGCTCTATATCTTATTTCTACACACAAGAAAATGGGAAAAAGGTCATGGAAAGGGGTTTGCCTTGGTCAAAACATATTGCTTCCCCTGTGACTTTGGCTTAGGAATGAGTCCATAAAGATGAGGCAAGAGATTAAGCCATCTACAATGTGTGGTGATTCCTTTTGCCCATGACCCATAATTATCCTTAAAGTCAAAAGTACTACTCCAAGATGTGTTTCATAACCCATGATTACATTAATGATACACTTTTCTCATTACAAATTGAGATCAACAAATTATTACACTCCACAATTAGGCTATAATAGACTTAGATCATTATGCAAAAGACCAAGCTAAGGCTTATGCATTACAATTGCAAAACTAAGCCAAATTATGAAAGTATAATTTTTTATCATAGTCATTGAAATCTGATTCTAGATCTAGAAAATATAGAAAAAATTATGCACTTTCAAAAAAAGTGTACCTAAAAAGGAGTTCATATGAGCTCAAATGAGGCCTTGGAAGTTGCAAATATTGAGATTTGTGATTTTCTAAAAAATTCAGGAACAAAGATCAGAAACCACCTGAACCATTGTGTAGATCATGAAATTCTACCCCAAAACAAAAAATATTGCTTGAAAATAGGAGTCCAAATGACTGAGATATCGTTGTTTGAAAATCGCCTTTGAAATTATTATTTTTTGAATCACTGTCGTTGCACTTCCAAAATTCAAATAGCTCTAAATTTGGCCTCAAGTGTCCAATTTGGATGAAACAAAATTTGATTTAGGGGTTTTTGGACCTCCTTAATATGATGCCAACCTCTGATTTGCATTAACGAGCTCCAATATTGACCTACAATAAAAAGCCACAAAATACAAAACCCTAATTTTTTTTCTAAATAGACTATGCAATGGTGATGTCTAAATACCTATATTCTACAACCACAATTGGATCAAGCCAAGATTGCACTTCTTGAGAAGAGGTCTTCACACCTTGAGAGCTCTGATACCATGTTAGAGTTTTAGGTGACTCTACAACACCCCCAGGATCGAATGCAAGACCAAGATAACTTCCACAAGAGATTGACAAGACAATTGAATTAAGATGTAAGAATGATATTATTGATAATGGACATGATTAAAATGTACATAATAGGCCCCCTTATATAAGAAAGGAGATAAGAGATAATGATAAGGAGTTGATAAGCTATCACCTATGTAAGGTGTAATCACATGTCCACCAAATGTGGATCATCCTCCATTATACAATGAAGTATGTGTAATGGATTAGGATGATGATGTGATTATAGCACTAAAGGTGGATCTCACACCAAAAATAGAATTTCTCCTACACAATGTGCTTAATGAGGTGAAAACTCTTAGGTGTCTCAATCAAAAATTACTATGCAATGCATTATCCTAAGTAAGATTAAGTAAAGTGTAATTAGAAATATTTAATTACACCAACAACCCCCTTAAGTGCAACTTAGAGGAGTGCACTTAAACTCACAATGCAAGATGGGTTCCGACTACTAGGCCATGTAAGGTACCCATGTAGAAAATGCAATACATGAAATGCAATAACTATCATAAAGCGAAGAAAGAGGAAAATCCTCATGTGAAAAACCCTCCCCCAAAAAGAGACAAGAAAACAAGATGCATTGATGGATGGAGTGCTCAAGACCCCCCAATAACTACATACATCATGTATATACAAAGAATTATCCCCCCATAAGAAGGATATAAGGATATATTATATCCCCCCATAATGAATAATCTCCTATAAAAATGGTGAGTGTTTGAAGACAAAACATAGTCCAATGATTACAAACAACATCTCTCCCCTTGGGAAGAAGATATACCAAGCACAAATGTAGGCATGCTTCTCATTTTGGATAGGAACTAGGAAGTGGAATCCAAATGAAGTATGATGATGATGCTATGAACCAATCCATATCCAAATGAAATAAGGAGGAAGGTCTCCAAATATGCATCTCTGAAGACTGAATAGGAATCTCCAAGCTCAAAGAATCTATCACATAATGTGACAAACCAAGTGAAGAATAAGAATTAAGAATGTCAATCTCCAAAGAAGGTGAAGAATTATCTCCAAGTGTGATGCTATCATCAAATGAAAGAGAAACCCCTCATGTATGTCTCCCAAATCTACCATATGAGACTCCACAAATAATAAGCCAATATCTGGCAAATAAGAATCCCAATCAGGAAGACAAATAGATATCTCTTGCAATGAATCACTATAATCACCAAGAAGAGATGATTGTGTGATCTCAACTAGAGAAGTAGGAGATGAAGGACGAGTTGATCGATCATCTTGGCTCTCAATTGCTACAAATTCTTCAATCTCGTCTAAGGTATAATCATCGTAGGGAATGTTATCTGCATCATCAAGAGGAATGAGACAATCTGAAGCAAGATCATCTAGGAATGGAGGAAAATGTGGATCATCATCTCCCAAATGATTATCCAAATTATGCTTAGACATTGAACATCTCTAAATTTTGGGTAGATGTCATAGAAGAGACACAAATTGATGCTACCAATAATCAAATTTGTAATATGAGCATTCTTTTCTCTCCAGACATATTGTTTCCCCTATGACTTTGGCTTAGGAATGAGTCCATAAAGATGAGGCAAGAGATAAAGCCATCTACAATGTGTGATGATTCCTTTTGCCCATGACTCATAATTATCCTTAGTCAAAAGTACTACTGCAGGATGTGTTTCATAACCCATGAGTATATTAATAATACACTTCTCTCATTACAAATTGAGATCAACAAATTTTTACACTCCACAATCAGGCTATAATAGACTTAGATCACTATACAAAAGCCCAAGCTAAGGCTTATGCATTACAATTGCAAAACTAAGTCAAATTATGAAAGTATAATTTTTGATCATAGTCACTGAAATATGATTCCAAATCTGGAAAATACAGAAAAAATTATGCACTTAAAAAAAAGAAGTGTACCTAAAAAGGAGTTCATATGAACTCAAACGAGGCCTTGGAAGTTGCAAAAATTGAGATTTGTGATTTTCTGAAAAATTTAGGAATAGAGATAAAAAAACCACCCAAATTATTGTGTAGATCGTGAAATTCTACCCCAAAACAAAAAAAAATTGCTCGAAAAAAGGAGTCTAGATGACTGATATATCATTGTTTGCAAATCGCCTCTAAATTATTTTTTTTTGAATCATCGTCGTCGCACTTCCAAAATTCAAATAGCTCTAGTTTTGGCCTAGGGTGTCCAATTTGGATGAAACAAAATTTGATTTAGGGGTTTTTGGACCTCCTTAATATGATGCCAACCTTCGATTTGCACCAGTAAGCTCCAATATTAACCTACAATAGAAAGCCACAAAATACAAAACTTCAAATTTTCTCCAAATAGACTATGCAATGCTGATGTCCAAATACCTTTATTATACACCCACAATTGCATCAAGCCAAGATTGCACTTCTTGAGAAGAGGTCTTCACACCTTGAGAGCTCTGATACTATGTTAGAGTTTTAGGTGACTCAACAACACCCTCAGGATCGAATGCAAGACCAAGATAACTTCCACAAGAGATTGACAAGACAATTGTATTAAGATGCAAGAATGATATTATTGATAATGGACATGATTAAAATATACATAATAGGCCTCCTTGTATAGGAAAGGAGACAAGAGAATGATAAGGAGTTGATAAGCTACCACATATGCAAGGTGTAATCACATGTCCACCAAATATGGATCATCCTCCATTATGCAATGAAGTGTGTGCAATGGATTGGGATGATAATGTGATAAGAGCACTAAAGGTGGATCTCACACTAAAAGTGGAATTTCTCCTACACCATGTGCTTAATGAGGTGAAAACTCCTAGGTGTCTCAATCACAAACTACTATGCAATGCATTATCCTAAGCAAGATTAAGTAAAGTGTAATTAAGAATATTTAATTACACCAACAAGATCAAATGAGACATTTTTCCATTCTCTCGTGATTTCCTTTTTATGACATTCACCCTAGGGGATTGTGTTTGACATAAATTTAATGTGTATGAGCTTAATACCCACTTTGGTAGGAAGGCTATTTGGGATGAGATTTCCTCTTTTATCTTGGATAATTTAAATTTGTTATAGATGGTATTTGGCGATCTTATTTCTCCACTTTTCCCCTTTGAAAAGATAGGAGGCCTAATGGACTACTTTGACAGCATGGCTGATTTTTCAAACTTTATCTATAAGACTGGACTTTTTGACATTGAGTTGTTTAGCCATCCTTTCACTCAATCAATTAATAGGAAAGGAGAACATCTTATCCAAGTCAAGGTTAAATAATTCAACCAAGTGGGATATTGGTTGTAATGCCTCTTTAGAACTGTCTCTAACCATAACCTTATACTCTTGAACTAGTTTAACAAACCCTAGTGTTCCCTCCTTCCTTTTTAGTATGAAATTATGTGAGCCTCACACCCATATTTTAGATCTTGCATTTAGGAATGGTGGAATACCCCTATCTAAGGGTCATCCATGTATAAAGTCTCTTAGAAGGTGGAGTTAATGAAAAAGTAAGTCAATGGGTGGAATAAATCTACATTTGGTGACATTTTCAAATAGAAAAAAAGATAAACTCTAAATTAGAAAATATTCAAAATGTGATGGCTACTGGTAATTTTTCTAGGCGCTTCATGAAGAGGAGGAAGAATGGAGAAGAAAGTGGAAAGATAATCTGAGGAATAAGGAGGTCTGCTGGAAACAAAGATCAAGGGTTCAATGGCTCAAAGAAGGATGTAGAAATTCTGCTTTCTTCCACAAGTCAGCTAGTAGACATAGAAAGAGGAACATGCTATAAAGAGTTTAGTGGATGAATACAACCAAGAAATTATTGATGAATCTTAGATTGGAGATTTGGTTGTACAACACTTTAAACAAATTTATGGTGAAACAAGTGGTTTTTGTACACACTAAATAGTGCACTTCTCTAAATCATTACTTCCAAGGGAATCTATGAATGAGAAACCTTGAGAAATTGACCTAGAGCTCCCTAGGCATGGAGTCACAAGGATGTTGATGGTGCTCTCAACTAGAGCTATTGAAGCATGCAACCTTACTAGTAAACCACACAATGAGAGATTCAAAGAGACAAGGGAAAGAATGTCAATATCCTCAAGAATCAACAATGGAAATGCAATGCAACTATGCTAAGAATGAAGATGCAAGCTAAGCTATGGAAATGAAAGTATTACAAGCCCTTGCTAATTAAGCTATGTGAGCTAATCTAGAGCATTAAGGAAACTAAGCTAGATGTCATAAACATGAAGCTATGATGCAAGAATGAAAGCTAAATGCATGAAGATCTCCAAAGCTCCAAAGTTTCCAAGAAATCCTACAGCGTAAGATTAGTATTCACAGTTGGGATCTTAGAATGAGAAAAGAGCTCTCCTTTTAAAGGAATTGAAAAGGGATGGACCATGGAGATTAAGAGGCAAAAGATTTAATCAAGGATGGAGCTTGAAAGAGGAGCAATCCATGTGCACAAATATCTTCCAATGAGAAAATAAGAGTTGACTTTTGTACCCCATATGAGACAAAAAAATATTTTCTCCTTTTTATAAAATAAGAATAATGTTTTATTTGTGCAACTTAGGATAAGAGGAAAAGTGGGGGCTTTTTATTTAATAAAAGGGGAGAAAATTTCTTTTAATTGAATAAAGACTTAGGATAAAATGGTTAGCCCAAAAATAATCGAATAAATGATACAATTAGAATTTGATTAAGGAAATTGATATAATTGAAAAATGTTGATTTTTGAAAATATTGATTCAGGAATTTGATAAATTGCTAAATGGGGGCCTAAAGTCCAGGCGACCATTTTAGGGTGCATACATTTGCCCCTCTTTGACCAATGTGAGATCGATTTGGGATCACATGTAGTCAAAGAATGGAATTGAAGTGTGAGATCGATTTGAGATCACAAAACAATCTAGACATGTGTTTGACAAATGAAAACATATCAAGACAAAGATAAGCATAAGTTGACAAAGATAAGCTGAAAGACAAGACCAACATATCTATAAATACGAGATTGTCAAGTCTCAAATAAGAGATAAGAATCTCAAGCAAGGTTTAATGGATAGGCTAAATCAAGGATTGAAGCTGACCCCTCAGAATCAAAATCAAAATCAGGTAGAGGAGAAACAGTAAATTGATAAACTTGATCAAGTCACTAGAAATTATAATCGAAAGTGAAAGATGATAGGGTAACCATCAAGCAGGAAAGACATGCCCCAGTTTGACTAGGTTTGAGTGAGAAAGATATAAGATAAAAATGAAGTCAAACCTCAGAGAGATGAATCAAATGAAGATGAATGAAAGACTAGAAGGTTGAAAGAGATGGGAATGAAGAAATGAAGATGCCCCAACAAAGATCGAAGGATCAGACGTCAAGTGGTCAGCCAACTGTGCAGAAGAAGGGGAAAGTTTTAAAATGCGATTTTGACTATCAAGATTAACTCAGATTTAATTATTGATCCTGAAATGAATAGAAAATGATGTGATATGAAAGACAAGAAGTGAAAGACATGATCGAGAAAAGACGAAAGGTGAGCGCAGCTGACCAACAAGTACACAAAAGATGAAAGGAGAGCTCTTTCCATATGCAAGATGCAAAACTAACATGAACCTAAAAATGCAAGCTACTATGAAAAGTGGTTTACTTGCAAGGTCACAAAGCTTTTAGACTCTAATATTTATCATCGAGTGTTATTGGTAGCATCGCAAGATCATACAATACACACTAGTATGACTATGTGAATCTGAATATGATCTATATCAGATAGGTATGTGAGAATCTCACATAGGCATCAAAGACATATAAGTCAAGATGACTAGTGTAGTGAGATTTCTTAAATTTAATATGGAAGATTATAATCGCATCGAGACACAAAGAAAGTCAAGATGACTATAAGTATGCACTTGTGAAAACAGTCAAGGATAATACCTTGTAGACCCTAATGTCAAGTGGAACAAGCATAAATGCTAATGATAGTTAGGACCAACAAAATATACCCACAAGCAAAAAAAGAAATAAAACATGTCCTCATGCCCCCAGTCTTCTAGCTTGGCATCATCGAAAACTATTAGGGAGAGCACTCATCAAAAAAATCATCATAGATAGCACACAAAGAAATAAAGTCAAACAAATCTCAGTGAGTCGAGTGTTTAAGTGCGTGTGTGTAGGTCATAGAGTCAAACTTTGAGTATCACATCTGCCCATAGAAAATATCATATCATGCTAGACTATGGGTAAGATATTTGATAAGTGTTGAGAAACAATTGATGCTAGGGTAGTGTTGAAAAATATAGTTTGTAAGATGTCCTAAAGACCAATGCATCCTAGAGACCAAAGCTAACATAGTCATGCCCCCTAGACAAAGACAAAGACCAATTCCAAACTAAGGCAACAAGATCAAGGCATGATGGAGAAAGGCTAAGTGTCAATGATGAGTGCTAAGAAACAAGGGTGCAAAGGCCTCAAGTAGTGCCTATTTCCAAGTTTTCACCACTTGGAGATTTTTTTGATTTTTTTGATTTTTTTGTATTTTTGCTACCAAGGTGCCTGTTTCCAGGTTTTCACCAAGGCACTTTTTCTTTTTCTTTTTTGAATTTTTGATTTTTTTGTATTTTTAGGATATATAATTTTTTTGAAGATACATCAAAGTGCCTATTGCTAGGTTTTCACTAAGATGATCATTTTTTTCAGTATTTTTTATGCTTTTTAGGATTTTTTCAGCATCATATATGAATTTTTTTAAATTTTTTTCAAGATCAATAAGTATGTACAAAGGATGCCCCCAGACAGAATATGCATCAAACTCCCAAGCAAGATCACATCGTGTAGTCCCAATGTCTAGCAAGGTGGAGGACAAGAGGGATTAGCAAGCTAGTGGAAGAGATGGAAGACAAGAGAATGAAGGAGAATGAAGGGAAGAAATCCTCAAGGGAAACCTCCTCAAGAGTGCCCAAGCTAGGGAAAAATTGTCATGTAAAACATATTTGGACAAACAATGAAAGGCCAGCATAGGATAAGTCACAAAAGTGTAATGCAAAAGAAGGAAATGATGCAGTCCAAAGGAGTAGACATGTTAAGAGGCTTCATAGCATCGTGTTTCACTCTTTTTTATTAGATCAAGACCAAAGGAAAAAAGGATAGTGAAAGGCTAGAATGAATGGAGGAAAATAAATATGAAGGCTAAACATGATTGGAATGAAATCAAGATCATTGTAAGATAGCTCACAAAATAGCCAAATATTCGTGTATAGGTCAACATTGTCAAGATCAAATAGAGAAGATGAAATGGATGAAATATGTAGAAGAATTATGCATGATGCCTGATTGCTAGGTTTTCATCATGGTACTTATCCAATGTGCCACAAGGGAGTGGTTTTCACCATTGATGAATTTATTTCTCTTTACTTTTGCTACCAAGGCACCTGTTTCTAGGTTTCCATCAAGGCACATTTTCAAAATTTTTATTTTTTTTTTCTATTTTTTCAAAAAAAATAAATTTTTTTTTTGGAAGAAGGCAAGCTTTTAGATAATGCTCCTTGAAAGGATAAACCATAATATGTTAAGGATTAAAAATGACATGCTCAAAGATGCTAATAGGGAAAGGAAAATGGAAGAGAAAAATGAAGGATAAGGTTTTATGTAAAGCGAGTGAGGTTGGAAGGTAGGAAAAATAGGCAAATGAGGAAAAATGATAGAAGGTAGAAGGGTAAGGAATAGAAGGATTGTGAAAGGGTAGATGGAAAGGAAGGCAAGATCAACATCAACACACACCTTAAAGGGTGGCAAGAGGATGGAGGAAACATGAATGAAGAAATACGTGAATGAATATGGTGAATGGATTGCAGAGGTTGCGGTTTAGGCACATGGAATGGAAGAATATTTTTGGAAGAAGATGAAGTGGAAGCCTTTGGAAACTTGAATGTAAACTTCACTTGTTTCTCAACATCAAACTCTTTCAAGAGAGACTTTGGAATCCATATAGCCATAGGATTTTTATTTCTTTTTGATGATTTAGAGAGAATATCTTCAATGATGGATTTTGGAACCCATACTTGTCTTGTAGTTTTCTTCTTAGATATATCTTTTGACTTTATGCCTCCATGTCAATTATAGGAGACATGGTGATCTTCTTTTTTTGATGAATTTTTGTATTGCTTCTTTTTCTTGTATTGAACATTCAAGTGACTTCCAAAAGACTTGGGACTTGTGGAAGAAGAGGGAGGATGTGACTAGTTTAGATGGGTGGGTGGATGAAAAGGATTCAAGGGTATGCATCTATGTTGATCTTGAGGAAAGATAGGAGATGGAGGGACATAAGGACCCAAGATGGATGAAGAATTAGGAGAGTTAAGAGGGGAAAGTGAAGGGACATAAGGGCCCGAGATGTAAGGAAGATGTGAAGCCCTTAGTATTGGTGGAGGAGGTCCAAGGATGGACATGGAAGATACAAAAAGATAATCAATAAGTTCATCAACATCTATATGACAACCAAGGACATTAGCATCTTTAGAGTGAGCATTAAGATTTGCAATAGGATCATTAACATCTTGAATAGGAGCAACTTCTTTGATAGGATTGTTAAGAGTTTGAAAAGACTTAGGAAGAGTAGACAGTGGAAGTAAATATGGAGTGGTAGAATAAGAAGATGGAAGACTTTGATCTTGACAAGGATCTTTGGATAGCATAAGTGTATAATTTTTCTCTTGATTTTCAATAGGCTTAACATTGGAAGTAATAACACTATTTTTAATAACCTTAATGGAAGTATCATATTTGGAAAGCACAAGTGTAGTAAGGTTATTTTGATTGTCAATAAGCTCAATAGTGTAAGTAGTAGCTTGATCTTGCTTAGGAGAAGACTTAAGACATGGTGGAATGAATGAGAAAGGGTGTGTAGGATGAAAAGAACCATGAAATAGATAAGAGACATCATGAAAAGGATTGGATGACATGGAGGGTTCTTGATCTTGATCTTTCTTTATGTTACTTTCTTTATCATTTTTAGAGTCCTCTTGACATGGAGCCAATTCTAAGGACAAGGAAGCATGTTGGATTTGTATGAATGACTTTGGAAGAGATAGCGAAGGACTAGTTGAAGTAGGCATTATAGCGCATAAAGGCTTAGGCTCTTTAGGTTTAACATCATTGAAAGTATTTTCAGCCAAGTGAGTGTTAGCTTGAGTTTCTTTAAGAGGTAGCCTTTGAGGATAACTATAGGGAACCACATGAAAAGTATTAGGATCTTTTTTGGATAAAGGATTTGTGAAATATTTGGAAGGCTCATAAGCTTTAGGAAATGCATGGGTATTAGAGGAAGTAGGTGGTGAAAGGGAACCATCACAAGACAAAGGTCCATCATTAACATAATCTTGCTTAAGAGTGTAATCTTTATTTACAGTAGGAGAGTCTTTAAAGGAAGGATTCTTATAGTATTTACACTTCATATCTGCACGGTACATTTTATATTCCTCAATAGAAGTGGATGTATCATCTAGGTATTGTTGACATAAATTATCAAAGTCTTGTTCAAAATCAAAATCATATGGATCACCATCACAATCTATCAAATGTGATGTCCCATTTCCAGTAAGCACGAGCACATGATGAGGAGGACTCTTACAAATAGAGGTTTCATAAGTATCACTACATTGTCCATCATCATAGTCATCATAGTCATCAAATGTGGGTGCGTGACTTTCTGTGGAAGAAGTATCATAAGGATTGTCACCTTGCTCATTATGGTATGTCTTGAGAAGAGAAGTAAGACTCTCAGGAGAAGTAGAAGAGGAATGAGATCATGAAGAAGAGGAAAATGAAGACCTAGTGGAGGAAGAAGACTTGGATAATGAGGGATGCACATAATGTCTATAAGAGTCATGATAAAACTTGGAAGATGAGGAAGAATGAGAAGATTTAGATGATGAAGAATGTTTGGGAGAAGGAGGTCATGACATGATCATGTCTATGATTCTAGTAAAGGCATCTGATTCAAGCAATTTTTCTTTTATTTTTGCCTTAAGTTTATCACCCATGCAATATCTAGAAGGATTATCAGAGGAATAAAATTCTTCAAATTGAGAAATGAGTTCGAGATCATCTATTTTCAAGAGAGGTTCCATAACAAGATAGTTGAAATTCATGGTTCTAGAAGAGAAGGAATCAAGCATGGAAATGACAGAAGAGATGAATAGAAGAAAGTAGACTAGATAATAAAAAGAATCAAGAAGACATGAAGAGTTTAGGAAGAAGAGGAAGAAGCATGAAGGAAAAAGAGAAGGGATGAAACTGGAAGACTAGGAAGACATGGGAGATGTGGAAGAAAGAAGACCAAGAGTCATTTTGTGCAAATTGATACCATTTGAGTTCATTTGAATGTTGAGAAACATGTCACAGCACCTAAGATCTGACCTAGATCGACCAAGGAAAATTAGAAGTGACACAAATCAATAAGACAACAAGCAATAATGAGACAACAAAATAATTCTTTGCGATATTTCTCAGAACAGTAGGACGATACAATTTGGCAGGAGATAGTATGATAGAGTCCAGACAGGTAATGCGATAGAGTTTATAGTATGCATACGATGAAAAATCAGGAATGATATATCACATGAGGATTCTTAGGAGGGGGTGCGATGATGTTTTAGTATCGTACGACTCTTGACCAGTGAACATGAAAAACTAAGTTTTGAAAGCAATTTGGTCAAAGTTTCAATCTGATGGTTGGATTTTTTGATTTCAAACATGGTACTAGCAGTAATCAGACAAGTTTGCAAATAGTAGGTGATCAAACATGTCATAAAACACTTGCACAAGGGAAAAAGCAACCTTGCCAAGACAAGCAATTGTGATATCAAAGCAATACAATCTGATGAATGCTACCATGATGTTTGATGTTTGAGAATGTTTACATGGGTAGATCACAGCGAGAACACTTCAAGCACTTACTAGCCTAAAAAGACAATGGCTCAATACTTAACAACTTGGCCCACACTTGATGCTCCATTGCCTCACACAAAGTGGTTACCCACAATAGATTTTAGCTTTGTCGTGGAAGTGCCAATGACACAACCAAAGGAACATAGATGGTGAGTAATCTTGGGGTGATCCAGGTTAGTCCACTAGGATCAATCCTTGTACCAAAAAGCTAAGCGACAAAATAGGGTGGCTTCTATCTATGGTTCTTAGTAAGGGTTTCCGTTCGTAATACCCCTCTTGCTCCCCAAAGGGACTCCTTACCTTGCGGCAAGTAATGGACCTCGCAGCCACAAGAGTACCTTAAGCATTCTTGCTCAACATTTTCCTCATGGTCACAATCCCACAAGTACTCACATCAAGCGAAGATAAGTACTATGTCTACCAAGGTTTTGTGTCCTTGATAACCTTGAGTTTATAGTGGGTTAGAATAGCTGGCAAAAAGCTTGTCCCCACTTGGGTCGTTCTTCTTGATTGCTCAAGAGCAGGCCCGCTAAAAGATTCTAAAACTAAACAAAGAGTGGATCAACCTTTGAGTTTCAAGATTTCTGTTTCACCTTAAGGGTGAAGAGCATACTCTCCTAGCTCAAAAATTTTCTCCCAAACACACCAAGTAAAGGTTCAATTACCCTCTTGCTTTCAAAATTCAAAGATGGGTCAAGATTTTTGTTTCACCACAAGGGTGAAGAGCATACTCTCCTACCACCAAAAGATTCCTACAACAAGATATTAAGTACCTATGAAAATAAACAACTAGTATATGCCACACTTAAAATGAAAGCAATTAAACAAGCACTTGATTGGTTTTTATGCTTTGGGCAGCCCCACAAAAACAATTAGTAGCCCTTGTGCATTTGGAGCTTTGACATGCCTTATTTTAAGCAAATATTTCAAGCAATGAGAGCACCTACAAGCACAACTTGTTATCCCTACAAAGGTTAGCACATTAAAACCAAATAAAATCTGCAAATCAAACTCTGTTCTACTATAGCAAATCATAAATCTGAAGCAAATAAATCAAATCTTGCAAAGAAATGACCAAAATTACTCACTGCCAAGCCTAGGCGATAGTTCTGTTAGAGAAAGAATCGTATGATACTTCTTAGTATACTGCTACAATACTTCTTCTCTGTGCGATAGTTCGTGATACATGCATGCGATAGAGAATAATATGATAGGGCGATAGAATATGCAAGGGTCCGTGATACTTTAACTGGTAAAGTATCACACTAATATACAAGAAATTGTCGTACGACACTTGAAGACTATCGCACGGTAATTCTGTCAGAAAATAGAGAGCCGAAATAACAAGCTAAAATGATGATGAAAAATTGATGGAAATGCATAAAAAGAAGGACAAAACAAGAGTGTTCTGCCCCACGGTGGGTGCCAAAAATTTACACACTAAATAGTGCACTTCTCTAAGTCATTACTTCCAAGGGAATCTATGAATGGGAAACCCTGAGAAAGTGACCTAAATCTCCCTAGGCATGGATCACAAGGATGTTGATGGTGCTCTCAACTAGAGCTATTGAAGCATGCAACCTTGCTAGTAAACCACACAATGAGAGATTCAAAGAGACAATGGCAAGAATGCCAATATCCTCAAGAATCAACAATGGAAATGCATTGCAACTATGCTAAGAATGAAGATGCAAGCTAAGCTATGGAAATGAAAGTATTACAAGCCCTTGCTAATTAAGCTATGTGAGCTAATCTAGAGCATAAAGGAAACTAAGCTAGATGCCATAAACATGAAGTTATGATGCAAGAATGAAAGCTAAATGCATGAAGATCTCCAAAGCTCCAAAGTTTCCAAGAAATCTTGCAGCATAAGATTAGTATTCAAAGTTGGGATCTTAGAATGAGAAAAGATCTCTCCTTTTAAAGGAATTAAAAAGAGACATGGACCATGGAGATTAAGAGGCAAAAGATTTAATCAAAGGTGGGGCTTGAAAGAGGAGCAATCCATGTGCACAAATATCCTCCAATGAGAAAATAAGAGTTGACTTTTGTACCCCATATGAGACAAAAATACTTTTTCTCTTTTTTATAAAATAAGAATAATGTTTTATTTGTGTAACTTAGGATAAGAGGAAAAGTGGGGGCTTTTTATTTAATAAAAGTGGAGAAAATTTCTTTTAATTAAATAAAAACTTAAGATAAAATGGTTAGCCCAAAAATAATCGAATAAATGATACAATTAGGATTTGATCAAGGAAATTGATATAATTGAAAAATGTTGATTTTTAAAAATATTGATTCAGGAATTTGATAAATTGCTGAATGGGGGCCCAAAGTCTAGGCGACCATTTTAGGGTGCATACATTTTTAGATCTCAAATCTAAATGTAAGAACTAAAACAAAATTTGTAGATTACATTTAAGAACCGCAATGATGATCTAGCCTTATGCTTATGACTCTTTACGATTTGTAATTTTGTAGCTAATAGAAATATGACCTTAGAGAGGGTCATGTTGTGAGGATTTAGATTATATTTTAGGTTTTTTTTTTGTTATGGGTAAGGTTTCTAAATATTTTCCATTTTTTGATGCATTATACATGAAAAATATGGGTGATAATTTGTATAAGTTTGTTGTATTATTGTTAGGCATTCATAGGCATGCATTAATTACTTTTAGGGAATTAGTATGAAAAAAGACTCAAGAAAGGGTTTTTAAAAGATATTACTAAAGTATGACAATAAATTTCGAAGCAACCATTAGATTGTGAAGAAAAAAATTCATTATTGGAATTGCTTTTAGTTAGAGCATAATGTTGATGAATACAAGAAATGTAAAAGACCTTCTAGATAATAGTTGTTGGGATATACTTGTCTCTAACATCAATTAGTTTCTTCTTCAAATAGTTTAGTAAAAGATAAAACTATTTTGGTATGTCTAGTATTCATAATTGAAGAAAGCAAATAGTTGTGACAATATGAAGAAAATAGACAATATTAAATATATAAGAAAGAATCAAGAAGAACATATAAAATAAGTGTTTCTTGAAAAATACTAGAATCTATATTTTAATCAATATCAAAAAAAAAATATTGAAACTCTTAAAATTATCTAAAAATAATATTAAAAAATATTAAATAATTATAATGCTAACATACCTAACTACACAGCTATTTTTTAACTAAAGTAACATTTCTATAACTCTATATACACCCATTAAACTAAGGAAATGACTATAGGGTTTCTACTGTTCAAAATTTTAAGTTTAATAATATGAAATAAAAATATCTGAAAACCAAAAAATATTAAATATAAAAATAATAATTATAATACCAACATACCTAACTACATAACTAATATATTTTAACCTCCATAATATCTATTTAATGTTATACACATGAAAATATAAGGTGTACTGAGATGGGGGCCCCTCGTCGTATTTGGCAGAGTCAAAGAAAGACAGCTTTTGCCGCAAATGCCGCTTATCACGTTTATCTCCTACCTCTGTTCACACACTACCGTCTACAACAAATATAAAATCGAATCTCCTCCTCTTAATGACATACCTTGAGTTGAAATTTGAATGTTTATCTAGCCAAAACGCCGCTTAATAATAGCCACACGTGTCATGGAAGCTTCTATAGGCCCAAAATTTCAATTCTCTTTTTCTTGGCCTATAAGCTATCCTTCATATAAATTCTACATGCAGTTTCTTTTCGTTCGATTCATTTTAAACAGATATCTGGCCATACCCATTAATTTTTTGAAGTTATTTCCACTGCACATATCTTATTTCGCCATCCCCAACAAAGCTTTCTCTTTTCTGAAGTGGGTTCTCTGCATTTCCCATCCGCGCAAGCTTTTACAGTCATGGGAGGCAACTCATCTGAAGGGAGTACTTCTGTCCACAACTTCACTGTTAAAGTAGGTTCTAAATCCATACCCACATTAATTTTTTGTCTTCATCTGATTTTCCCAAAAAAATTTGTAGTTTGCATCTTGGACTTCGCTTGCATATTGGTTCTGATATTAGAATAAAATTGCAGGACATAAGAGGCAATGACGTGGATCTCAGCATTTACAAGGGCAAAGTTTTACTTATAGTCAATGTTGCCTCTGAATGGTGATTTCCCCTTCTGTGTTATCAATTTATAACTATCTATTTTAGACACACTGTTGTTTTCCTTTAACCCAATTGAGATCGGCGTAATGCAAAAAATTACATTTAGGCATTAAAATGGCATTTTAGACAATTTTTCTTTTATTCTATTGAAATTAACATTGTAAGAGAATTGTTTTAGATTCATACCTTTTAGGTCACAATCTGGGCAGAGAACTAGGAGAGTTTGCAGCTTTGTAAGTTTCTTCCTTTTGACAAATCTTGCGGTTAATCCAGCCTTTTATCTCTTTAACTATGCAATATGAACTTATATGTGACATGATCATTACTTTTAGAACAATCCCACATCTCAAGCTACGGAATGAAAGGCTTCCAGGAGCATTTAGCGCACAAGCACATTTAAAGCATTCATTTGTAGGAGGGATAGACAATGGATTCAATTTACCTCTGAGATGTCTACTTTCTAGCGTGTTTCCCCATTAGCAAAACTTTAAGGCCTCTCACAGATCTTACTAGACACAAGTGCTGGTAAGTAGGGGCTCGGACGATGAATGTAACATAGCTTTTTGGTTTTTTTCACTCTTAACCTATTTTTCCGTTGGCAAAGTTTATAAAGCATATGATCATCTGTATCTCACAGTTCAATCTTATATTTGTGTTGAATAAATGAAGGTTGTAAATCTCAATCGCTTCTCAGATCTCGTGAGTTTTTGTCATTTGTTTTATTTACTGTTTGGGTGTAATTGTCTGCGTTTTCGGGAACAGCTGAATGATATGATTTTGTTACTGTTGTGTGGGCAGTGGGCTGACCAACTCTAACTATAAGGAGATGAACGAATTGTATGCAAAGTACAAGGATCAAGGTAATTGTGCATCCATCCATACTATTTGTTATGTGCAAATTTTAATCCTTTTATTTAATTTCTTTAGTAAGTTACAGTCTTGGGAACTATTCCCTTTATATTACATTTAACAAAAATAATACATATTTCAGTTTCTCATCAGTTTTGGGTCTTGGCAAAAAAATCTCATAGAACATTGGAAAGCAGTGCAAGATTACAAAAATCCTCTAAAGGCATCTACCCCATTATCTTCTGGCTTCTTTCTATGCATAAATGTATCATAATGATCAATATAATGATCTTCCTCAATTTATAATATTTAAATTACATATTAGTTTCATCTTGATAGCTATTAGAAACGAGTGCAACTAACGAAACAATCAAAAGCCTTAAACAACACACTAAGGGCTGATTCCTAGGTTAAAAGTGTTAAATGGTCAAAGTTGATTAGCTTTCTCCAGGCTTAATATGCTCCTTAGTGTGTGTTGTTTAAGGGCAGCCCCAAGCAATACCTTCGATTGTCCCTAGTCCCAGCACTTTCTTTAAGAAATCTGCTCCTCTAGATGCCTTTTCCCACCTTCTCACCTCCTTCTGTGGCATTTCCATCACAATGAGAGCTCTCCACGGTGAGAGCTCTCCACGGGTCACTGACAATATCATTGTTAAACAGAAAATTTCTGTTCAGAGGAGGTAAACCAGCACCAAATACTGCTATTAGAATGACTTAATTCAGACCCCAAACTCCTGATCAGTGCCTTTGACATTTCTTTACCAGCTCCTTAGCTTTTCTGAGACCCAGAAGCACCGCTACAGACATTGATGAAATGTCTGTATTTGCCCTGTATTGGCAATCACTTTCCATGAATTCCTCCCCCAACACCTATTGTTTTGCATAGGCCAATCCGCTTAAGGGTTTGAAGAATATTTTCAATTGCCGCTCTGTTATGCCACTAAGAAAAGCCATTTGTCTCTGGCCAACTACCAAATGCAAAGGACTATCCATCAGGTTTCAAAAAATTAGTAGAGGTTTAATTTTCTTTGGAATTGTGCCTTAGAGTGAATATGTTCCACCTCATCATTATTCTTACCCTTGCTTGGTGTCATCCGTAGCCCTCATTTAGAAGAGATTTTATGATTGGCATGAACAAAATCTCAAATATGAATATTTTTAGAGGTTGCCATCCACAGAATCCCTCAAATCTCCAAATCATGATTGCTTTAATTAATGTTTTGACAAGTTGGAACTAATCTTTTGTAATCTTGTTCATTTGTTGTTGTATGAGTTTTAGTTTAAGTTTTGGCCACGAATAGCCTTTGAATATATCACGGTTTCTTCAGTCATGGCAGTTGCTAAATTGCCGACTAAATCTACTACCTTATTAATTTCTCTAATAATTATGTTGAACAGTAACTTATCCAGTGAGTTTAGGAATGCTCAGATTGTTAGTTTTCCAATTTTCAGACTTCATGGAGTCACCTTCAATTTCTACTCTTTTGCAACCGTAAACCTTGCATTTTTGTAAACCCAAAATGAGGGTTTGGATTTCTGCTTCATTGTAGGTTCCATCTTTTAAATCTTTTTGAAGCTGCTCCAACCAGTTTACCTTATTCATTTCTTATAACACATCCAGCTCCAGAAGCTCCCGGATTTCCTTTGGATGCTCTGTTGAAGTTCATCTTATACCAGCTTATTGGGTGAGTGGTAGGCGGGGTTTCCATTGTACTTTTTTCTACATGTAGATTGTGTCGATGATTTTGATATCTGTTTAATCAGAGCATCATCATATCATTTCTAGTCCAGTAACCATATTAAAACCATTTACTAAATGAAATTTGAGATGGTCAAAG
Organism: Chamaecyparis obtusa; assembly: GCA_027943335.1. Classification (NCBI taxonomy): domain Eukaryota; kingdom Viridiplantae; phylum Streptophyta; class Pinopsida; order Cupressales; family Cupressaceae; genus Chamaecyparis; species Chamaecyparis obtusa. The sequence goes on from BSBK01009712.1 coordinate 1,641,563, forward strand.
AAAACATGAAATGCATTTGAGCAAATAGAATCTTTTTCAAGATCAAAGCATGCATTACTTCATGCATAACTTTCAATTTCAAGTCAATTAAGGTTTTAGACTAGAGAGATGGATAAATGCTAACTCACTCTAAAAGAATGTGCATTTATTTGCTTTAACTTTTAGTTCCTATTGGTTGGTTTATGGTCCAGGCAGAATTCTACAGGATTGATGCCATAATGTTTCAATTATCTTTGTGTTTGCGGAAGTGGGTTCTCAAACAAAGAGGTCAAGTCAGGGTCTTATTCAATCTCTTTTCAACCTAATATGCCCCTGTTTGTGCCCAAGAGATCAAGCCAGGGTCTTTAACAAGAGTCTTTGTGTTAGAGAACTTGGATAGACCAGACTTTCAACCTAGCATGCTCCTGTTTGTGCCCAGGCAAAATTCGGTGTTCTGCCTGCGATTTACAAGATTTCTCTTGATTCTATATTATGAATTGTTACAACTTATGTCTCACACTGAATAGGTGCAATTTGGATTTGATTAGATGGTGTGAGGGAGTTTGAGGTAGAATTTCATTCGTAGTTATTGAAGCTTTAGTTCTCTGACTTCTTCAAGTTGAGAATCAAGAAGTTTTAGCTTCCTGCCAACTTTACTTTTCTTAGATCACAATACTCAAAAAGTTAAATTGGGAGAAGAGGGGAAAAATTATATAAGATAGACCATTTATGTAAGTTAGCTTAAGTGAGAAATTACAGAGTCTGGACTAAGTTCACATCGGTAATGGTCAGCATCTCCAATTTGCTTGGGATGGTGTGCATTTTTCTGTAATACGAGTTAAGTAATTGACAAATTTTGAAGCAAATAACATAAGCCTCACATTTTCCAGGCTTAAGTATGGCCAAGTTTTGTATGATATCATCAATTGTTCAATTATTTTGAAGTTACTGTTAAAGATTGGTTGGTACCGAGCCAACTTTTCTCTTGAGTAAACGTTGAGAAAAAATGCACACCAAAATCCCACTAGGTTCCCTGGTAAGTCTGATAATACTATAAACCAAAATTGCTCCCCAACTTTATACATAGTCCTCTCTTTTTTACCATTCCCAGAGCTTGGTTAGACTTCCATTCTATGACCTCCTTTCAAGAGTGGTATCTCGATGTTGTAAAATACTTCTTTTATAGATGATAGAAGTCACATTTGAACGCTGTAGGTGATCTAGTCTTCAACAAGTACATTCTTGGGGACATCTACATGCAGTTCAAATTCCTTGGGTAACTGAAATTAATAAGAGAGATGCTGTCCTAGGCATTCGGGTGTTTTTGAACAATGCAGAACAATACATGTATGAATTAAAACACTGATTGAGTTATAAAGTAGAAAGAAATTTTGATAGATAACCCATGCTTATGGATGCAAATTGCCTTCACCTCCACTTGGATCATACACGAAAAGGGCCTGACCTCCATTTATATCATATAACCAACAAATTTTCTTACATTTAGCTTTCAAACCTTGGTTTTTCTTCACATGTTCTGAAGCTTTCTGACAACTTTCAATGTGGATTACTACAGGAGTAGAAATCCTAGCATTCCCATGCAATCAGTTTGGTGGACAGGAACCAGGTGATAACGAGAAGATTGTAGAAGTGGCATGTACTCGCTTTAAAGCAGAGTTTCCCATTTTTGACAAGGTTAGCATATTAGCCATATTTTGATTGCTTACTGGATATCTTTGCTAATTATTTTAGGGGCAATGTTATCATAAAAAACTTAAAATTTTCAATTAACTAGTAAAGAATGTTATTTTATTAATCTTCTGTGTTTGTATTGCACTTCGATGATGTAGGTTGAGGTCAATGGTGGTAATGCAGCTCCCATCTACAAGTTCTTGAAATCAAGCAAAGGCGGATTTTTAGGTGACAGCATAAAATGGAACTTCACTAAGTTTTTGGTGGACAAAGATGGAAATGTAGTTGATAGATATGCACCCACAACATCTCCGTTGAAGATTGAGGTGCTTGGAAATACAATTTTTTTCAGTTCTATATTATCATATTTCATTATTTTGTCAATTTATTCTATGAAAATTGCATTTTCAATAAAAAACTTCAAAGTGATTTTATTGTTCTATGACACGACTTAAAGGAATAATGGCTAATATCTGTAATCTTTTGTTTGCAGAAAGATATCAAGAAACTGTTGGGTGTTGCCTAATGCTCTGAGAAATTCTCTGTTGTAGCCATTCTATTTGCACAGAATGTTTGAGAATAAAGAAGCAATAATTCAACTGAAACATGGTTTTAATTATGCCTTACAAGACAAAATGTATTAGTAGTTAACATTCACAGTACATAATAATATTGCAGATACAGTTGATCTATTCTATTTCATATGATTTTATATGACAAAATAAGAGAGTGCTCATGGTTCATTTTTCAGAATAACAGCACTTGACGTTCTTCAAAAAAATCAGTAACTTACATGTTTATTCGCCTTTTCTTTCCGGCATATTTGAATACAATAACAACATCCTTTCTAGGAATTTTTTTTATCTATTGGCTAACTTTTTTCTGCATCATTTTTTCTATGAATTAGTTAAGAGTGCCATTGTTTGTTAATAATACTATTGTCTTCTGTTTGCTATAACTCTTAATAACAAATGATGAGGCAGGATAGGGTAATTGCCTGAATTCAAGCTATGTCCAGCATATGCATCTTCTATTGGCACTGGCCAATTTGTCATATTCGAGTAAAATATAAATGCAGAAACATATCAGTTATTTTAACAAAACAAAGTTCAAACACAAAATATACCGAGTAATAAATTCTCATATAATTAATTGTATTTTTGATCGAGTTTTCTGTACAAAATTTATGGACCAATTAAGATTTGAATCTGAGATCGTTTTTTATGCAGAAGAAAGATGCTCTCCTTTCAGCCCTTTTATGGATCATGTGGGGCTCATTGTCATCACTCTTTCGTGAGCCTATTTTGTGGTTAGGTATTCTAGTCTGATTCTAGTACCATGTAAAGTTTATACAAACCAGTTAGGATTCATTAAGAACTCTGCATACATTCTACTGCTGAAGGGGCTCATGCCAATAGTTATAAACATAACAATGGGTTCAGTATGTAGAACATGCTTTCCCTATTAGTGTGGAATAAATCATTCTTGTTCATTGATGTAAAACATGCTTTCCTCTGTTAGTGTGGAAGACATTATATTTCTTTTTGATTCGCAAAACGCAATGCTAGTTAGCGAAGATGATATATGTTTATTTTTTACATCAGAGAGTTACATTGATTTCGATTGCATTTGCTTTAACTTACTTTTGATTGTTCCAAAATACAGTTTTCTTAAAAAAATAAAAGTTTGATCAACCTAAAAAGACAATGCCATATCATCCATTTTAAAAATAATTTGTAAAAATTGTTTTATTTGAAAAAAGTCCAATGTTTTCTATACATCTTTTTAAAAAATGCATAACATGGGATGTCGTATAATGTACCTCGAACTTAAGAGAATGAATATCTACCTTCCAATTTTTCATTAATAGTCTCGTGAGTACAATAAGGGAGGGGTGTAATGGTATGTGTATTAACAAAAACTTTTATCTTCATTTTAATTTTCACAATGATTCTCATGTTGAAATATAGATATTTAATAATAAACATGAATTTTAAAATAAACAACACATAAAATTTATGTTTCTATTTATATTATTAGTTGATAGGCTATTCTTGGTGGGGAGTTTTATGTTTCTATTTATATCTTTATTTGATAGGCTATTCTTGGTGGGGAACTCCCCACCACAATCAACAATTCTTATGGTAGGGCTTATTTACTATTGTTAGAAAAGGTTATGTTTAAGTAAAAAGAATTTTGGATGTCACTACAAAATTTTGGTGTTTTCATCTCGATCCTTTCATATTTTCATTTGGATTTGTGTGGGTAGTTATTGTGTTATTTTGGTTTCTCATGGGACACTCATGATTACCACAACACTTTCAAAGATGAAATCCACGTTCCCATAGATGTCGACCTCACAATAGAATATTCAAAAGGTGTAGACATACAAAGTGTCTTGGTAGCCTTTGATGCTACACAATATATGACTGATCAGTTAGAGCCCACTTGAGATGTCACAACCTAGGGCTTCTTTAAACCTATCGTGTTCTTGAACATCATACCTCTTACAATGAATTTGTTACTAGAAATAGCTACAAGCACATGTGTACATACACAATTACAAAATCAATCACATAATTCATTTGGACAAATTCTAAACTATCTAAGGACTGTTTGATACTTCTAGATTAAGATTGTGTGAGTTTTTTTTATCAATGTTTTTTATCACACGTGACATCATTAGAATAATAGAGAGCTAAGGGAGAAAAAATGACCAGTTGCAAAACAAGACCCACTTAAAAGGAAAAGAGAGAGTCAAAGTAACACAAGAATCAAAGCTAAAATTTTGAAAAAAATAATAATAAAGACAAATAAGCAATAAAAACCAATTAAAATATATATGAACAAGCAAAAGGAAAAGAGAGGGCAGGTGACAAAAAAATCAAAGCAAAAATTTTGAAAAAAAAATGAAGACATAAACAAGTAATAAACACCTATTATAAAAAGATATGAACAAGCACTAAAGTAGAAACACAACCAAAGAAATGAATGAATGTTACCCTAAAATATTATAAATCCAGATTAAACAAGCAATAAGGGAGAAACAATGCAATAACTTGAAATAAATAATATTGTATTACTAGAAAAGGAGGAGAAAATGTTGATGACATAATGATAAACTAAATAAGAATAAAAAGAAATTCTATATAATGCTACTATATAATGATGAATCATAATCAATCTCAGTTCCAACAAACTTTACCGCTTGGTAATCAAAATCTTGGTAGATCTTATGTCCCCTCAACACAATTTCAATACTTGAGACAAAGTCTAACACCAGCTGCCAGACAACAATCCAACTTTAGAAATGTCCCCCTAACTCAAATTAACATCTTGATTCAAGAAATGCAAACCGTGAGAAGTTAGTTAGTAGATCTTCAAAACCAAGGACATAAAAATTCCTACACCACAGAGGACCTATACCCTTATCCATTTGATCATTCAATTCACATGCCTCCATTTCCTGCACATTTTGCAGTACCAAAATTCGACAAGTATAGAGGCACGACAAACCCTGTAGAACACATTAGAGAATTTTTTGCAAGTTGTCTAGAGGTCGCACATGGTGAATCATACCTAATGTGATTGTTCCCTCAGAGCTTAGTCAGACCAACAATGGAATGATTTTCACACTTACCCCATGGTATTCAATCTTGGGGGGAACTAGCTGAAAAATCTTTAGCTCACTTCCATCATAACATCGAGCGTAAATCTAGTATGGAGGACCTATGTGATACTAATCAAAAGGAAGGTGAGTCTTTCTATAGCTTTTTACAAAGATGGAGACGCACTGCCCACATGTTACCTTATGATGTCCCTAAACAAGATCTCATAGTCATGCTTGTCGACAATCATATCCCAGACATGGCCTATACTGTCGAACTTCAACTTGCACCCAACTTCAAGCAGTTAAGAAAACAAGGTATCAGATGTGAATAAAACTTGATAAAGAAAGGGATCTTTGTCGATCATAATCATTCCAACACCACTAAGAATCCTACTGATAAAGCTAAGTGGCCGAAAAAGAATAAGAATGTCACCAACGATGGTGTCATCGATGTCAAAACTGTTAACTATGCCCAACCAAAGATTTCTCTAAAATGGGTACCTATGTAGAACCAAACACTAGTAATGCAGACACCATTGGCAAACACTCCAACGCAAACTCCAGTTGTAAATGTTCAAACTGCCAATGTATCTCAATCTCAACCTAATGTGCAATGTCCATAAAAACCACCATTTCCAAAGCGTCAGTACACCCCATTAGGAGAATCAATTGAATCGACACTAAAAAAGTTGATCCAAACCAATATGATCACTTTACTAGAGATACATGAATTCAAGCATGGTGGTGTGAAACCTAAGTGGTGGAATGAAACTGACTTTATTGAGTACCATCGTGTCAAAAGTCACAAAACCTCAAATTGTTATCGATTAAAAAATGCTATACAAGACTTGATCGAGCAAGGAGCAATCGATGTGGACAATCCAAAACCCAGAGGTAACACATATCATACAATCTTCAATGATCCTCTGAAAAAAAACAATAAAGGGAAGTATCCCATGTCTGGAAATAAGTCAAAACAGGTCAATTATACCTACTCTTCCTCTGATAACGTGATAAATTGCATTAACCCTACTGAGAACCAAACTGAAACCATAACTATCACAGACAATAACTCCAAATGTGCAGTCACAACTCATCTCTCCAAGGTTGTCCTACAAGGGGCACCTTCTACTTTAGCTACACTTGCAACTTTTGTCCAACCTCCTAATCCACAATACAACCTAGTGGATCAACTCAAATGAACACCTGCTCAGATTTCTATCTATGAGCTATTGCGCATATCTCCTTAGCACAAACAAGCATTAGACCGGGCTCCCCAAAATGCAACTTTCCTAAGGGACATATCTCCTAAAATTCTCCAAAACATGGTCAATTATATTACTACCAACAAGCATGCCACATTTACTGACCATGATGTGCCACCACATAAACCAATGCATAATGATCATTTGCACCTCCTGGTCCAAGTGCACAAACATACAATCAGACGAGTTCTCATTGATGGCAAAGCTAGATTAAATATATGTACTTAAAAAGTGATAAAAGCCTTGGAATACTCGGAGTCTAGTGTGGATGTCACTCGAAGTATCAACATCAGAACTTACGATGAAGATGAGAGATCATCAAAAGGTGTCCTTATCTTTCCCATTGGGGTAGGAACTATAGTAAAGGATACAACCTTCGAAATCCTAGATCTTGAACTAGGATATAACATGTTACTGGGAAGACCATGGATACACAAAATGCAAGTTGTTCCTCCAACATATCACCAATATATCAATTTACCTTACCAAGGTACATAGATTGTTATAGAAGGAGATCCTGTAATACCCCAAAAATGAGCTATAGGTTCATTAACCTTCTACATCTTCAATTCAAATGAAATCAACATCCAAGTCCTAACCTAAGGCACATCTAAACATCATCGAATCTTTAATTGATTATCCTAAATTCTGCATCGGGGAATATTCCTTATTCCTATTTATCCTAATTATCTTTAATTTAATGATTATTTGGCGATAAATCCTATTTATCCTAAAGTTTGATTAATTGAATATTCTAAATATTTAATTAATTAGATTTAATACTACCACTTAATTATTTAATTGGATTTAATTATATTTATTCCTAAATTATATTATTTCATTTTGACAATAAATCAAATATCTTATGACTAATTGATTAAATTCTTGTTTAATTAATTAATGTCAATTGTCAAATTTAATAATATAGTTTTTGGAATAAAAGTTTGATTTAATAATTGATTAACCCATAAATCAATTATTTTATTTTTAAAATCAGTTAAGTTGAGAATAAATCACTTTATTTATTTATTTAATTCATAATTAATTATGCACATCCAAAAAATAGTTAAACTTTAAATCAGAAAATCAATTCAAGTTGTTTTAAAAATAAACTCAACTCTCTTTTGAGTTAAAAGCTGATCTCAACTTCTGATTTAAATCAAAAAGTTGTTTTTGCATATTTTTTATGAGTTAACTATCTTTAATTCCTTGTTGACTCAAAAATCAACCTAAGTGATTTATGGCTTTTTCCATGCATCTCTAAAGCCCTGGATTTCTATAAAATCAAGGTTTTGCTCTTCACAAATCATCTCACAAGTTTGCATACTTACTTTGCCAAAATCAATACACGAATTTGCACAATCACGCTGGCAAATTAATATCTAAAGAATTGAAGCTTCTTTGCGAATCAACAACTTTTGTGAGATCAATCTTGTCATTTTAGTTTCATATTTAGCATATCTTTGTTAGCTTATTTTGCATATCAGTTTTTCATCTAGAATAGATTCATATCAGTTTATTTCATCTTATTGCACATAAAAACCAAAAAAATATAGATTAATTTGCATTCATCTCATATCTAGATTCTGCATTCAAATCCTTTGTTTAGGCGTCATCAAGGTCACTGATCTCGGTCCAATCTGAGAATACATACTCACATCTACTAGAAGGCAGTAAATCGCTTGGTTAGATTAGTTTCCATTTCACTACATGATTTTGATTTCTGCTAACCTCTAATATTTTACTGAAGTGTTGTGTCTACAACTAGATACAAAATTCACACACACATTTATGGCGCCCACCGTGGGGCCCTGAAACGGGTTTCCATTCAATTTCTATCAATTTCTATCATCTTCTTGTCGTTTTCTATTCCAAGCTGTGATTTTTAATTTCTGTCTATACAATTTTCATACGAGTTTTGTCAGAAACTTGTATCAGGAGATACCCACTGTCGTATGATAGTTTATTTGATCGAGGATCATATCGTCAGAAACACAGTGTCGTTTGGAAGCTCTTTTGTCGTATGATTTGATACCCATAGTCGTACGAGTTTCTGGATTGTCGTCTGGTAGGCGACCCACTGTCGTACGAGTTTTAGTTCCAAGTTTTAATTGTCGTTTCACTTTTTCAAGCAGTTTTCCAGATTTGTTTTCTTGATTTGGACTGACAGCTAACATTAACAATTGAAATTTGCTGTTTCTAATTGATTTCTGCTGATTTTGATTGGGAAAAAGCATGAGAATTGCTAAAAATAGGTAAGAATCTACTAAGCGCGTTGTGAGGAATTCAGGTAATCTTCTCAGCTGATAACGTTTTGATTTGGATTAAAAAGAACTCTTGCGTGTCAAGCTTGTGTGACCTTTATTGCTTTCGTATCACAGATTTCATTTTGGGCTATAAAAATGAACATAGATTTTCTTTTCAACATCTTTGTTACACATAGTAAGTAGGCCCTATGAACACTATTCGTGGTTCTTGAGAGAGTGGGTTTCCAGCAAAACTCTTCTCAACGAAGGAACCCTTGTAGGTAGGGAGGTTACTGAGAGCGTCTCACGTTCTACTAGATTTGTGTGTCTTCATGAGCTTTTGATTGATACATTCTCTCTCCGGAGAGGTTGATAAATCATAAGTGGTTGACATCATAGATCTTTGTGAGATAATCTTGGTCTTAGTGTGTCAGATTAATCTATCTGCTTTGTTTGGGTTAAAAGTGAAAAGGCTAGAGGACTATGCTCTACTCCCTTTTTGGGTAGTATCAGAAACTCAGATCCTTGAATCTGGAACCAGTCTCCATGTGGTATTTTTTGTGAGTCACCTTTAGAGAGGGTTAACCATAGTGGACATTCGCTTAATTGGGTCAACCACGTTGATGGAACCTCAAGTGGTAATAGCCATTTTCGCCATGGTAGCAGCAATCGCTATATAAATGTCCTTGTGGAGGAAATCTTCATAGGTGTGGTCTCTTGTTGGGCTATCAGATCTCCCTAGCAGCTCTTGATTGATTAATTTCTCACACTGTGTCAAAACCTCGGTGCGCCTAGATTGGAGTTTACCCTCTTGAGATCACAAAAGTTGCAGAGTCAGACCATTACTAAAAACCCTAGTGAGGCCAAAATTTCATTTTCTAGGAATATGTGCGTTATTGCAAAACTTTTTGGAACATACACTGTTAGCACTCCTAGGGATTAGCACATTCAGTCACTTGGTTGTTCATGCGCAGGGTTGCTTTGTCCCCTGTTCATTGTTTTTAGATGTGCTTGAAATCACTTGCTTGCTATTTTGCGTGCCTGTTTATCTATCTGGTTACTAAGAACGAATCAATCCGCTACAATCTTCAAATATGGACAGACAATTTTGTGAACAATCTGAAACTGAAAACCTCAAAAATTACAAAATCTGATGTCAAACACCTTTCTGGAGTCAAAAGTCATCTTGTAAAATCAGAATGTCGTATGACTTTTGGCTATTGTCATTTTAGAACCCCCAGATTATCGTATGGTAGCTGGTATATTGTCATACGAGTTTTGTTGCCAGTCAATTAAAAAAAGTCAAAAACCCTGCTATCAACTGTCATGCGAGTTTTGCAATAGTCGTACGATTTTGTCAATTGTCATTTCATACTATACCCACTGTCATATGAGCCTGCAGAAAGTCATTTGAGAAATTTTGAAAAATTGCCAGAAAGTTGTCAGAACTGTCAGAGACCCAACTTTTCCAGCCTATTTCCAGAGTCTGTCAAGAAAATCACTGTGTCAGGAACAGAGCAACAAACTACTGAGAATCCAATCATTTTCTTAAAGTGGCCTTTTGGATCTGATTCAGCCTTCTGTTTAATTGATTTGAGTCATTTTTATCTTGTGTCAAAACCTTGTCATAACTATCAATCTTCAATCCATCTTCAAAAAGGCTAAGTGTTGTGAACTCGTGTCTGCTATCTTTTGGGCATCTACCTATACATCCAGGGCACAGTCTCCTTCATTTACGTCTAATCTAAGCTTCAATCAATCAAACCTTGACAAGGTTGCATCATTTGATCTTCTTGAATCAAATCTTTCTTCAGTTGTCTTCATCATATTCTTTTGTTTCACCCAAGGTTAATGGTGGAAACTAGAGCTTCCTCTCATGAGAAATTTCAAGAAATATCCCATACCATACCTTTGAATACTCTCCAGGCTCCAACTCTTGAGCAACTCTACAATTCTGGTCTTTATGAAGACGACAGTCTTGGCAATTTTTGTTAAAAAACTGGTTACATTCCTCCTCCATCAACTCACGGAGGTAATCAACAAAATCCTCCTCGATCTATCCCAGGGAAAACACCTACCATGTCTCAAGCAGGGAAAAACTTTGGCTCCCAAAGAGCTCAATCTCAACATGGTGCAGATCAGGAACCCACACCTGAAGAAATTGCTCGGTATCAAAATGACGATGACTTCAAAAGAATGATGAAGCATTTCTTGAAAGAAGATAGAGAATCATACTGTTTACAATTAGCTCGTCAAGGAGCTAAACTTCCTCCCAACTTTAATGTTGAAGATATCATTACGCACGAGGAAGAACCTCCTATTTCGGCTATGATGAAACAAATGCACTCCATGCAAGTCAAACTTAATAAACTTGAGAAAGAAAAGGAACCCAAAGAGTTCTCCATGGAGGCCCTATGTCCTTTTCCGTTTGAAAAAGACTTGTACATGCCACCATTCCCTAAAAGGGTGGAAATGCCTAAATATGATAAGTATGATGGACACTCTGATCCTCAAGATCATGTCAGAGAATTATGTACATAATCTATGGAGTTCATGCACGAACCAACTTATCTGATGCGTCTCTTTCCTTGATCTCTGGGGGGAGCAACCATTCATTGGTTCTCTAGATTGCCTTCTACTATCAAAATTTTTGAGGAGTTGATCAAATTGTTCTATCAGCAATACTCCTACAACATTCAACATCCAGTCACCATGATTGATATCTGTAATCTCAAGCAATATCTAGGAGAACCATTCCTGACATTTCTCAAGAGATGGAGGAAGAAATTCTCTCTAAATGCTAGGCCTATTCTAGAAACTGAGAAACTGGAAATCTTCATCAATAATCTTGTCCCAGAGATCCACTACCCTTTACAAATGCAAGATCATACATTTTTTGATAAGATGGTAGACAATGCAATCAAAATTGAAAAGGTACTTGTGAAAAAAGGAGACATCACACTTCAAAAGGACAAGTACGAATCAAGATCCAGTTCTAAAGACAAGAACAAAAAATGGAACAAAAATAAAGGCATCATCACAGATGGCGTTGTTGATACTATCTATGCCCCATCAAAGGCACCGCCTTTCAATCTAACTATTGGTACCCAAGCCATCAAAGCTTTAGAGAAAAAGGTGTCCGAACCATCTCAAAAGGAGCCAGAATACAAATCTTGGTTCGCTGATAATAAACAAAAGTTCACTCCTTTTGGAGAATCTATGGAATCAGCTATGAGAACTCTATTGGCTAATAACATCATCTCTTTTCTTGAGATCTGACAATTTGATCCTGACCCTAAGCCAAAATGGTGGACAGAGAATGAATTATGTGATTTCCATCAGGGTAAAGGTCACAAAACTAATAACTGCTTACGCTTGAAACATACTATTCAAGATCTGATTGATAAGGGAGACATCATGATTGACAATCATAAAAGCAATAATGATCATACAACATTCACAGAACCATTTCCAAAACGTGGTCAAGAAGTTTCATCTTCTCAGCCTAATATGGGGGCAAAGGTCAATTATGCTTACCCTGGAAATAATGTTGTTATCAATATGGTTGAACCCCGTCTCTCTAAGAATTGCAATGTCATCACAATTGTGTGAAGAGATAGAGATCATACTTCAGCTAACGCAGTGCCTCGATCACAGGCTCACGCACATCTGAATGGACAAATCCCAGATTCATCAAATGTCTCTAAGATGCCCTACAATCTTTCTTCCTCTTCCAAACAGAAGGTTGCTTCTAAATCTTCCAATCCTAAAGATACGAGGCCGACATCTTATAGCATTGTTCAACTCCAACACACTAATGCAAAAATCTCAATGTTTGAGTTGCTTCGAATATCTCTAGCTCATAGAGCTATTCTAGATAAAGCTTTGCTCGGATCCAATGTTCCTGACGACCTTGATTTAGACAGGTTCCAGACTATGGTTGGACATCTTACATCTCCACAATATATCTCCTTTTCAGAGGAAGATGACAACTCCTTGAGTCACTTGCATAACCAGCCCTTGCATATAGAAGTCTTGATCCAGAACCGTAGAGTCAAATGTGTGTTGATAGATGGGGTGCTGGCCTAAACATTTTCTCTTACATCTTGGTCACACAATTGGGATTTTCAAAATTGGCTATTGATCCTAGAAAGAAAATAACTATAAAAGCCTATGATGAACAAGAAATATCTTTTAAAGGCACCATTGTCTTACCTATCAGAGCAGGTCTGGTTATTAGAGATACTATATGTCAAGTTCTTGATCTACCTTTGGCTTACAACATTCTTCTAGGGAGGCCATGGATACATGAAATGAAAGCTATTCCTTCTACATAACATCAATGCTTGAAATCTCCTTATGAAGGATTACAGGTCACTATTCCAGTAGACATATCCACCACTTGCAATACATTGAAAGAAAGTGCGGATAAACTTGTGCTTAATAACATAGAATCTTTCATTAAGCCAACACAAGAAGCATCCACATCTAAAATGGAAGACATTGAAAAAGAGGTCAATATCAAAGCAAATGGTATGGGAGAATATACTATAGAGCCAGTCTTATCTTTGACATCTCTACCTATCTCACCTAAGTCTTGTGGACAATCTTTAAAACAGTCCAAACCAGACTCTAAAGAACCTCTTCAGGCATATAAAATAAATTTTGTGGCAGAACAAGTCTCCAAGCAAGAATTTGAAGAAGATGAAGCTGTGCTTACATGGCTATACAAAGATGAACCTGAATCTCAAGCTATTCCAACTAGTGACTCTACAGTATCCAAAATCCCTTCTAAGTCATATGGTCCAGGAGATAAACTGATAGCTAAGATGGGATATTTAGGTAAAGGACCTCTAGGAGTCAGAGGAAAAGGTCTCATAACACCTATTTCACATACTAGTAGGGAAAACAAAGATACTGTTAGCTTAGGCTTTCAAAAGAAACCCTTCCACCTCAAAGGTAATTTTTCTCATGTCATAGAGCAAATCGCACCAGGAGAAACCCTTCTTGAGAAGGAAGAAACCAAGCCATTAGATAGTGATTCAAATAGCTCAAAACTTATTCTTGATGAGCGTTTGCCTAAAGAAATCAAAGACCTTCTTGATGCTGAAGATGATCCCATCAAAAGAATTAATGTAGTAGAAACACAAGAACCTGCTATCAACCAAGAGGTAGTTGCAACACAAGAACCAGCTAATCTCGAAGACAATCAAACAAACAAAGAGGAAGGTGGTAGTTATTTTGAGATAGATTCTCATGAGTATGAATTCAAACTAGAATCTAAGGGTAACCCTTCTTGGGGTATTCATCCTGACTTTACTCATGTTCTTAGATTTCCTAGAGGCATAGATGAAAAATCTAATGACTATGAATGGGGAGCCATTCCAGAAGAAGATGAGCTTATTATAGAGAAACATGTTTGTGTTATTCACCAATACGCACCTAAACCCAACGTGAGTCTAGAGAAAAATGATGATCTTATCAAGTTTGATCCACCGATGGCTGAAGTGGACTCCCACAATGACATTGAGCCTATTTACGAATTGAATGTATTAAGTTGTAATATCACCTTTGAACTCGAGCATCGGGTTAGGACCGATGATGATAGATCCATATCCGTAAACACTATCTCCCAATCTTTCCCCATTTTGACTATCCAACATCCTAAACTTCTTGATCAAACCTCCACAAATCTGAGCCATGGTATTTATACCTTCCCGAATGACTATGCCCTTGCTTGCTACCTCAATGCAGTTGAGCCTATGAGGACTTCCATCAGTGAATCAAGCGTTAGCATGACAGAGTCAAACATCAGGTATCTTAGTCAGAAAAATAAGAATAAGAATAAAAGGAAAAGGAGTTCTAAGGGTGAAAACGACTTTGTGGTAGTCTCAGAACCTACAAAAGTAAAAATAAAAGACGTATCTAAAGGTGAAAACCTCTCTGAGGTGCCTAAGGATGAGATATTTGATGTCCTTCTGAGTCATTTATAGGACAGATCTCTAGTTCTAATCAAGCCTACTCAATCCATCAACTTGGGAACAACAGAAGAACCATAGTTGATTCATGTAGCACAATCTTTATCAGAAGAAGAAAAGCAAAAATTTACAACATTCCTAATAGAGAAGAAGACCAACTTTGCATGGAAATATTCAGATATGCCAAGGTTGGATCCTGATCTTATAATGCACCATTTATCTATAGCTCCTGGAGTAAAACCAGTTAAACAAAAATTAAGAAAGATGCATCCTCATGTTGCACTCTTGGTAAAGGATGAATTAGAGAAGCTCCTAAAGCTGGATTCATCCGAGTTATTGATTATGCAGAGTGGATCTCTAATATTGTACCTATTTCAAAACCAGATAAATCGATCAGAGTGTGCACAAACTTTAGAGATGTAAATAGAGCATGCCCTAAGGATGATTTTCCACTACCTAACATTGATATGATAGTGGACATGATTGCGGGCTTTGAGATGTATTCTTTAATGGATGGTTTTTCTAGATATAATCAAATAAAAATTGCTCTAGAAGATCAAGAGAAAATTGCTTTTACATGTGCATGGGGTACCTTCTGCTGGAATGTCATGTCATTTGGGCTTAAAAATGTTGGTGCTACATATCAAAGAGCCATGACATCTATTTTTCATGACATGATGCATAGGACTATGGAAGATTATGTTGATGATACTTTAGCAAAATCTATGATTAGAGTAGAACATCTAAATGACTTGAGAAAGATACTAGATAGAATGGAAAAATTTAGTCTCGGACTAAATCCTAAGAAGTGTGCTTTTGGCGTCACTTCTGGAAAGCTCTTAGGATACATAGTTTCAAAGAAGGGCATTGAAGTTGATCCAGCTAAAGTGAAGGCTATCATGGAGATGCAACCTCCCAAAAACATCAGTCAAATGAGGACATTGCAAGGAAGAGTTCAATCTATCAAACGCTTCATATCTCAGCTAGCAGACATATCACAACCTTTTACAAAAACATTACATAAGGGTGTGACCTTTGCATGGAATGAAGAATGTTAGAGCAACTTTAACCATATCAAGAAGTATCTATCAAATCCTCCTATATTGATGCCTCCCATTCCATGGAAGCCTTTGATCTTATATGTCTCCGCTATAGATACATCACTGGGGGCATTGCTTGCACAACATGATGAGAACAAAAAGGAAAGAGCTATATACTATATCAGTAGGACATTGGTGGCATATGAAAAGAATTATTCCATGATTGAGAAGGCTTGTCTAGTTGTGATCTTTGCATCATAGAAACTGAGACATTATATGTTAGCTCATACCACCCATTTGGTAGCTAAGATTGATCCACTAAAGTACCTACTAAGCAAAGCTGCCCTCACGGGTAGATTAGCTAAATGGGTCATGCTCTTAAGTGAATTTGACATTGAATATGTTGAAAGAAAAGCTATAAAAGGATAGTTCATTGCTGATTAATTAGCAGATGCACCTATGAATGATGATACACCAATGAAAATCAAATTTCCATATTCCTCTATCATGACTCTTTCTTCTAGAGGATGGTAGTTATTCTTTGATGGCTCCTATACACATAATGGATCAGGAGCAGGCATATTATTCATAACTCCTCAAGGATACTCCATACCTAAAGCATTCAAATTAAAGTTCCCCTACACAAACAATATTGCAGAATATGAAGCCCTTTTGAATGGTATGAAAATAGCAATCGAATGGAGAGTAACATAACTACACATTCATGGAGACTCTCAACTTGTTATCCATCAAGTCAATGATGTGTACCAAACTAAAGATGAAAAGCTCATTCCTTATAAGAGAATGGTAGATGATTTAAAGAAGTATTTCATATCTATCACATTTGAGCAAATACCTAGAATAGAGAATAAGGTTGCCGATGCAATGGCAACGCTATCTACTTTATTACAGCAGCCTGAACATAAGCTACGCTACGAGTTCCTGGTGGAAGCACTATCTTATCCTGCATATGATTCCCCTGAAACCCGCATGGTCTACACTGTTGTTGGTCATGATTCATCCCGATATAAAAACCTATTCTCCTATCTCAAAGACCAAATCATTCTCGATACCTTCAACAGTCATGAAAAGAGATACCTTATCTGTAATGCCTCCCGATATGTCATCATTGGTCATGATCTGTACAAACGAGGTCTAGATGGTACACTACTTAGATGTTTAGAACGGGAAGAGTCTCAACGTGGATTAGAGGAAGTCCACGAAGGTATTTGTGGGTCACACTCGAATGGTTTAACACTAGCTCAAAAAATTATTAGGGTTGGGTACTATTGGCTGGAAATGGAGAAAGAGTCTATCAAGTTTGCTAAGAATTGTCAAAAGTGCCAAGTGCATGGCAACTTAATTCATGCTCCAGGGAGATATCTAATTCCCTTTACTACCCAATGGTCTTTTCATCAAACGGCCTTTGATCTTATAGGAGCTATAGATCCTCATTCTTCTAATGGACATACCCATATAATCATAGCTACAGATTATTTTACAAAATGGGTAGAAGCAGTCCCTTTGACACAAGCAACTGGAAAACAAATATCTATGTTCATCTTGAACTATATCATATGCAGATATGGGATACCTCATTCCATAATCACAAATAATGGTGGACAATTCAAGAAAAAAGATCTAGATGATTTATGTGCCAAATTCAAGATTACACAACATTGGTCATCTATCTACTATCCTCAAGGGAATGGACAAGCAGAGGCTTCAAACAAGAATCTATTGAAAATCTTGCACAGTATAGTTAATAAAATAGGAAGAGACTGGCATCTCATGATCAATCCAGCTCTCTAAGCCTATAGAACAAGTATCAGAATGCCTACTAGGGCTACACCTTTCGCTTTAGTTTATGGGTCTGAAGCGGTACTGCCTATTGAGGTTGAAATCCCATCACTATGAATCAGAATGCATGGTCTAGTAATTGATGATGACTACAAAGTGTCTAGGTTGCAAGAACTGGAACTACTACATGAGCACAGACAAGCAACATATGATCATCTCAGAGTATATCAGAAGAGAATGTCTAGAGGTTACAACAAGAAAGTCAGACACAAAGAATTTCAGGTTGGCAATCTAGTCTTGAGAGAAAATCCTAAAAATCAATCACATCGAGAACGCAAGGGGAAGTTTGAACCCAACTGGTTGGGTCCCTTTGTAATCACTACTACTTTTGGCTCTGGTGCCTATCAACTCTCAACGACTGAAGGAGAACAGCTCCGAGAACCAATCAACATTCTCCATCTGAAGAAATTCTACACCTAAGGCATTTAGTCTAAATCCTAAATTCTACATCGGGGAATATTCCTTATTCCTATTTATCCTAATTATCTTTAATTTAATGATTATTTGGCGATAAATCCTATTTATCCTAAAGTTTGATTAATTGAATATTCTAAATATTTAATTAATTAGATTTAATACTGCCACTTAATTATTTAATTGGATTTAATTATATTTATTCCTAAATTGTATTATTTCATTTTGACAATAAATCAAATATCTTATGACTAATTGATTAAATTCTTATTTAATTAATTAATGTCAATTGTCAAATTTAATAATATAGTTTTTGGAATAAAAGTTTGATTTAATAATTGATTAACCCATAAATCAATTGTTTTATTTTTAAAATTAGTTAAGTTGAGGATAAATCACTTTATTTATTTATTTAATTCATAATTAATTATGCACATTCAAAAAATAGTTAAACTTTAAATCAAAAAATCAATTCAAGTTGTTTTAAAAATAAACTCAACTCTCTTTTGAGTTAAAAGCTTATCTCAACTTCTGATTTAAATCAAAAAGCTATTTTTGCATGATTTTTTGTGAGTTAGCTATCTTTAATTCCTTGTTGACTCAAAAATCAACTTGAGTGATTTATGGCTTTTTCCATGCATCTCCAAAGCCCTGGATTTCTATAAAATCAAGGCCCAGCTCTTCACAAGTCATCTCACAAGTTTGCATCCTTACTTTGCCAAAATCAATACATGAATTTGCAAAATCACGCTGGCGAATTAATATCTGAAGAATTGAAGCTTCTTTGCGAATCAACAAATTTTGTGAGATCAATCTTGTCATTTTAGTTTCATATTTAGCATATCATTGTTAGCTTATTTTGCATATAAGTTTTTCATCTAGAATAGATTCATATCAGTTTATTTCATCTTATTGCAAAGAAAAACCAAAAAAATATAGATTAATTTGCATTCATCTCGTATCTAGATTCTGCATTCAAATCCTTCGTTTAGGTGTCGTCAAGGTCACTGATCTCGGTCCAATCTGAGAATACATACTCGCATCTACTAGAAGGCAGTAAATTGCCTGGTTAGATTAGTTTCCATTTCACTGCATGATTTTGATTTCTGCTAACCTCTAATGTTTTACTAAAGTGTTGTGTCTATAGCTAGGTACAAAATTCACACACACAGATCCAAGCCCTTTTCAATATTGTAACAACTTAAGGGTTAGTTCAAAAAATCAAGTACCACTGAGTCAAGAAGCAAGTATTCCTTCCACTTCTGCTTCAATTCCCAAAGATATACCAAGGACAAGAATCAAAATATTAGTCAAAGATAGAGGGTGTGGTGAATACCACTACGAAGAGGCTTTCACAATCATTGATTTATCTGTCTCCCAGATCATATGGTAGACCTAGACTAGTGGAAATAGTTGAAACACCAGGACTAGTAATATTTAGACGCCCACCAAAAAAATATTTCAAATTGGGCGATCTAAGTGAAGAAAACTCATTTGATCCTGACATCAATACTTGGTTATACCAAGATCCCCAAGAAACATTGATATTACAGTTACCCTTGGCCCTGTATGGACCTAGATTTACAATGCTACAATAATTTGGATATACTAGCACCATAGGTTTAGGAGCAAGTAAAAAAGGAATATTATAACTTTTTCTACCACCTACCTAAAGGAAAAAAACAACCCTTGGGTATGGTCGGTCCAAGACAAGCATGATCATTTGAGATATCCAAGAGAATGTTGAACCAAACCTAGATCAAGGTCATAGACATAATCAAATCAGCAGTATACTTCAATAGTTTCTGCCACAAGAAACAAAAACTATAACTCCCAACTGTCTCTTGCACAAGAAGTCCCATATTATGTGGAAGATACCCTATGAGCATTCTAGCATAACTGATTCTCATGAGTATGAGTGGGATACTCATCATGCCTCCAGTATCATGGCCATAAATGAGATGTTTTATTGAATGAACTTAGAAGATGAAACTTGTATAAAAAAAATGTCGATATCCACTCCTTAGATGGTTCATTTAGTTCCCATTCTCAATTCATTAAAACCATCACTGTGGTTCCTCTTTCTTGACTGGAGTCACAACCCAATATTGACCTAAGTCATCCTGAACTAATTGACTTGGACCAACAAGGACGTTTGGATATCGATATCTTTTAAAATGATGAAGCCATTGCTGAGTTTCTAGGGCTTCAAGGAGGAATCTCATCCGTAGACCACAAGGCATGGTTCTCTTTTGATCTTGATAGGTCTGCATACTTTGGGGAGGTGACACCTCTTTCTAGTCAAAACGATAAAATAAAAAATAAAAAATAAAGGTAAGTGAAAACTGAAAGGTGCTTCTTGACCATAATTTTTTTTTTTTAAAAGGCATATCTTTTGGTGAAAACCTCTCTGAGGCGCTAGAAGATAGAAAGATGGAACCCCTCCTATTAGATGAAGATAAATCAACACTACTAGAAGAAGAGACATTGGAAGCTAACTTAGGGGATGAAAATCACCCTAAGAAGATTTACCTAGAAAATTCTCTCTGCCCAAGAAAGAGGAATTTATTAGCTTCTTTAAAGAAAGACAAATTAACTCCACCTGGTCATATGATGACATGCCAGGTCTTGATCCAAAGCTAGTACTACACCATCTATGACTGTTTCCAAACATGAAGCTAGTTAAGAAAAAACTGAGGGAAATGCATCCACACATTGCCTTACTAGTGAAATTTGAGTTAAAGAAACTCCTAGATGTTGACTTCATAAGATCTATTGACTAAGAGGAGTGGATCTCAAATCTAGTTCCTATCACGAAACCCTCGGGTGATATCCGCATATGAAAATACTTTAGGGACTTGAACAAAGCTTGTCCCAAGAATGACTTCTCATTACCAAACATAGACATGATAGTGGATTTAATGGCATGTCACCAAATGCTATTTTTAATGGATGGATTATCAAGATACAACTAAATCAAAATATATCCTGAAGATCAACACAAGACAACATTAACCTGCGCCTAGGGAACCTATTACTGGAATTTCATGCCTTTTGGTCTAAAAAATTCAAGTGCCACTTATAAGAGAGCAATGACAATGATCTTCCATGACATGATCCACAAAATAATGGAATATTATGTTGATGATCTTCTAGCCAAGTCTAAGTTGAGAGAAACACATCTATAGGTGTTGGACCCAATATTTGATAGACTACAAGAATACAACGTTAGATTGAATCCCAAAAAGTGTGCTTTCAGGGTCACTTCTGGTAAACTCCTAGGATTTATAGTCTCATACAAAGCAATATAAGTGGACCCCCCAAAAGTTAAGGCAATATTTTAAATGCCTCCTCCCACAAATATGAAATAACTTAGGGGACTATAAGGAAGGCTCCAATCAATCAGATGATTCATAACACAACTAGTCGACAAATATCACCTGCTCCAACACTTGCTACATAAGGGAGTGACTTTCATATGGACAAAACAATGCGAGAAAGAATTCAAAGTATTCAAGGATTATATGTTAAGTTCTCTAGTATTGGTACCACCAATTCCAGGAAAACCATTACTATTATACATTTTAGCAAATGAGTCAACACTAGGACCTCTCTTGGCCCAACATGATTATCAAGGAAAAGAGAGAGCTATCTATTATGTCAGGAGGACCTTAGTTGGGTATGAGCTCAACTACTCCTAAATAGAGAAAATATTCCTTGCAGTTATTTTTACTTCGTAGAAGCTGAGACATTACATGCCGAGTCATTAAACTAAGCTCATAGCTCACATGGACCCATTGAAGTATTTTTTAAGTAAAGAAACAATATTGAATGAAACACTCGCCAAGTGGGTCATGATCTTAAGTGAGTTTGACATTGAATATGTTGATCAAAAATCCATCAAAGGGTAGGTTATTGTAGACCAACTAGTGGAGGAAACTATTCCTAATCATCAACCCATTGTGTCATAATTCCCAGATGAGTCAACCTTCACTATAGAACCATCAACGATTGATGTATGGAAGCTATATTTTGATGGACCTTATACCAATAACTATTTAGGGGTAGGGATTATATTCATTACCCATCAAGGTGATGTAATTCCTAAGTCCTATCGACTCATTTTTCCATGTACCAATAACATAGCAGAATATGTAGTTCTAGCCACCAGATTGAAGGCTGCTATAAAATGGAGAATAACTTGAGAGTCTATGGTGATTCTCAGCTAGACATTAGTCAAGTCAACAATGACTACATGACCAAAGATGAGAAACTAGTCCCATACAGATAACTGATGGATCAACTGCGATCTTCCTTCCAATACATCATATTTTAGCAACTTCCTAGAGCTCAAAATAAAGTCACAGATGCAATGACTACTATAGCATCCCTTATAGACAGGTCAGGAAAATGAAACCAAATTTGAATTCCTGGTAGAATAAATGATGATACCAGGATATGATGTTCTCATTGTAGAATCAGTTTGTGTCCTTATTGGTCCTGAGTAACTCTGGTACAAAGACATCTATACCTATCTTAAAGATAACTACTTCTCATTCGACTTGTCCTAAAACTAGAAAAAATCCCTCATACAACAAGCCTCTAGGTATACCATTCCCTCTGATACTCTATATAGGAAAGTTTTAGATGGCACACTCTTAAAGTGTCTCAATTCCACAAAATCCCAAATAGCCTTGCATGAGATTCATGAAGGTTCTTGCGGGGCCCATTCATGTGGTAACAACTTAGAGAAGAAACTGTTGAGAACATGATAATATTGGCCTACCATGTAGATGGATTCCCATAAGTATGTCCAGAGATGCAAAAAGTGTCAGGTTCATGGAGAGCTTATCCATGTACCAGCTCAATATCTCCAACCCCTTACTTCTCAATGGCCCTTTTCAAGGTGGGAATTTGACCTAGTGGGTAAGATTATACCCATATCTTCTAACAAACACAAGTAAATAATCATGGTAACTGAGTACTTTTCCAAGTGGGTGGAAGAAATTCATTTGACATAAATAACTGGTAAGCAGATCTCCATGTTTATCCTAAACTGCGTTATCTATTAGTATGGGATCCCACAATCCATACTCACTGATCATGGGTGACCTTTTCAGAATAAAGACATCAAATACCTTTGTGAGAAGTTCCAGATCAAGAAAAACTTCTCATCCTTTTACTACTTGAGGGAAACGGCCAAGCTAAGGCAACAAACAAAAGTGTTTTAAAAATCTTGAAGAAAGTTGTCAATGAAACTAGTCGAGAATGGCATCTGCAGCTCAGTCCTACCTTGTGGGCGTATATAACCTTTTTATGGACACCAACAGGGGAAACTCCCTTTTCTCTAGTCTATGGATCAAGAGCAGTCCTACCCATTATTGAGGTTGAAATCCCATCTCTTAGAATATCTTTGAGGAACTTTACTATAGATGAGGACTATAGGGTAGCCAGATTGAGTGAGCTCGAATTGTTAGATGAGAAACACTAGAGTGCCATGAATCACTTACAAGGCTATCAGAATCACCTTTGCATAAGCTATAGAAGGAGAGTCAGACCAAGGACATTTGATGTAGGTGACTTGGTTCTGAAGGAGAACAACAAGAACCTCACAAATCGAGAATGACTAGGCAAGTTTGAGCCCAACTAGTTAGGACCATATGTTATCAACAGATCCTTTGACTATGGGGCATATCAATTGGCTACCCAAGAAGGAGATTAGATCCCTGGCTACATCAACACCATACACCTAAAAAAATTCTATATTTGATATCCCAAGGTCAAGTGTATATACTTAAAAGATCTTGAAAAATTTAAAAAGTATATTTTTTAAAAAAGTTACTTCGATGAAAACCTAGAAAATAGGTGCCTTTGTGACAACAAAAAAAGTAAAGAGAAACAAAATTTACCTTTGGTGAAAACCTGGTAAACAAGCTCTATTGGGTAGGTACCTTGGTGAAAACCTGACAAACAGGTGCCAAGTGTTGAAATCCCACTTCGCCATCAATAAAATCCAATGATTAGCTGACACATATCGTTGAGCATGCCAAGAAAGAAATTGAATAAGCACAGTCCCTTGAGAATTCACGCATATCCTTGATCTATATTGGTTCACCAGATTGGGGACAGTCTTAGAATCTTAAACAAACCTAAAAATTCAAATAAAGTCTTAAAAAAATCTCTACAAAGAGCATAAATTCTTTAAAAAATCCTTAAAAAGAGAAAAATATCTTGAAAGAAGTTCGAAAACATTCATAAATTATCCTAAAAAAAAAACTCATCATAGTATAACAATGTTTGGGGTGTCTATGATAAGGGCCTTCACCTATGTGATACACGACACATACATCGACTCTAAACATATGAAAATCTATGATGAACCAAAAACATCATATAAGATCCTGAAAAAATCCTAAAACTTTGAAAAACATAAAAATTCATCATTAGGAAACCATATTGGGGTTTCTATGATAAGGGCCTTACCTATCTGATACGTCACGCATACATCAACTCCAAACATATAAACCCTTTGATGGACAAACCAAAAAATAAAAACATGTCAAAATCCCTGTAATAAACTCATCTATGCCACAACAAGCAAAAAGTGACAATCAAACATCAAGTCTTGTATCAAACAAATGAGCTTCATAAACCAGCAATGGAGTCATGAGACTCATCCTTATAAAAAATCTAATTTGTTATCAATCAATCAATTTATTGTCTTATATAGTGATAGATACACTAAAAAACAAACGAATCAATCTTATAGAGGCAGTCCATTTTTGAAACCAAACACATCCACATCAAAATCAAACATCAAAATCAAACCAATCAATGATCAATAAGGCCGTTGGAAAAGTCATTCAAGATAGTCCATTATTGATTTATCTTCCACAATTGGGTTCCTATACTCCTCAAGGATACCATTGAGTGGTGAGAGTGGCTATGATGATTTATGATTCTATTTTTTAAATTTTTTGTTTGTGGAGTGTTTTAATAAATTTCTAGGGGCAAGGATGAACTAGGGTGAATGTGATAAGTACTATCACGCATATGCAAGCCACACACACCCAAGTTTGAGACAACCTTGGTATGCTGTTGAAAAATTCCCTATTTATTTTCTACTTGTTCAAAATTAGAAATCGTAGTGGTACCCAAATGCTCAGTATCTGTGTGCATTCATATCTCTTTTTTTCCAAATAAGGAACTATGATGAAAATGGTGAAAATATTCGATAGTGACTTAGTACATCATCCAAGTTGATAGCATAAGCTTGTCAATTATATTAATCTCCTAATTGATTCTTCTTACTAAATTTATTCTAAGTAATTAAGTCATTCCTAATAGTACATAGACATATCATCATAGGTCTTGCATGCATGATAAATCTATGTGCATAGAAAAATGCAAAAACATAGGAATGCATTCATGAAATCATCATATAGGAATTGTCTCATCAATTGCATATAAATAGTCATCAAGTAAAAACATGCATGCATCATGCATGTAGGAATCGTGTCATCATTGCATAAATCATTCATGTCACCATTAATGCATATGTCATCATAGAATCATCAAATAGAAGTACATGGCATAAATTAAATGCATATCATAAACATAAGCACACACATAAGGAAAATCATATAAATGTTGTCAAAAAGATGTATCTCATATATATCTCGAGGTCAAATGTCTAAGTACATAATGAGAGCTCACAAGATCTATAAAAAAAAAACAAGTGTCTATAAAAAAATGATACAAAATATGACGCTTATGTTGCTACTTCCATCATCATCTCTAGGAGGTGGCATAGAAGGTTTTGTCCTGGATGGTCCCACCCTGACCAATCTAGTGGAAGTCTCGACTTAATCTATAATTTCCTGTGCTACTCTTGGAGACTACATAATTGCTATCCTACTTTGGGACCTATGTGTCTTGTTGGTCCTCAGTGATGGAGTGTAGCTAGGCACCCTCTTCTTTGTTGGTACCACCCACTCGTAATACTACCACTAGTACTCAATCTCCTTTTGGGCCTCTCCCAAAAATTTACATATCCTTTCCAAGGCATGTTGGTGTGATAGGTCTTGAACACTGTCCAAGTATGCTCTAAGCTCTGCCTGAGCATGCCTCTCTCTCTCCTTCGTAGCTACAACTCTACACTCTGCATCTGCAACCCTAATCTCTACAACATATAACCTCCTAGATAAGTAAAAAATGTGATCTCTCAATATCCTTACTATCTCACCCTCTTCCTCATCACCCCCATCCTTAGCTCCCTTTGGAAACTCCATAGAAACGGCCTCATCCCCACCCTCATCACCATATCCCCACTGCTCAAGCTACTACTAGTATAACTCTTAGAATTTGAGCTAAAAGAGGATCCACTACTATTATCTCCCTCCTCCCCCTCTCCTCCCTCCTCTCATTCCTTCTCCCCATCTCCCCCTACGTATGTGGGGGCATCATCAAAGAGAGCCCACACTCTCCTAACCAGTTGTGGATGATCCTCCTCCTCATCTCCCTCCTCCTCTCCAATGTTTAACGCTCTCCCTCTCCCTCCTCCTCCTCCACCTCCATCTCCACCATCATCACCATCTTTTCCACTTCGTCCAACCCTCCCCCCCGGCCTCTCTTATCACCTCTTCCTTGTCCTCATCCTCTCTCCCTCCCTCTACCTCCCTTTCATGGACTCTGCATGATCACCCCTATTATTGGTTGTGTAATATTAGTAAGAGGAATTATCCTATGAGTGTCCCACCATGTGTTGTACTGAGGAGTAGTACCTTCATCTACCCAATCATATCTCCATGTCTATCAGAGTGGCCTCAATTCATGGAACTTTGTATGTGCTACATGGATGGGAACAACTGGTCCACAAATGGTCACATCATGTGATCTCCTAGAAAATAAAGCATAAGAATCATTAACAATCTAGATCTCCCCAAATTATTACAAAACCCACTTAGGGTTATGTAGATCTATCACGCGAGTGTGCTTTGTGGTGCGCCCTATTAAGTATCATCTTTGTTAGCATAATGATAAGTGTACCTCCTCACCTGCTCAAACTGGGAAAGCTCTGTAAATTCTCTAGATAAAGTAAGGCAACATATCTTGTTGTTGCCTCCAGTAGACTGTGTGTCTCATGTGGCTCTGAACAACTACTCCCTCATATATATATATATATATATATATATATATATATATATATATATATATATATATATACATACACACACACACACACACACACACACACACACACATATTTATATTCAACCCAAAATAATGGGTTGATAGAAAATAATGTGCTCCCAGGTCCAGATCTTTAGAAGCATAACCCCACAACCAATAGATTTACCCTCATGATAAGCTACATAAAACATATGATAATACATATGAGCTATCATACAAGGACCCCAAGCATAGACGGTCATGTTTCTCACCATGCCTCTTAGCACCACTCCCCATATGACTGAGAACCCATGATGTCTCTTGTCTAGACATAGGATACCACATATTAGACTACCAAGTAGAAATACCAACCTGTCTAGGATACTTGCAAATATAGCCCATGTAATTTCATATGGATCTACCAAACCCAACTGATCCTCCCTCTGGTAACCCTACCAACTCTACCAACAGTGTCATGCCTGGCTCTCTGGAAAACTCAACCAAAGCACCATGGATGGGGTTTGGAAGGATGCGATATACATCCTCTAATATAATTGTGGCCTCACTAGTGGTTATATGGAACGTGCACATATTTGAGTGTAATCTCTCCAATAGAGTTGGGATCATACCCCTATTGGTCGTGATCTCAGGCATATAGGTAGCCCAACACAAACCAAGCTTTCAATATCCGTCTCTCTACCTCACTGAGCTAGAATCTAAGAGTCATTCTTGGAGGTCTAATCTCTCTTCATCTAAAAACATTGTATGAAATCTAAAAAATAAGAAAATTGAAACACATGCCAGAATCTAGTCCAAAGATCTAAGTAAAAAAGAAAAAACATTTTTCACAGGCAATTGCGACACTCTTGTTACAACTATGAAACACATAAGCAACTGTGGCATTCTAACATCAAATGTGACATTCCATCAACAATTACGATAATCAAAACATACATTTACAACACATTTAGAAAATGCAACACCTATTCTACAAATGTGGCAATTTAATTGCGAATGTGACATTTTTGACATGCATATGCGACACACTTATGATTTTTTAGCCAAAATAAAAAAAATTCAAAAACAATAAATACAAGCAATTAATGAGGTAAGGTACAATCACTTACCACAAGTCTGCTACCCTCTAGACAATCAAAAGTATGAACTCAGTCTAACAAATGTGTGATGCCAACAAGACCCGCCATCGCTAAACTAAAGCATAAAATATCATGAAATCACAAAGTAAAATCTTACCCGAGATCTAGGAGCTCCTGAGTGAAAAAGAGACAAATGATTATCCCTAATCACTATTTATACCCAGTGGACCTAAACCCTAATTTTGACCTGGTGCCCTAATCAATCTTCGTGGACCCCAACATCTTTAAACTGTTATATCTAGCTAACTGTGACTCTATTTTCTAAGTTGTTTGATCTTGTGCATGATATTTTGCATTGTCAACAAATTAATGCTCATCAGATGCATTTTTTGCTTAATTTGTTGAGGGGACATGAATATATTTGTTGTCACTGGGGCAAACTAAGGCAGGACCTGATCTAACATTCTTTGAGAGAATGGTCATAATCACAATGTATCAAAGAGGGGAAAATGTAGACACCCAAAAATGGAGACACTTGCGAGCTAACATTAATTATTAATTATTCTTCTATTAATTAATGGTTCTTTAATCATTGATTAAACGTTTATATTCTTCTAATTTCCAATCTTTTTATCACTTAATCATTTCCCTAAAATTAATTAAATAATTGATTTTATTTAATTAATTGCTCTTTATCAATTAATTGATTTCAATTTCTAATTTCCTATAATTTGATTAATTACTTTTAATTAAATCAAATTAGCTAATTATTCCTCCTAAATTACTTTAATTTCATGTCAATTTCTAATTAATTCTATTTCAAAATTAATTCTTGCTAATTTTGTATTAATTCCACATTTTTCAATAATTGAATTTTTAATTTAATTAAATCTCCAAAGATCACAAAAAAATCAAAATGTTGAGGTAATTGTAATTTCTAAAAAATTCAAAATCCTCATAAATTAGAAAATCATTTTTCTAAAAATCTAATATGGCTTCGAAATAAAAAAATAAAAAGATATTTCCTTTCCTAATTTTGCATTTTTGAAACTTTAGCTTTCCAAAATGAGAAGTATCTTCTCAGTCTTATCAAGTCCTTTTTAACTCCCCGCTTTTTGAGTTAAAGTGGAATTAATTCTTCAATTTTCAAAAGTTACCCAAATTCTCTCCAGTCTCTAATTATCTTATTCATCAATCTTGATTTTCCTAGGTTGATCTTGATCGGCCATCCGACCCTGAATCTCTATATAAACCACATCACTTTTCATATTTCATCTTGAAATATGGCATCAAACTTATATTGCAAGTCTTTTGTGATCAAGTTTTATAATCAATTTCTTGAAGCTTGGAGTGTGGATGTTGTCAGACTCACTATTGAGTGCCAGCTAGTCATATCCCAACACATCAACAAAAATATAGAGTATTGAATGGTTTCTTTGAATTAAGATTACTTCATTTTAATCATGCTATGCTTTCTATTGTTTGTTGGGCTTAACTGGTTTAATAGTTTAGTATTTTGAATAATTGGTGGTACTAATCTTGTTTTTTTAGCTTGTGCAAAAAACCCAGTAATAACAAGAAGAATGGAGACAAATAAGAGTTTATTGCATTGAGTATTTCCAACATGAAACAATATAATTAAAGATAAATAATATTTTTTAATTATTTAATTAAAAATAATAAATTATTAAATTATTCATGTTTTAAATTTTATATAATATTGTTCACTAAACTAATAAAATAAATTGAAAAAAAAATTATAATATAAAAAAAACATATTAAAAATTTATTAAATTATATGAATAAATGATTATTCAATATAAATAAATAATAATTATATTGCCAACCCTAAAAAAAATTATATTACATATCTAACTACATAACTTTTTCTAACCAACACGAACACCTATATAACTCTATACACCCATAAAAATAGAAAAATAAATATCCAACTTTCAAATTTAATTTGATGTGTTGTTGCTTAAATTAATAAAATAAATTGAATGGAAAAACTAATAATTTAAAAAATAAACATATCTAAAAAAATCACTTTTAAAAATTATATGAAAAATTAAATATTAAATATAAAAATAACAATCATATCACAAGTTAAAGGAAGAAATCCATAAAATGATGCAATGGTACTTTCTTAGCCTACCGACAAGTACTAACAAGAATTTTTGAAAGGGTAGATTAGGTCTAAAAGATTTCCTCATCATGCATAATGATAAGCATTTTAAATTATTATTATTATTTTTGTTTTTGAATAGAAATACCTTGATGAACCACTGCCTTGCATGAGAAGAAGTGTCCAATAGAATCCACTGAACATAATGGAGAGGAAATAGCCTTTGAGAAGAAGTGTGGACATGACACATTATTTTTCCACATTGAAAGAAGGTGCAATAGTTAGGCAAATAGTAAAATATGATTTGAATAATATCTTAGAGGGTACAAAATCACAAAATCTAAAAATTATATAAATGTAATATTTGTATTTATTTAGGGTAAAAAAATCATAAAATGTGAAAACTATATAAATATTTAAATAGTGATAATTATATGTAACAAATTAATTCTAAAATAAAAAAAGTATTTAATAGGAAAAAGTATCATGAAACATAGATTCATGTAAAAATTGTATTTATTAGTGATAACTATTTGCAACAAATTAATTCTAAAATTGACATCTAATATGCACATGGCAGCTCATTGTACCTTTTATATACAAAAATTGACATCTAACCTGCACATGCCAACTCATTGTCATTTTTTTACATAAAAATTAGCATCTAATATGCACATGGTAGCCCTTTTTTATACAAAATTTGGCATCTATTTATGCACATTACATCTCATTGTCATTTTGAAGTAAAAAATTTGGCCTCTAAATATGCACATGGAGAACCTCGAAGATATACACAAAATTGTCAAAATTATTCTACTTTATTGTAGAATCATTCTTCTAGATTGCCCAAAATTAGTCAAGAGAACCTTCTGGATTAGCTCTAACCCTTATTGTGTCAAGTATTGCCTTGTGGTCAGATTCATGAACTTTTCACAAATTCTTGTTAAGATGTCTTCCACGATACTTAATCAATTGAATATTTGTTGCAGCAATAAGGTTAGAGTAATGAAGAATATGTCTATATGTCTCAAAGTCCTCAAACAACTAGACATTAGAATTCTTGATAGGATACTTGCATTTTATAGAGTTTAATAACCAAATCAATGCAAAGTGTAATAAAAAGAGTTTTATAGGTATGAATA
Source organism: Chamaecyparis obtusa (assembly GCA_027943335.1). Lineage (NCBI taxonomy): Eukaryota > Viridiplantae > Streptophyta > Pinopsida > Cupressales > Cupressaceae > Chamaecyparis > Chamaecyparis obtusa. The sequence goes on from BSBK01009712.1 coordinate 1,673,185, forward strand.
CAACTGGACACAATAATGGCATCTTCTAAGCCATGTCCATGTGACAACAACAGATCCTATTGGGTACTGAATACCCTCTCCATCAACGACTGTAGTTGTCAATCTGTTTTTGGCCTCAATACAATGACACAAAAAGTAATATGTTTCTTCTTCATTTTTCTCATCTGCAATTACTACATATACATGACCTACATTTAATAGAAGGATTAGTCAATACCAAAATCAAGATTTAAAATTTATTTAACCTACAAAATCTAGAGAAATTACCTGGTTCAACTAGGTTTGATACATGGTCAAAATCTGATGATGCTTCAAACTGGTTCATTTGTAGTTCTCTAGGAAGTTGGTATGTATATAGGGTTTCCAAAGGTCTACAAGACCATTGGTCAAGCCACTCTTTTGATTCACATTCATCTCACACAAAATGCATACACGGAGAGCAAAAGCATGTAATTTGTCTAGTATAAATAGCTAATGATGTTGCATTTGAACTTCTAAATGAATGCATGTCTCTTGATCCTGTAAGTGTACAACAATCTAGATAGTTTTCAATGTTAGATTCATGTATCAACCAAAAAAATATAGAAACCATCGAGTTACATGCATTACCTAGTCCCATCGTAGAGTTACACCATTGCACAATTATTTATGTATCTATTAACACTACACCACCTTCATACTTCAATTCCTCTCTAGTAAGAGCCCTTTTCACACATGCTCCTGCACCATTATGATCTCCCTTTCCATGCCCCGCCTTAGTGAAATTCCAAATATGTTGTACACCACTTTTCACATGCATCCTACTCAACCAATAGAGCATCCTTGCATTCCTGAATTGTGTAGTGCAATTGTCCAATCATATTAAGTGTTGGTTGTATCTGATATATCTTTCCCTTAAACTATCATAGAAGACTGTAAAAAATCCATGCAAAAACTCTGAGGAATGAGTGCGATCATCACTAATATAGAACTGATACTCCTTATAACCTTTTTGTCCTCCTCTGTCCTATCATGTGCATGTATGAATGCTATGTGTAAAAAAAAAGTAACTTGCCTAGAGTGATAATACATAGGTTGCGCTTCATTTTGAGGTTTCAGTGTATAATTATCAATAAAATCAATGAAAGAGATAATAGTACCGAGGGGGAAAGTGTCCTTACACAACTTCAATTTAGCATCTAACCACCTAGTTCTATGTGTGTGATCTAGTACTCATAAACTAGCTTATCTTGAAACGTCTTCATAAAATCAGCTAAACATATATCCCTTTTCACTAACTCACACCTCTTTAATTTTTTTCCATCTTTAACACCATATGTGACTGACTTGTATTTTCCAATAGAAACTAGTGTCTTACCAATTTCATGTGTGCTATCTAGATGTAGGCATCTAGGCAATTGTTGCAAACCACTGCATGTAGGTTAAAGTGATGGAATATGGATGAAGTGACTGAGAGGGGGGGGGGTGAATCAGACAACCATAAAAACTTTGACAATTAATTCTTTGCAGATCCCTTAGGATATCTTAACACTGTTATTTGTTTTGGCACTCGGTAAATAGATTGCAGTAACTTTGAAGATGCAGAAAGTATTATCAATATTATCTTTAGATATTCATCAAGACATGTATATGATTGTGAAAGCAATTAAGAACACAAGAGACACAAGTTTTAACGTGGAAACCCAATATGGGAAAAACCACCAATGTATCTAGATACTGATTTTCACTTTTCTGAAGTGATGCCCGGTTAGAAGCCAACCCGGTAAAAGGTTACAAAACACACTGTTAGGTGTGACCTTGTTAGAGGATTTAAAACACCCTGCTAGGAGTGGCCTGGTAAGAGGTCTTGAAAACAATTCAATGGAATTGTCACCTTGTTAGAGGATTTATATTATGGCTGTTAAACCAACTCGGTTAAGAGATTTAGAATTCACTGTTACAATGATAAGAAGGTAACAATGAAAAAGTGACCTATATAATAATGCAACTGTCTTGCTGATTACAGATCTCTGTTCTGCATAAGTCTGATCCTCTCTGATCGAATAAATCTCTGCTGCTCCTCAAGGATATCTGAACATCCTTCACAAACTCGCATATATCTTTCCTTTTCTTCTTCTGTAAATCTTCTGCTATATATTCTACTTACTTTTCACATTTGACCTATTATTTATATGATTTTGGATTAGTCAAATCGTCATTTATTAGAATAACAGTCGGCTGAATTAAGTAAACTCTATTTGCAAAAATCCTTCAAAGGCCGACAGTGCTCGGTGACCATATCTTTTATAATTTTCCAGAGACCGAGGGAACTCGGTAAACACCAACAATCCTTCTCCTTTGATAACCGACTGAACTCAGTAAATACTAACTTTCTTCGATGACCGACTGAACTCGGTAAGCACTAAACTTTCTTCGGCAACCGAGTGAACTCGGTAAACACTAGACTTTCTTCGGCAACCGAGTGAACTCGGTAAACATTAAACTTTCTTCGGCAACCGAGTGAACTCGGTAAACATTAAACTTTCTTCGGCAACCGAGTGAACTCGGTAAACATTAAACTTTCTTCGGCAACCGAGTGAACTCGGTAAACACTAATATCCCTGACAGGCAGACCGACTGAGCTCGGTATAAGCAGATTGCTATGGATTATGACATAGTGTGACATCAAAGACAATACATAATTGAGTAGCAATTTCCTTCAGACAATTGTTTCCAACAATCTCCCTCTTTGGCATTGATGGCAACACAATATGTCATAACACAAGAAATTTGAAAGAGTTAGCTCGGTTTAGATTCAAATCTCCCTCTGTCAGTAAGCTTCCTGTATCCTGAAAATTCTTTCTTCTGACTATAAATTTCTTGAAAGCAATAGTAAAGACATAGCAAACACTCCCTCTTTGACAACATATGCCAAAGATAATTCACATATTACCGGTGAAAATTAATGTACCTCAAGTACTGATTCATATGCAATGATTCCTTTAATATGTTGCATCAACAAGTTGATTTTCAATCATGTTCTGGTTGATGCATCACTAAAACTATATTTAGTGAGCCTCGGATAGGGGAATGACCCCTAACTTACCTCTTAGATACATAAATGCATCCTTAGGTAACGGTTTGGTAAAAATATCTGCAATCTGTTCTTTTGTATGAATATATTCTAATCTGATTTCCTTGTCCTGCACCAATTCTCTGACAAAGTGATATTTAATGGCAATGTGCTTGGTTTTGGAATGCATCACTGGATTCTTAGAAATGTTTATTGCACTGGTATTGTCACAAAATATAACAACTGGTTCTTTGATTTCGACCTTCATACCTTCTAATAGCTGTTTAAACCAAACAATATTTGAACAGTTTACTGCAGCAGCAACATATTCTGCTTCAGCTGTGGATTGAGATGTGCAATTCTGCTTTTTACTAGTCCAGGATACCAGTCTTTTTCCAAGAAAAAATGCTCCACCACTTGTGCTTTTTCTGTCATCAATGTTTCCTGCCCAATCAGCATCAGTAAACACTTTCAAGTCTAGATTGCCTCCAAATTTATACCACAAACCATACTCTTCAGTTCCTCTTAAGTATCTTAAGATTCTTTTGATTGCCATCATGTGATTTTCCTTAGGTTTAGCTGAGAATCTAGCTACTATACCGACTGCTAAGGCAATATCAGGTCTAGTATGTACCACATACTGCAATTTTCCAATCATAGATCGGTATAGGGTCTGATCAACTTCTTTTGAATCATCATTTTTGGTAAGTTTCAGTCCAGTACACATGGGTGTACCAACTGGTTTTGAATCTTCCATTCCAAACTTCTTAAGTATCTCCTTAATGTATTTTGATTGAGTAATGTATATACCATTTTTGCTTTGCTGAATTTGAAGACCAACAAAGAATTTTATTAAACCAAACATAGACATTTCAAATTCTCTGTTCATTTGTTCTGAAAATTCTTTGCACTGATCCTCATTCCCTGTAAATATAGTATCATCCACAAATATTTCTGCCAGTACAATTTTGTCATTCGGTCCTTCTTTGATATACAGATTGCTGTTATCATTAGCTCTTTTGAAATTAATCTGGATTAAATAGTTATGGAGTCTTTCATACCATGCTCTAGGAGCTTGTTTTAAACCATATAATGCTTTGTGTAACCTGCAGACCATGTCCCTTTTGTCTGGATCAACAAAACCTTCAGGTTGTTCAATGTAGACTTCTTCATCAAGAATTCCATTGAGAAATGCAGATTTTATGTCCATCTGATATACCTTAAATCCTTTGTGTGCTGCATAAGCAAGTAGAGTTCTTACACCTTCTAATCTTGCAACAGGAGCAAAAGTTTCTCCATAATCTATACCTTCTTCTTGAGAGTAACCTTTACATACCAGTCTAGCCTTGTTTCTAGATACTTGACCATCTTCATTCAGTTTATTTCTGAATACCCATTTTGTTCCAATTACATTCTTATCTTTAGGTCTAGGTACAAGAGTCCAAGTTTTGTTCTTTTGTATTTGTTCTAATTCTTCATTCATTGCTTCAATCCAACTTTCATTCTCTAATGCATCTTTGATATTTCTAGGTTCAAAATCAGTAAGTAGACATGTACCTTTTAGCTTGCTTCTTGTCATAGTACCATCTGATTTGTTTCCAATGATTTGATCTGGTGTATGATGTCTTCTGACATATTTGGCTAGTATAGGTTCCTTGCCTTTTGAATGATTCATGCTGTTGTCTTCTAGGATCTCTTCTTCAGGTTGCTCGGACTCGGTAGATATTTTCTCGGTAACTTCAAGCTGAGACTCGGTCTGAATTTCTTCCTGTGACTCGGTTTGAACTTCTTCCTGTGACTCAATCTGTGACTCAGTAACTGTGCTTGGCTCGGTAGATATAGCTTCCTTATTGATAGTTGTGTCTGTCAATGTTTCAGGTTCAATGTAAACGAATCTTCTGTAGTTCTCAGGTTCCCTTTTGCTTTCTTCCTCAGTCTTTTCTGCAAACTCATCAAATTTCACATGTATACTTTCTATGACTTTGTGAGTAGATAAGTTCATACATTTGTATGCCTTGCTTTTGCTAGAATATCCTAGGAATATTCCTTCATCACTCTTCACATCAAATTTATTTCTTCTGGATTCCTTTAAGATATAACACTTGCTACCAAATATTTTCATGTAACTTACATTAGGTTTATAGCCATACCATAATTCATAAGGAGTTTTGAATGTGTCTTTCTTCAGTTGTACTCGGGTCAAGGTATGAACTGCAGTGCTGATAGCTTCCTTCCAGTACTTTATAGCAATGTTCTTTTCTATCATTAGAGTCCTTGCACAATCCATAATAGATCTGTTTCTTCTTTCTGCTATTCCATTCTGCTCAGGAGTTCTAGGAGCTGATACCTGTCTTTTGATTCCTCTTTCAATGCAGAAGTTGTTAAAATCATGGGAGATGAATTCACCACCTCTGTCTGATCTTAAGCATTTCAATCTTTTCCCTGTTTCTTTTTCTACTCTTGCTAAGTACCATTTGAATTTTTCAAATGCCTCTGATTTTTCTCTTAAATACATAACAGTCATCATTCTAGAATAGTCATCAACGAAAAGAATAAAGAATTTATCTCTAGTATAGCTTTGTATTCCAATAGGTCCACATAAATCAGTATGCACAATTTCCAAAATTTCTTTAGACTGATAGTTCTTACTTTTGAAACTAGTTTTACTCATTTTGCCAATCTGACAATTCTTACATAGACCAGTGTCAGGTTTCTTCAAGGTAGGAATGCCTCTAACCTTCTTGAATTTGCTTATCTTTATCATGTTATCAAAATTTACATGACATAACCTTTTGTGCCATAGCCAACTTTCTTCTATTTGAGCAATAAGGCATGAATATTCATTGAGATCAAGATAAAATAAGTTACCTTTTGTTTGTTTGCCTGATCCAATGAGTTTTCCTTTTCCATCCAGCAGTCTTGCTTGACCATTCATGAATTCAACCTTGAAACCAGTGTTGATTAGTTGTGCTACACTTAGAAGATTATGTTTTAGTCCTTCAACCCAGTAAGCATTATCACATATGAGTTCTTTGGTTAATGAGATTCTTCCTTTTCCTTTTATACAACAAGGTTCATTGTTACCAAATCTTACATTACCATTGTCACAGTCTTCTAGATATTCAAATTTTGTCTTATCACCAGTCATGTGGTGTGAACATCCGCTGTCTATTATCCATATATCATCTTTGCTTATATGAGAAATAAGTGCTATCTTATCTTCATCATCATCAGATTCATCTTTTATAGCAATAAAGACAATTTCTTCTTCACTATCATCAGAATCTTTAGCCATAAAACATGATTTCTTACCTTTATCCTTGTATGATTTGAAATTCTTTTTGCCATAGTACTTGTGACTTCTCTTTTCTTCCTTGACTTGCTTGTTTGGGCACCTAGCTGCAATATGTCCAATTTCTTCACATGAAAAACAGATTAAAGGAGTTTTACCTTTATACTTACCTTTCCCTCTAGAGTACTTCTTTGCAAGTAATGCTTCTACAATTTCAAGATCACTATCAGAACTTTCTTCTGATTCTTCTTCACTTTCTGTCTGAACTTCTTTAATTTTCTTGTTCTTCTTTAGTGAAACTTTGGCCTCAAATGCTGATTCAATATTTTTGGAACTAGGAACATAGTTGTCATAGTTGTCTAATTCAAAAGCTGTCAATCTTCCAACTAAAGCATCCAAAGTTATACTGTGGTTTGCTTCACATCTTCTTTCTTGAATAGCTGATACTCTTATTGCATAGATAGGGAGTAGTGTTCTGAGTACCTTACTTATAACCGTCTCATCTGAGATTGTTCCTCCAGAAGCTCTGATTGCACTTACACTTGCTTTGATTCTTTCAACATATTTTGCAATGTTTTCATCTTCCTTCATATTCATCTTGTCAAACTGTCCTCTTAGGCTTTCTGCTTTTGCTCTCTTCACATTTGCATCACCACCATATATCTTCTTCAGTGCCACCCACATTTCATATGCAGTAGTGCAGTCTTTAATATCATCAAATTCTTCATAGCTGAGAGCAGATGCAATGTCTATCATCATGGTGTTGTGAGTCTTTTTATCTGCAATGTCTTCTACGGTTAATGCGCCATTAGGAATTGTGTATTCTTCATCAATGTATTTGCATCCTGAATCACCAATGGAAGCCAGATGAAGTCGCATGAGACCTTGCCATGCTGAAAAGTTTTCTCTGTTAAGCTTTGGAATTTCCCTCTTATAAGACATCCTGATCTTTAGCTTAGGTCTTTGAAACCCTTCCTGCAAGCACCAAAAGCTCTGATACCAATTGATGGAATATGGATGAAGTGACTGAGAGGGGGGGGGGGGTGAATCAGACAACCATAAAAACTTTGACAATTAATTCTTTGCAGATCCCTTAGGATATCTTAACACTGTTATTTGTTTTGGCACTCGGTAAATAGATTGCAGTAACTTTGAAGATGCAGAAAGTATTATCAATATTATCTTTAGATATTCATCAAGACATGTATATGATTGTGAAAGCAATTAAGAACACAAGAGACACAAGTTTTAACGTGGAAACCCAATATGGGAAAAACCACCAATGTATCTAGATACTGATTTTCACTTTTCTGAAGTGATGCCCGGTTAGAAGCCAACCCGGTAAAAGGTTACAAAACACACTGTTAGGTGTGACCTTGTTAGAGGATTTAAAACACCCTGCTAGGAGTGGCCTGGTAAGAGGTCTTGAAAACAATTCAATGGAATTGTCACCTTGTTAGAGGATTTATATTATGGCTGTTAAACCAACTCGGTTAAGAGATTTAGAATTCACTGTTACAATGATAAGAAGGTAACAATGAAAAAGTGACCTGTATAATAATGCAACTGTCTTGCTGATTACAGATCTCTGTTCTGCATAAGTCTGATCCTCTCTGATCGAATAAATCTCTGCTGCTCCTCAAGGATATCTGAACATCCTTCACAAACTCGCATATATCTTTCCTTTTCTTCTTCTGTAAATCTTCTGCTATATATTCTACTTACTTTTCACATTTGACCTATTATTTATATGATTTTGGATTAGTCAAATCGTCATTTATTAGAATAACAGTCGGCTGAATTAAGTAAACTCTATTTGCAAAAATCCTTCAAAGGCCGACAGTGCTCGGTGACCATATCTTTTATAATTTTCCAGAGACCGAGGGAACTCGGTAAACACCAACAATCCTTCTCCTTTGATAACCGACTGAACTCAGTAAATACTAACTTTCTTCGATGACCGACTGAACTCGGTAAGCACTAAACTTTCTTCGACAACCGAGTGAACTCGGTAAACACTAGACTTTCTTCGGCAACCGAGTGAACTCGGTAAACATTAAACTTTCTTCGGCAACCGAGTGAACTCGGTAAACATTAAACTTTCTTCGGCAACCGAGTGAACTCAGTAAACACTAATATCCCTGACAGGCAGACCGACTGAGCTCGGTATAAGCAGATTGTTGTGGATTATGACATAGTGTGACATCAAAGACAATACATAATTGAGTAGCAATTTCATCACAATTCATCACAGAAAAGACAAATTCATCACAGAAGGTGATCAGTACATCAGCGAATCTCATTCAGCAATCCAGTTGCAAAGCAGAAATCTACTGTTTCATTCTAACAGGTGAATCAGTACTAAATCCTTTAACCGGGTAGACTTAACAGTCTTTGTATAAATCTAGGGTTAAAATTTAGAAATATAACTGTGGTCGCCAATTGTTGGCATTAAGCAGTATTGCCACTAGTGACAACACTTATTAGCATTCTGGGTGTAAACCGAGAAGACAGTGTAAACCGAGAAGACAGTGTAAATCGAGCAGACAGTGCAAACCGAGCAGACAGTGCAAACCGAGCAGACAGTGCAAACCGAGAAGACAGTGCAAACCGAGCAGACAGTGCAAACCCAGCAGACAGTGCAAACCGAGCAGACAGTGGAAACCGAGCAAGTTAGTACAAACCGATCAGGACAATGAAAACCGAGTAACATCTTGTCTACCGAGTCACCAATGCTTACCGAGTTCAATACCTATCGAGTGATCAGTATGAACCGTGCCTTCACTTCTACCGAGTGCATGACGATGCCGAGTAATGCAGTGGACGCCGAGTATCAGAAAGTCACCGAGTCAGTGTGAAGGAACCGAGTAACCATATTTGGGCCGACTTAGTAGCACTTGTGTTTATTTGTCAAGCCGACTGTGCAATTGTAATTGTAATTAATTGTTTGAAACCTGTATATAAACAATGATGTAGAAATAAAAGATATATGCACAAGTAATGAAATATATGATATAGAATATATAAAAGAGTAACAAAGGCAGAAATAAGCGAATTGCAGAAGGCTTCAGAAGTATAAGATACAGAAAAGACAAATTCATCACAGAAGGTGATCAGTACATCAGCGAATCTCATTCAGCAATCCAGTTGCAAAGCAGAAATCTACTGTTTCATTCTAACAGGTGAATCAGTACTAAATCCTTTAACCGGGTAGACTTAACAGTCTTTGTATAAATCTCTTTACCGAGTGCATACTTCACTGTATGTTTGTAAATCCTTTAACAGGGTGGATTTAGCAATCCTTATTGCTCCTAACAGGGCAGATCATCGGAAGTGATCAAATTGTAAGCCTTAACCGGCCAACTTTATTCTGCAGTATTAAAGCTTTGTGGGTTTCATCCCCACCCCAGTTTTACTTTCTTTTGGAAGGTTTCTGGGTAACCAAATCCATGTGTCTTTATTGTGAATGCTTTTTAAGTTTCATGCTTTCTGTATGCAAAGGTTAAAAGTAAAATACATGTTAAAATTAGAAGAGAATTTGGAGTTACTGATTCACCCCTCCCCTCTCAGTAACTTGGTTAATTCCTGAATATTTCCAACAATTGGTATCAGAGCTACATTGGTTCTCAAGACAAAGCTTAACTAGCTTGAGCAAAGATCCAGGACAATGGAGGTATTCAAACTGAACAAGGTGATTGAAAATGAAAAGCTAGATCTGGAAATGGCCATAGCTAAACTCAAAGAAGCAAAAGAACATCTTTCCCAATCCCTAAGAAGAAGGAAGGAACTTGCAAATCAGATGAATGATCAGAATTACATTGAAGAAAAGATTGAAGATCTTCTTCCCTCAAATAACTCAGATGAAGCAAACAATGCTATCAAAGAACTCCTAGAAAAGAATGGGTCTCTGCAGGAAGAAGTGAGAAAATTGAAAAGAGAACAAGAACTACACTCTACAAGATTTTGTGAGATCTTGGAACAGAAAAACAAGTTGAAAGATGAATTAGATGAAAGAAACATTGAAGTCCAAAACAAAATCCTTCAGCTAGAAAACCTAATTGATCAGATCTCTCATACAAATGAAGAAATTCTAAATCTAAGTTCAGAAATAGAAAACACAAAAGAAGAACTAAGATCTGAAAAGGAAATCAATCTAAGATTGATGGATGACCTAAATGCTGAAAAACAAATCAATGAAGGAATGCTGAAAAGTCAAGAAGACTTGAATCAGCTGTATGAACGAAATCTTCATAGGCAAAAAGGAAAAGCAGGACTTGGATACAAAGAAGAAGGCGAATCCTCTAAGCAAGGTACTAAAAGAAATCAAAAACCTACTTGTAATCATTGTGGTAAAATAGGACATACTTCAAATAAATGTTGGAACAATGAAAAAGCAGAATTCAATGGAAAATGTTATAGCTGCAATCAACCTGGTCATAAAGCAAATGAATGCAGGGAAAAACCTAGATTCAGAGGTAATTGTCACAAGTGCAACAAACAAGGTCACAAGGCATCCGAGTGCAAATCCAAGATATTTAATCCAGCAGAACAAATTGTGAAAGCAATGTTTGGATGGGACTACAACACCTGGTGTAGATGTCATTACTGTGGAGAATATGGACACATTGGCATGAATTGCATAAAACATCATCTAAGGAAAAGAGATACTACCATAAGATGTTTCAAATGCACTAAACTCGGTCACATAGCCAGAAACTGCATGAATGCCAGTGAAATTGAAGAAGGAAAGAAGAATGAAGCAACTAAGGTCAGGAAACAGGTCAGACAAAAATGGATTCCTAAAGCTACCGAGCAATCCAGTCCAAGTATTGGAATGGATGGCTCTACCGACTCAGACTAAATTTCCAAGGAAGCACTGGAACTGTACTCTCATAGATCAATCTCAAACAGTTCCAGAACCGAAATTAAAAGAAAAGTCTAAATCAGCATGCAAGATGCAGTGAGATCCGAGCGAGGTCGGTATAGTCTTCACCGAGCGAGGTCGGTATAGTCTTTACCGAGCGAGGTCGGAGCATTATGAATTCTCGAGTTCACCGAGTTGCGAAGTCTTTTCCGAGCAATTAATTCTTGGTGGGTGACAGTCTGTCAGAATTCCTACCCTAATTTGAAATGAGCATTAATGACAGAATTTTAAACAAAAAGCAAGTAATCGAACTCATTCTTCACCGCGAATCTTTAAGCACTTTGAGAGCAGAAAACTTCAAGGGCAACCCGGCGATTTAATACTCTTGCGAAAGGAATTTTCTGTGAGCTACCATGGCATCATCCAGCACCTCAGCGAAGAAAGGATCAGACATGTTAGTCCAAGGGGAGTGGAAAGCACCAGATTTTAAGATCGTGCCCGCAGTTGCAGCCGCCCTAGATCCGAACGGAGCTCAATCTCAGATTCCTCCTAAGGTACTGCTTATCAACGATATCCGTAATCATTTTAACTGTTCTATTCAAGAAATGGGAAACCTAGAACTAGACATTGTGCGTGAGGAACTATGTGTGGATGGTACTTTGAAACCCGAGCACAAACATCTGGAAGATAAGGGTTTAGTCCACATTGCACATCTTCCTCGAAACTTTCGAGATAAATGGGTTAGGTACATTCTCAGCCGAGTACACGATGGCAAGATTTGGCTTGAGCAACCTATTGAGATCACAAGGAAAATGATTCATCAAGTTACTGGTCTTCCCATGTTGAACAAAGCGAAAACTACCAAAACCCTAGGTCGGACGGAACTAGAGAAGAAAACCCTAGCCGAGTGGGATGGTAGAGGCATGAAGGTTAGCAGCATTACCGACGCCGAACTGAAGTTTGGTACACATATCATTGCACACAAGATTTACAGTTCTAGTCGACAGAACAGTGTCTCATGTGAAGCTGTTGACCTAGCATACAAAGTGGTCAAAAATAACTTGACATTTGACCTAGCAGACTTATTGTTGAAACAGTTCAACAAGAACATGGAAAGCATCAAAACTTCCAAAAACAATCCATGTAAGTTTGGATCTTTGATAGTCTGTTTATTCTTCTATGTTCAGAAATTCTTCCCTTCAAAAGGAAAAGTTGTATGGAGAAAAGATGTGCCTGTACTTTATGAAATTAATGAATACATCGCAGAAATGGGTGAAAACTTTGAAAGCATCATGGATAATTATTTTGAGTCTTTCAAAGAGAAAATGAATGACAGATTCCGGATTCCACAGAAGTTGGTGGAAGATTACAAAGATGACATCTGTTTTATGGTAGATTGTGATAATGTGTATATTCAAGCAGTTAAACCAAGAACTGTGTATGCAAAACCTCTTCCTTATGAGGTAAATATTGATGAAACCAAGAACATTATTGAAGCACTTCTAAATCAGCCTGTCAATCCCAAAGCCCCATATTTTGGAACATATGATGAAGCTAAGATGAGAATTGAACTAAGCATAAAGCTTCCACAGGCGGTAAACAAAGGAAAGAAAAGAATAGCTAAAATGCAAATGATAACCGAAGAAAAAGAAGAAATAGGTGAAAAAGAAGAGGAAAAGGATGAGAAAACAGAGGAACCAGAACCTGCAAAGAAGAAAGGAAAAGTTTTTATCACTAAGGCATCTGTGCCTCCCACTGCTGTGTTCACAAGGAGAAATACAAGAGGAAAGGCAGACAAGGTAGAAAAGGCAGATAAGGACATAGTATTCAAAAGGCCTCCTCTAACCCTTCAAGAAAAGCTCAAACTCTTCAGAGATGGATCAGGATCTGGAGTAAGTAACATAAAATCCTTGAGATATGAAACCAGATCGGAAGCAGAGCAGAAGGAAATAGAAGATGTTGTTGTTGAGAAGATGGGACAGTGGAAATACTCTCCTGAAGAAATTACCCCACAGGTTCCTGCAGTTCTATTGAATCCGATAAGAATGAGATGGAGCAATGCAAGGCAAACTGTAATAGACATATTTGATCAAAACCTAAGACAGTTGATGCCGAGCCTGAACAATGATGAAGTGAAGAAGGCACTAAAAGAGAATGAAAACAAGATGACACTGAAGTTCAATACTTGTTTGATTTTGATCAACAATATTGAATCGGTTGTGAAGGCTGCAAAAGCCACATGGAAGAACATTTACCACCTTCACCAACTGAGCATTGAAACTGTAATTATAAAGGATATTGAAGATGACAGCGATGAGCAAGAAGAAGACACCGAGGTAGATGATACTGTAAGGATAGCAGCAGAAGTCATTGCATCCCTTCCTACCTCTCCAGTGAAAGTCTCTACATCCAGCCCAGAGACACCTTCAAGCATGGTTGTGACAACTTCCACATTTGTCCAATCATCCCTAGCAACATCAGAGGCAGCTACCATTTCTTCTACCGAGCTGCAGTCTCCTGTACCAGTAAGTTTTCCAGCTTTTGAATCATCAAGTGTAAATATTGTAAGTTCTCCAGTAGAAAGTATACCAGTGTCAATAGCCAGCCCTATTTTATCTACTATCACTACTACAAGAGCATTAAGTACAGATAAGCCTAAGGCTCTACCGAGTATAAAATTTTTGGGTAAAAATATAGTTGAGGATATAGACCTAGACAAAGAGATAGAGATCCCTACTCTAGATTTTGCAAATCTCTCAGCAGACCAAATGCAGAATATAGGTGAGATCCTCCAAAGGAAAGCAAAACAAAAGAAGCTTAAGGAGGAGAGAGACAAGGAGTATCAAATCATCAAGGATGCTAAGGACATTTTGTCTGATGCATTAGGCATTAAAGTAGACTCCTCCCAGCATGTTTTGTTACAATTGGCAGAAGCAGTTGAGAAATACAATGAGGACTCATCCGGGACAGAAAAGTTAGTTGAAAGAGCCGAGAAGAGATTCAACAATAAAGTGCTTGAGCACATTGCTCAGCACATAGCTATTAACCAAGTGGAATTGTCTTCAGTTTTGTCTAACACAGAGTCTATTTATTCGAATGCTACCTCTCTTTTGGCCAGACTATGCAATTTTGCCGAGTTCACAAAGGATGTCAAAAATAAAATGAATAAAATGGATGAGGATATGAAGATTAGCATACAGAAGCTGCAACTTGAACCAAGTTCAAGCTCTGCTCATCACATGAAAATTTCACATCTATCCAATATGCAGTCTGATCTATTGAAAGAAGACTCAAGGATCCGGTCCACACTGCTAGACATCCAACACATGATCCTTCCCATCATGAATACAATGTATAAGCACATTGAACATTCCAGAACATTGATTCATGACAATCAGTTCTCCATAGCAGATCACATGATTGAACTCTCTGCAAAAATCCAAATTGCCATACAAACATGTAAGATTCTGCAAGAAAGTTGGGACAGAACCCTGGCACTAATAATGAAGGTACATTCTGATTTCTTATCAAATTTTGGATTCTCTCTGTAAATAAATTGTATATGCACCTTTGGCATTATCGTCAAAAAGGGGGAGATATGTATAGAAGGAGAGAGATGTATACTGTATAGATTTGTATAAGAAACAGTTAGCACATTGAAAGGGGGAGACAATGTATATAGCCCTATAACAAAGACAAATTTTGAAAAATCAAAATAAAACTCAGCATGATTCGGTGTATATAAATTTTGGCCAATAAGTGTTTTTGTCACTAATGCCAAAGGGGGAGGTTTACACTGTCTTCTCGGTTTACACCCAGAATGCTAATAAGTGTTGTCACTAGTGGCAATACTGTTTAATGCCAACAATTGGCGACCACAGTTATATTTCTAAATTTTAACCCTAGATTTATACAAAGACTGTTAAGTCTACCCGGTTAAAGGATTTAGTACTGATTCACCTGTTAGAATGAAACAGTAGATTTCTGCTTTGCAACTGGATTGCTGAATGAGATTCGCTGATGTACTGATCACCTTCTGTGATGAATTTGTCTTTTCTGTTCATAATTGTGATGTACTAGCTTATCTTGAAACGTCTTCATAAAATCAGCTAAACATATATCCCTTTTCACTAACTCACACCTCTTTAATTTTTTTCCATCTTTAACACCATATGTGACTGACTTGTATTTTCCAATAGAAACTAGTGTCTTACCAATTTCATGTGTGCTATCTAGATGTAGGCATCTAGGCAATTGTTGCAAACCACTGCATGTAGGTTAAAGTCCTTTCAAACACATCATCTTATAGTAAATTCAGCCGTCATCACTTCTACATAGTACACTTGAAATAAATTATCTCGATGACTTAGGAGGTGCTTGTAGACCACATTCCTGCAAAACATCATTAGTGTGCAAAGTATAACATATATAATGATAAATATCATAAAGCATGGAAAATTAAATATGGACCCTACAACAACACGTAGTATATGCATGATTAATCTTAACATAAAATGGTTTTGTCATCTGAAAAAATCTTTGGCTAATTTTAATCTAAGGAAAGCTTTGAAGAAACCTTTCATAAAATTATGTTTGAGTCATGTCTAAATAGTGTTTTGGATGTGGTTCATGGTTTCTAAGTCCAATTCACCTTCTAACAACATCTCTTTGGTTGGGTGAAACCCTTGTGTTGTAATGCCAAAATTTGTGAATTAACATTCTTAGTGTATCAACAACAATCTTTTCCTTGCGTGGGAGTCTACCTGAGAATGCCCAAAGAGAATTATTGTTAGGATCCCCCACTAATACATTTAACCCTAATTTCCAACCATCATTTCTGACCAAGCATTAAAATGATTTTACTTGGTCGACCTATAAAATGAATTTTTTTTTAATCCATTCCCGTGTTGGTCGAAAGTTCGACCAACACGTGCATATAACCCCCCCAAAAAGAGCTATTTTATTTTTTATTATATAACCTAAAGTTTTCATTATATTTGTTATTACGAATTGCCAGAGGTCAAGGAGGGCGTTTTACATTGAAATTTCATTTCTTATTGCGGCACCACAAATTTGAAGGAGGCCGAAAGGAGAGCATTGATATTAAGCTCTATTGGTGACCACCTACACATCTGAAGATTCCGCATAGTTGAAGGAGGCCAGAAGGAGGGCATCAAAACCTACCCACCTGTAAGGGCATTTCTACCAAATTTGGATTCACCTGTGAATTTCAAAAGTTGATAAATGTATTTGTTTTCATACCAAATGCATACTTATTTCAGGGTAATTCCTCATTCAATTCATTGTTACCATCTCCTTAGTTATCATTTAATCATTTTGGTTAAGGTTCGCGGGTATGCTTTCTAAGTTGATTAAGTATGTATTTGCAAACCCGTGAACCTTAGCCAACATGGCCACACATTCATATTCTAGAAATCATATTAGGGCTAGATATGACCAGCATATTAGCCCCCCACCCAACCGCACACACGAATAGGGTTATAACGTAGATAATAGTAGAATTGGTTGACAATTTTTTTCTAGGTATTTTTGAATCATAGTTGATACATATCATAACCAACACACATTGCATTCATTCTTGTGCTTTCAAGAATAAACCCTAGTCAAGGGTTTAAGGTTCAAAGTTATTATTGGGTTTTGTTTTTGTATGTAATATTACATACTATCATGATTAATTGCATTGTCATCACATTTTGTCAAATTATAATACAGGTGAGTTTGTTTTGAACCCGATTATAGGTTCCCTATTATGATACATACCATATTATGTGTTGTGTCCATTCATACGACTTTTTTGTATTGTTGAATCACAGTTGATACATATCATAACCAACACTCATTGCATTCATTCTTGTGCTTTCAGGAATAAACCCTAGTCAAGGGTTTAAGGTTCAAAGTTATTATCGGGTTTTGTTTTTGTATGTAATATTACATATTGTCATGATTAATTGCATTGTCATCATATTTTGTCAAATTATAATACGGGTGAGTTTTTTTTGAACCTGAGTATAGGTTCTATATTATGATACATATCATATTATTTGTTGTGTCCATTCATACAATTTTTTTGTATTGTAGAATCATAGTTGATACATATCATAACCACCATTCATTGCATTCATTCTTGCACTTTCAAGAATAAACCCTAGTCAAGGGTTTAAGGTTCAAAGTTATTATTGGGTTTTGTTTTTGTATGTAATATTACATACTATCATGATTAATTGCATTGTCATCACATTTTATCAAATTATAATACAGGTGAGTTTGTTTTGAACCCGAGTATATGTTCTCTAATATGATACATATCATATTATGTGTTGTGTCCATTCATATAATTTTTTTGTATTCTTGAATCACAGTTGATACATATCATAACCAACACTCTTTGCATTCATTCTTGTGCTTTCAAGAATAAACCCTAGTCAAGGGTTTAAGGTTCAAAGTTATTATCAGGTTTTGTTTTTATATGTAATATTACATATTGTCATGATTAATTGCATTGTCACCATATTTTGTCAAATTATAATACAAGTGAGTTTGATTTGAACTCGAGTATAGGTTCTCTATTACATTTTTCATCTTGTCATTTCTATCCTCGTGTACATCACAGTTAAAAAAAGAGTATGATTGTGAAAGATTTGCATCACCATGCATGATTTGGTTTTTGATATTATGATGAAAGTCTTAGAGCCATAAAGTTTATATTATCATTTCAGCCATTTATATTGTTTTTCATGAATGTATATACTCAACTGTGCAGTATGTGAATTTGGAATATTGGTTGAGATATTCAGTTTATGAAAGAAATGAAAGGAAGAAATGAGGTTATTTTAATTGATTAATATTGATAGACGTATTAATTTATTTTTTCAAAATGATGCAGGAGCATCTCGGGTCCTTGGCAATCCTGTGTCACCAAAAACATATTTGAGTCTATCTGCATTGCTTGGTTCCTTCCTTGACCGAGTTAGTTTGGTTTTGGACGGTTTCCTTTGGTTACCAAGTTTGGTTGGTTATCTCCTAGGCGGTCGGTTGTTTCACTGGTGCTCAGTGATGCTTGTCTGGCGCTCGGTTGGCTTTGCTTACCAATGGGTTTTCTTGAGTTTCTGTTGAGGCCGACTTGTACATTTATTATGGGTCACAAATTTAATGTTGGTATCCATCATTCGGAAGTGTGTGGTCTCGGATTTGACCATTCCTTCCATTGATTATGGATCTGAAGGCTGACTTAGTTTGGTAGACTCTTGTATAAATGTAGTTGTTTGGTTAGAGTTTAAGGGTCAGTTTTGATAGAAAATAGAAGATTAGAGATTTTGGTAGATCCTCGCATGTTTGAGGGCTTCTGTAATTCATTGTAATATCTAGTCGTAACCGGGAAGGCCTTACAGCTTGACATGTATGAATCAATTGAAGTCAATATATGAAGGATCTTGCATTTTCTCTCTCTCATTGTGTTGTTGTTGCTTCTGCATGTTGTTGAGCAAGGTGGATCTGGTTAGGGTGTTCCATTCCTTCACCCCTGCCCTCCTCCTTTGCGTCAGGTGGTATCAGAGTGACGTTGAGATTTAGATCTAGGTTTACGAATCTAGATTTGAAGGTTCCTTCTTGTGAAGCCCTAGTTGATTTGTTGTGGGATGGTAGATTGTGATTTGACCTACAATTGCAGAGGGTTTTCAAGATGGTTCATGGTAGGCAAGATGAGAATCCATGATTAACAAACATGTTGAGACAAATTGCTGCTAGATTGGAAGCTATTGAAACAACCCAAAGAAGAGGCAGACATCTTGAAGATGTTAGTGATGATGAAGTTGAGGAAGAACAGGGTAATGCATAACCTGCACCTATGATGGATCGGGGTGAAGAAATATTTTTAAAGGTTTTGACAAGTTTGAAGTCTACACTACACTTTAATCCTCCTGAATATGGTGGAAAGTTGGATTCTGATGAATTGGTAGATTGGATAACTAAGATGGAAAAGTATTTTGAATATGAGAATGCACATGAAGACAAGAAAGTGAAGATTGCAAGCACAAAGTTGAAAAGTCATGCATCCTTATGGTGGGAACATTTGCAGCTGGACAGAAAAA
>BSBK01009712.1:2297500-2455000 GCA_027943335.1 Chamaecyparis obtusa
ACCAAACATATATCACATGTCTTATCTCTTGGGAGGCGCTCAAAAGGCCTGAAACATGTTATTCAATGAAGATAGGTGGGTGAGTTTCCTTGTTTTAAGAGCCCCATCCCTAGGGCGGCCAAAGCAAAGTCAAGAGGTTTGAACAAGGTAATATTAATCAATGCAAAACTTTAAGTTAGAAACTCATGCCACTTACTAGCCATTAAGGCCTGCTCCCATGACATGGAGTAAAGGACAAGACAAGAGGTGGTGAAAAGAAAGCTTTGGGAAAAAAGTAACAAAGTTTAATGCATGTTTTTAAAAACTTTTCCAAGCCCATACTAAGCCCTACGTAACATCCAAATTGACATAACTCAAACAAATAAAAGAAATCATTCTTTCATTTCAAGCTATTAATATTGTGCAAGGAGGGGTGCGAGCTCCAAGGTGGAGAAGTGATGGGTTGAGTAAAGTAGTGTTGACTAGGTATTATTTGTTTTTGTTTATAGTCCAAGGTGGCAGGAGATATAATTAAATAATGACTGTGTAAGAAATTGTATGGGAATTCTTTTCCCATACAATTTCCAGAGAGCTGAAAACTCATATTTCTTTGTAATTGAACTCTCCTTTGGAAGTTAATTTTGTTTTATTTCCTTCACTACTATGAGTATTCATTCATCAAATTTCATTTGTTTTCTTAAAATATTATGAAGTCTATGAACATTAAGTTAATGGTATATCAACAAGGTTTAGATATGGTTTGATTTCTAAAACAATAGAGATATCAACATAACCAATTTGTTCATTTAATGAATAATACGACAACATTGGATTAAAATATCACTAAGTCCCTTTTGAGTTATGGAGTAACAAGTTCATTTCCATTCCAAAATTGGATTCACTAAAGACTGAGTTTGAGAAGGATTGTATGTTTGTTAAAATTTCACATTGCAAACTAAATTCTCACTGAACTATTGCTTCACTCTTCAATTTGAGGAGATAAAACTTTTCTCTCAATTGATGGAAAAATTAGAATCTAATTTAGAACATATTAAGGAACTCGAATCTTACCTGGTTCAACAAGCAGGCTGATGAAGTCCAGCCGAGAATACCTCTCCAATTCACAAGCTTGAACTCTCAGCTGCTTCCAAATTAGCTCCCAAATTGCCTTCTATTCTTCCTCTCTCTTCTCTTCCTCAACCCTTCATCTCTCTCTCCATTCTCTCCTCTAAATTTTGCATCTCAAAAGTAGTGACAAGTCTCTCCCTCTTACCTCTAAATTGGCTTGAAAAGTAGGGGAGAAATATTTTATTATTTCCCCCTACTATTCAAGTCAACTACCTAAAATGAAACAATTTAGAATTGTAAAATTTCTTTTCTTTTATTTTTAATTTATCATTTGCATTAAGTTATAACACTCAATATTCAAAATTATATAATAAGCTCTATCTATATAAACATATAGTCATACATATAAAATTAATATATATACCATTTATAATATTATTATCATAAGAGACTTAGTGAAAGCATATATAACTAATTATGTTATATCATACTAATAATATTATATTTACCAATATGTCCACATAATTTAAATAACTATCATAAATCAGACATGAGATCCACAAGGTCAAAATACGACACCAACATGGAACAACACCTAAGACAATATCATGCTCAACTGGGAAAACATATATCAGATTCGTTCTACCAGAACAAATTCGATTCAGGTAAGTCAAGTAAGATTCCGTCTGTGGTTTTAGGATGATTAGGTTAGGTAAGGGAATTGGCCTGAGTGCTAACTCCCCTTATCTGCCATTGAGACATCATAAGGCACGCTCATCCTGTCAAACCAGGGAAGTCGATGCCCAGTACTTGCAACCTGCATAAAAACCACTGCATGTACATGTGCATATATAAATATAATAACAGACAATGGTAGGGATGGCTGGGACGTGTGGACCCGACTCAATGGGGTAACTACGCCTCCTCCTCTACCATACATGCATGTCAACAGAAAAGAAAACATATATGATAACAAACACGATACCATACACATGCGGTTATGGGGTAAGTACCAGATATAATCATCATCTAAATTACATCAATTAATTCATGCATTTGAAACATCATATAAAATCCATCATTACTAAATTTAACCATCACATAATGTTTTGTTCCAGTTCAAACATGACAATTAACCTCCAAAATATAATTGTTTAATCACACACCACAATATAAATATAACATATGATATATGTCTGATCTAATCAACTAACATAAAATAGTATCAAACTAAACATAGTCTCAACAGTAATAAGATGTGAGGGGTATTACATCGTGATTACCAGTTTGGCACCAGCTTCCATCTCAATGGTGTGTTTGAATCCTTGGTGTGGTGGTATCCCTGGCAGTATGTCAACAAAGACCTGGTGGTATCTATCCAAAACCCTTTGAACTTCTTCCTCCCGGTGGTCTGTTCTTTGTCTCTGTATGGGTTCTGTCGAGGTAAAACAGTGTGCAGCCCAAACCACATTGTTGTGTCTAAAGATAGCTTCCATCCGTTGGGCTGAAATTTCCTTCGGCCCTCCATTCGACATCCCTCTCAGCACAACCTTTTTTCCGTTTACCTCGAAGGCGAACTCCATTTGCTTGAAACTTTGTGTGTATTCATCCAATGTTTCCATCCACTGAATACTAAGAATGACTTCCATGTCATCCAAATCCACCACGAAGAAATCATCTGTCACTGTGTGGTTACCCATGGTGATGCTTAGTTGTGGAACCAGATGAGTGCATTTTAACAAATTTCCTCCCGCTACTTTGACGTCAAATCCCTAGTGTGCCTCCATACACAGGCTTCGTCGGCTCACTAGTGAGGAGTTAATGAAGTTGAGTGTGGCTTCGCTATCAAGCATGACCACTACTCATTGTCCTTGGTGGGTGCCGTGGACCCGGAACATAGTGCATCTCAGAGTTCCCGCCAGAGTAGCAATGGCGCCTCCTCTTTTGAAAAGTGCGGCAAGTCTTTCTGTGCGATTGATGTTTACCTCCCCCGAAATTTGTTGTTTAGCTGCTTCGGCCTAAGGTGATTGTTCTTCCTCTCCGTTAGATGAAACCTCAATGTAATGGATTTTTCCTTTGCTAAGGCATCGATGTCTCGGTACCCATGGCTCCTTACAGTTGAAACAGAGTTTCTTCCTTCTAAGTTCTTGCCTAGTTTCCTCATCCAACGGAGGCCTCCTGGGTGGAGGTTTGTTGTCTCTTTCCTGTGGAGTGAGAGGTGGTCTGGGCTGCGAGTGATATTTGGTGGATGAAGATGAAGATGCTGCCATGTTGCGTGCCTTCTTAATTGCTTTCGTGAGTGTGACGGGGTTGAATCTTTTCACCCACCCTTTCAAGGGTTCTGACAGTCCATCCATGAACAATACCACCAATCGTCTTTTTGAAATATCAGTCACCAAGATAGACAACCTCTAAAATTCTGTTATGTAACCATCGACTGTGCCAGATTGCTTTAATTGAGCCAACTCTTTGAAATTCAGTTCTGGATCTTTCCCATCAAAATTATCTATCAACCTCTCGATGAATTCAGAGTAGGAAATTATTTGGTCGTGGCCGAGAGTAACCATGCCATGATGCCACCATTCATGGGCTATTCCTTCGAGATGTAGTCCTGCAAATTTGATGGCCTCATCTTCTGGCATAGGGTTGAGCTGGAAATATGTGTCTGCTTTTTGCACTCATGCTTGAGCTGTGATAGTTCTAGACCCATCAAAGGAGGATTGATTAAATTTGCCCATCTTCTGTCTCAGATCATCATTATAATAGTCATGCTTGTTTCCACCAGAGTACCTCATTCTCAGCTCAGCATAATCTTTGTAGGATATATCTCCTTCCATATTTGTGTTCCTCCAATCTTCTCAAAGCTGATCTTGTATTTCCTAGAAGGTTGGTTGCTCTCCTCGCCATTCTTTTGTTCATGAAGGGAAAGTTGGCATTAACGGTCGAGAGCATACGGGTTGGGGATTTTCCTGTCCTGAGATAGAATTGTCACTTTGTTCCATAGATATCTTGCTTTCAGCCAATTTTCGCAGAGTCTCTTCCATGAGGCGTTGAGAGTCATTTATCTGCACCTGGTTCCTAGTGAGTTCTCTCAAAAGAGTCATGACTTCGGCCACAGGGTCTTGGGTATTGCCCATTCTACCGACTGAGTGAGATCTGCTCCTTTTCCTTGAATAAACTTTCATTCAATACCCACAAGCTAGCAGAATCACTAGCTCTGATACCACTGTAATGTTTCGAACCAGACTGTCACGTTGCTAAGTTCGTACGGAAGAGTGAACAGACGTATGATGTGCACAGAGGGACCGTACAATGACAGCGAGGTGGTCGTACAGTGCTGTGGAGTTGGCTGTATAGTGCGTGGGAGTACGGTGCTGTGGAGTACAGATGGGAAGTACAGTGCTGTGGGTTATGGTGCCGTGGAGTACGGTGTCATGGAGTGCAGATGGGAAGTACAGTGCCATGGATTATAGTGCCGTGGAGTACAAATGAGAAGTACAATGCCGTGGAGTATAGTGGGAAGTGAGCCGTATGGATGACAGACGCTCAGCTATGCCCAACAGACGTTAGTGGGAAGTTCTTTCCTTCGTAGATGGTTAAATATGTTACTTGCAGACAGAGCAATAAGATAACCAAAAATAATTGCCAAAAAAGTTCTTATTGAATTTATTGATGAAACTTTGGATTTGTCAGATCCAATACAAGTAGGACAACATAATAGGGTGAGGGTTGAATCCCACCGAAACTGCACACGAACCAAATAGAGAGGATCTTTCACCTCCGAAATGGTGAACAATAGAACCCCAACAGGAATTTGCAAATATAAATCAAATACCAAACTCAACATATCAAATTTAACCTACACACTGAGCATAAATACCCATTGGGGAAACTCCCGAGAGTGCACAAAAGAGTCGACGACGACAACTAAACTATGCCAACAAAAGAAAGAATGTGCTCGAGATAAACTAAATCAATCGCGGCCCCTAATACAATAGTTTTTAATAGTCATTTAATGACGGGGATATTACATAAACTAAGAACTTGATAAACAAACTATATTAAAGATGAGATTGCAATTATACTAGAAATGGAAATTATTCTAAATATGCAATGAAAAGCTTGAAAGTATGAGAAAATTGAGACAACAATTCGCTATATTTTTGGTACTCTAAAATTGCCTCTCCAAAATGAAGAAAAGAAGGTTCATAATATAGAAGAGCCCAGGAGAAGGATGAAGAGTTTCTTGGAAAGAAACGACTGACTCTTCATCTCCTTGGAGGAAGGTGAGACAAATTGAAGGATTTCTTTAATAAAATAAATGAAATATTGCCACATATGGGTGACTCTTTGAAAAATTTTGAATAATTAAATTCAAATGGGATATTTCATTTAGAGAATTAAATAATTAATAATTCCTTTGATATGTATTAGCTAAAGGGGGTGGAATTAATTTAATTTAAAGCACTAGGACTTTAGAATTAAATTAATTAATCATAGGGATTATTTAGCCAATAAATGTCAAATATTTAGGAATTAAATATAGTGTATGATTAATGCAAATTTAGGTTTTTTTTGCATTTGACACCTATTAGGGATTTTTCTTGTGGGGTCAAACTTGGCAAAGGTATGGACTTGATTCTCAGTTAAAAGGGTCTCCAAGTTTGCAAGAAAAACTTAATTGATGAGGATTGGATAAGATCCTCCTTCTGCTTCGAGCTCCACAGGACTCAAGCGGGTATTGCCTATGAATAGGTTACTATATTCCAAGTAAGCTTTTGATTAGTGGATTAGGTCTTCATTGTCATGTTGTTATGTTACTCAAATCTACTTCAATGAAAGATGATTCTGAAAATAGCTGAGAACAACCTGTTGTAGAATATGACAAATGGAACTACTAATGTAACAACATGAACAATGGCATAAGGATGATTAATCCTTCTTTTTGTGAGTAGAACTCAAGGAAGGTTAACCTCTGATTTTTTCTTCAAAGAATCATCAACTATGAACTGTGTGCCTTCAAGGACAGTCTTATCTATTTAGTGCATGAACATGAAATTAAAAATATACTGGTAATGATAAATTTTGTGCTTGATGATAGAAAGGTAATTGCATAAACAAAAATCAGACCAGTGCCTAATCCTTTGGGCAAAAGAGTCTAACATAAATCAACAGAGGAATTTCAAGGAAATACCGTAGTATGCCTTGCAAACTACATACAATTTAGACAGAATGTCTGACAGACTATCTTCTCAATCTTAGGTTGTTATCATCAAGATCTCAATAGGTGTGTTCATTCTCTGAAATTGCACATGAGGATTTAATCCTTCCCTTGAAAGAAACTCATGAAACAATTAGAGTAATTGCCTGAAAATTAGTATGCTTTATATGCCTTACAAATAGAAACATACAAGAACAAACACAAAGCTAAGAGACAATAACAGAACCAAGACATAAATTGTATTTTATTTCATGGAAAGTGTATCAATACATACGAAGAAAAACTTCTCACTCAAAGATTCAGGATGAGAAATCTGCTCTGCAAAGCTTGTATTTTCAACATTCAACATCAAGAGAATTGCTCATAACAGAGCAACCATAGGAGCCTTCCAGAAAATAGGAACAGGAACCCGTGTGGAACCAGAGAATAGAACCCCTTAGATTACCAAAAATTGGAACCCCCCCAAAATAAAAAATACTACAATATATACCACTAGTCATCTTGGAATCCCCAACAAGTTAGGATGCAACAAGCTACAGATGACTAGGGTAAGGGTTAGGGTTTCCACCCACCAAACCAACTAAGATCAAACATTTATTTCAGGGGAGAAAACCAAACGATCAGATCCAAGAATGATCTCCATTTATGATATTTCTCTGAAAATGTACCAAAGATCATGAATTCACCATGCAAATCAATCAGATCATTCACCTGCAACATGCCTCGAGCAAGTTATACTCATTCCTTCACGGCACAAACCCTCTGCAAACAATCATCATAGCCTCTGGACCATACTGCAACACTTGAAAAAATCAATCTTACCAAATCCAGCTACCCAAGCATTGAATTCCAGTCCTTCCTGTCGCTGAAAACCCTTAAAATATTCAAATCCTGGAAGAAATGGCTACTTTCATGGTGCCAGCAACAAATTGGCGGTCAGCATTCAAATCTTGATCAACTTTAAAACATCACCGTCAGATCCTCTTACTTTCCCGGGCTTCGTGACTTAACCATATAGGAATCCTGGTTTACATTTGGTGATTATGCGACAAAGGCTTTCTCTATTCGCGAAATGAAACCCTTAACTCAAGCTCCTTTCAGCGAACTGGCGAACAAGCAAAGCAACTGACCCTAGTTAATATTCGTAGAACTAGCGACTGAAGGCTATCTCCCATTCGTTGAATGTCTCGGGTTACTGGCAGATTATTTAGAGACCTAGCGACCACTTTGTTCGCTTATTCACCAAATCATTTAGAGCATTGCTAAACTTTTCCAAGATTCAACGACCAAGGAAAACTTTAAACCTTCACCAAATTTCTTGTCAAAACCCCCAAACCTAGAGGACCATGAAAATCATATAGTTGCTGGTTTGCCAAATCATCTCATGTAAGACCCCCACATGGGCCCGCTTCGTGCCACTTGTCAACAATTCATTCATTGCTCATTGCTCGATCACCTCTGACACTGCCAACTGTCCATCAAAACCTGACCCACGTCGGACCCTTCTGACATCAGGCAAGATCAACGGTTGTCGCTATATCGCTGACTTAAAAATTGAGCATCTCATCCTTGCGGTATAACGACAGCCACAAGATCATGTAGGACTTTAATCTACTCCACAGACTAAAGACCTCGGGCCCACTGACATCATCCCCGTCACCTTCCTGCCGACCAATCAGAAACGAACAAATCTGCAACACCTAGCACCCAAAATGACTTGGCAATTCGAACCCATCGTGACGTTGGCATAAACATGCTAGAAGATCGGACGGTTGTCGCAAGATCGCATGGCCTGAAAAGATTCTATGCGATCATGTGCCAGCCGTTAGATCAAAAGGCAATGAATGTCGGGCCCCGCAGATAAATTCCAACTCACTGTTCACAACCAATGAAAAGTTGCCATTTGTGCACAACTGGTAGTGGACCCATTCCGTTTGAAACGCTGTGCCATAAAGAAAGATCAACGGTTGGCATAAGATCTCATAGAGCAGAAAGAATCTATGAGATGATACACCAACCGTACGATTAAGCCGTGATAGAGAATTGGGCCTAGGAAATATTAAAGCCATCGGGACTTAGGAAAAATTAAGCGCTAAGGACCTAAGGAAAAATTAAAGCTCCAGGAGGTAGAAACTTAGGAAAAATTAATAAATGACCCCCGCATGGTGATAAAAAGAATAAAGTACATGGGTTTTTAGGAACTTAAGTGGCCGGAAAAGGTAACGTAGAAAGATAACAAGGTCAATGACAGATAGGGTTTTTTCCACTCAACGGCTAGTAATATGAATTTAACCCTAGGGTTTCAAACAAGGAACACAAGAAACATTGCAAAGACCAGAGAAGAAAAGATATAACCATTATAATTTTTGTAGGTGCCAATAGTGACTCTATCTAAGGATGTTGAAATGCAAGTTTAAACAAGAACCACAGATCTCTGGGACGCAGACCAAAAACCGCACTAACCTAAAACAAGAAAGGAAACACATGACTTGAAGGGAAACAACCTATACAAGATTTACAAAATATTTACATATGCATGAGAATCAAACACTTAATTGAAGAAGGGCTTCAAGAACTGCCCATGCACTGGCAACTCAAAAACTTCATCATCCATATTCTTCAACAAGTAGGAGTCTTTCCCAAAGCTTTCATGAATCACATAAGGACCGAGCCATAATGATTCAAACTTTTTATGCTTCCCTTTATCTTCTACTCTCACATTCCATTGAAGTACTAAATCATCTGCTTTAAATTTTTTGGTAGTTCTTCTTTTGTCAAACAGGTACTTCATCTTCTGTTGCAACTTGATATTGCTCTTTTGACTTTCTCTTCTTAGTTCATATAACTCAGTCAATTGCACAATTCTATCCTGCATTGGCTCTGGGACATCCAATTCCTCATCTTGAATAAACTGGTAAATTAGAATCAGATTGTTTATAGGTAACCTTGACTGCAGACCATATACAAGCTCAAAGGGAGACTTCCCAGTGGCTTTCTTCATTGTAATCCTATCTGCCCACAGGGCTAACTTCAACTTTGAATGCCAAGCTCTCTTATTTTTCTCAAGTGTCTTCTTCAAGATTGTCAGAATGCTTTTGTTACTAGATTCAGCCTGTCCATTTGCTTGAGGATGATAAGGAGATGAATAAGATGTCATGATTCTATTGTCCTTACAAAACTCCTTGAACTCATCTGATCTGAAATGCATTGCATTATCTGTGATCAACTTCATGGAGACACCAAATCTGGTCAAAATATTGTCAAGTAAGAAATCAATCACTACTTTACTTGTTGCCCTTTTTGTAGGAATGGCCTCTATGCACTTTGTGAAGTAGTTAGTTGCAACAAGTATGCAACTGTGTCCTCCACTAGATTTCTCAGCAAACTCACCTATGAAATCCACTCCCCACATAGAAAATGGTGCCTCAGCAGTTACTGGGTTTAACAACAGTGCTCCTGAGTATTTTAATTTTGAAGCAAACTTTTGACAAGCTTCACACTTCTTAACAAACTGAAATGAATCCTTAAACAATGTAGGCCAAAAATAACCTGCCCTTAAGATCTTATAAGCAATAGTCTTTGCTGAATAATGACCTCCACAAATGCCAGCATGCATTTCTTTTAAAACCTTCTCTCCCTGATATCTGTCAAGACAAAACAATAAGATCCCATCTCTATTTTTCCAATACAAGTCCCCTTGTATCAATGTATATTTCTGACCTTGCAATTTTAAGGATCTCCTTTGATTATCTATCATATATTCTGGGCATTTGGCATTGTTAATGAAATATACAATATCAACATAGTATGGTTGCAACTCAATACTTGTTATTGTTTTGTCTGAAACTCCCTCATTATTAACCTGGACTAAATCCATGTTCTCTTCAGTCATCAATCTTGCCAGGCCTTGTCCCCTTACCAACTTGGTGATATGGATTTCTAAATTGAATTCTTGAATCCTGGTGATCCACTTGCATCTCTTACCAGTAACTTCAGACTGAGTGAGGACATCCTTAACTGCTGCATGAGGGACATATGCAATGACCTTGGCACAAACTAGATAAGGTTTGAAAGACTTTACTGCCTTTATTAGTGCATAAGCGTGTTTCTCCATCATCTCATAATTCAACTCAGCAACTTGTAAATATTTACTAAAAAATGCAATTGGATGTTCAAAACCTTCATTGTCCTTTTGCAATAGTACAACAGCAATAGTGTGAAATGATGCAAAAGAAAACAATGAAAAAGGCTTGGTATAATCAGGAGACCTCAGTACAGGTGCTTCTTGGACTACTTCTTTAATTTTATCAAATGCACCTTGAGCTTCTGCAGTCCATTGAAATTTCGCATCCTTCTTCAACAACTTCACTATGGGCTTGACAATTTCAGAAAAATTTGCAATGAATCTCCTAACAAAATTGATCTTCCCTAAAAAGGATTTCACCCCTTTGAGATTTTTTGGTGCTGACACTTTCCTGATGGCTTCCACTCTCTCTGGATCAATTCTTATTCCTTCCTTTGATACAATGTGTCCTAGCAAATTTCCTTCTTTGACTGCAAAATTACACTTCTTAGGATTTAAAGACACACCATAATCTAGAGCTTTGACATAAATATTTTCTAGATGTGAGCAATGATCAACAACCCATTTAGACTAAGCAGTTAGGTCATCTTGGTACACAACCGTAAACAAGTCTATATATTCTTTGAAAGCAACGTCCATAGCTCTTTGAAAAGTTGCTCCAACATTTCTGAGACCAAATGACATTCTGACATATACATAAGTTCCCCAAGGTGTTGTGAATGCGGTTTTAAATTGTTCAGATTCTTTCACCAACACTTGGTTATATCCAGAGAAACCATCCATCATGGACAATAACTCACATCCAGTGACCTTATGCAACATTGCCTCCATGTTGGGCAGTGAGTAGTTGTCCTTCAATGATGCAACATTCAGATTCCTAAAGTCCACACACAATCTAATGTCACCATTCTTCTTTCTGACTGGGACTAAATTAGATACCCAAGTTGAATGCCTTATAGGTTGAATTATTCCCGCATCACTCAACTTGACTAGCTCTTGGTGCATCTTAGGAGCCAATAATGGGTTAATGGGCCTTTGCTTCTGTCTAAAGGGTTTAACCTCATTCTTTAGTGGGATCTCATGTTGGAAAAGATCCTCCCTATAAGCCTTTAAGTCATCATATGACCATGCAAACACATGCTTGTACTTTCTTAACAACTTTATCAGGTTATATCTCAGTTGAGGGGCTAATCCCTTCCCAATATAAACCATTTGAGGTGCATTATGTGATCCCAAATTTACTTCTTCCAGATCTTCTGCCTTAGCACTACTTATTTTTGACATATGATCATTTTGGCTACTATACAATGCTTTTAACTCAGTTAAGCCCTTGCGGATATGATCTGAACTCAATTGGATTACATCATTTCCCATGACCATGTCCTTACCTTCAATTTCCTCAACCAATGTGTTGCAGTCTATGAGTTGACCCTCATATATGTCAAGGCATTGCATAAATTTCAAAATGTCATGATCATCCTCAAAGACCTGCTAGTTATAGACATTGTCTGGTACTACTGGCCTACTTTTGATCTCAACTATTGACACTCCAAAAAAATTTGAATCATCCCTCTTCAAAGCAACATTGGCCAAAAAATCAGCCATTATGTTCTTGGATCTTTCTACCCAACATATATTAAAAGCATCAAACATTTCAATCTGATCCCAAATAACATACTTATACATCTTTAATCTGTCATTTTTTACTGCATATTTAGATCAAACTTGTGCCACCACAAGCTCTGAATCACCAAAAACTTTTAAACATTTTATCCCATGTTTGATAGCAATATTCAATCCCAATGACAGTGCTTCATATTCAGCAGTATTATTTGTGCATTGAAAAGTCAATGAGAATGAATACTTAAAAGTGGTACCTGATGGAGATATGAATAGAACTCTAGCTCTCGAGCCTTCTTTTGAGCATGCTCCATCAAAATACATCTGCCACAGTCCATCTTGTTGTTTTTCCAGTTCTGCAACCAATGGATCTATCTCTTCTACTGGTGGGACAGTCTCTTCTAATCTAAAATTCTCCATGTCAACATCCACACAACAATTTAAATGATCATCATTTATTTCAATCATATGTGGGGTTCTACTCTCCATGGATACTTTCACATTCTCACCATCAATATTGAAAGTTGCAAAAGACAAATCACACTAAATACTACCTCCCATTGAAGCACTCCATTTCCTTGATAGTAACATCCCATAATGAGGTGGGATATCAACCACCAGAACACTCATTGTTAACAACTTGTCAGGGAAGGCTGCCAACCTGTAAGGAAAGGATTTTATAGTACCAATAACAGGGACCTCTCTTGAATCCATAGCCTGACATCTTCCATGAGGTGTATCTACTTTCAGACCCAAGGATTTCATAATTTCTACAGGCATGATAGTGCTAGATGCTCCAGAATAAATCATACAATTTCTTAACAACTTTCCATTTACTATTAGGGACAGAAAGAAAGGATCAACAGTTCCTGTCAGAGTATTTACAACATTAGTATCCAAATAAATCTGAGGGATCTTAGAGATAATCTCCCCACATTGGTTCTCAGTTGAATCACTTGCTGCAGTAGCCATTCCACTAGTCTTGGTGGAATCTTGGGCATTGGAAGGAAAAGCTCTTTTCACCCAACTCAAAGCTTTGACTTTATGCTCTTCTATCCTCATCATTTCTAATAAGGGGACTTTGACAGTAATTTGTGACAACAGTTTGCTCATGTCAATGGGAACATACTTTGAATCTACAAGATCCTGTCCAATGGCAGTGACCTCTTTATTTTCTTCATGTGAGATCATATTAGGACTATCCTAGGTCTAGATCCTCGCTTCCTTTTGCAGAGAAGGTACAGTATCTACAAGAGGCTTGGTTTTTACTTTGTAAGCAATAGTTGGTTTAGTGAAGGTGACATTTTTCTTCACTTTAGTTTTGTTAACAACCTCTGTGGCCTTTTGCTTGTCTTGGACTTGTTTTTCATCCTTCTCTGTTTTCTTGATGAAAATTCCTGCAAGCCTACTACTTGGACTACCTACCACTTGATTCCTTAAGTTGTAGTTGCTTTTAGCCTGAGTCACCATGTCTGCTATTATCTGAGAAATTTCTTCATCAGATGGTCTCCTTAGGATAACAGGTTCTTCATCTTTTGAGTATTACACCGAACATTATCCAAATAACTATCTTCTTCATCAGAGAAAACTTGCTGATGGTATATCTCATTTCTGACTTGAGAACTACAGACATCCTGACTTTCATCTTCCTCTGCAGAGTCTACTTCATCATAAATGTAGGAAGAGGTCATACCACAACTTTCATCATCATAGAATTCTTCCCTACTAGCTTCTTGTTCATTATCTGCAGAAACACTTTGGGCAACTGCACAATAATAAGGGTCATGATGTGATTGGCAAACAATACACCAGGGAACATCATCATTCAGATTTACTATATTTCTGTGCAAGGAGTCTGGGGTCTTATCATTTGGTTTATCCTTTCTTTCAGGGAGCACTGGCTTCCCATCTTTCCACTGAGTGTTGTAAGGATAGTTCTGCATTCTTGGTAACTTGCTAAAGTTATTGAAAGATGGCCTATCATTTCCCTACACTCTACCATTCCTTGCTTCATTAGGCTTTAAATATTTTATTGCTTTTAAAATTTGCTTCAAACTATCATCATCTTTTGGCTTTGTATTAGACTTCCCTGGTTCCTTTCTATTTGAGATTGAAGGTTTATAATCCTCTGTTCTTCCCAACTTCCCTGGTATTCTTCTATTACTTTCTATATTAATGGCCAGCTTGTAGGCTTCTGTAAGGTTTCTAGGGTTCTTATCTCTCAAAAGATATCCCATTTTTGAATCAAAAGCATTCAAGTAGGTGACCAAACAAATCTTGTCATCTAATCTGATAACTTGCAACAATTTATGCATAGCTTTCTGAAATTTGACATTGAACTCAACAACACCCTCATTTGGATTCTTTTTGATGTTGTTGAATTCATTGAGCATGAAACCCTCATTGGTTTTATCACCATATTGTTCTTTGAAAGAACGTTTGAACTGCTCCCATGAACATATGCTAGCATGAGGCAAATTTCTAAACCAATCTCTAGCATCTTCAATCAGAGATTGATCAAAAAGTTTCATGATCACATCATTAGGCTCAATGTTGTAGTCATCTATTACATCGATGAAACTTTTCAAATGTTCTTCACAAGTAACTGCATTGCTTCCAGTGAACTTTGGGAGCTTTTTTCTAATCTCATCAGGAATGGGATTTGGGTAACCAGGAATCCCAACAAAAACCAATTTCTTATGTCTCTCATGAATGGACCCAATCTGAGATGGGCCAGTACCTATAGATGTGGATATTTGAATATTTGAAATAGTAGAAGCCTTAGGCATACCTGAAGTTTTGGCAGTGTCCAATACATTTGCATCTTGTGCCCTAGAAGTGGAAAGTGTATTGATAGGTCCAGAAGACTGCTTAAGGAAATCAATCTTTCTTTTCATCTCGCCAGCAGTGGCCTCTAGCTCTGCCTTTTCTAACTCTTTTCCAATAATTCTTGTTCCCTTTTTGCCTTTTCTAAATCAACATCTAATCTTGCTACTTGATCTAGGGATTTCTTTGCAGGATTTGGTTCATTTATTGAAACCCCTACAATTTTTTGTTTACCTTTGTCCCTGGGATTTCTTACTTCATAAGTTTGTTGAACAATAGGTTGATCTTCTACATGTTCTGTCACAGGAACCTGATTCATGGCTTTAAAGTCCAACAATTGCTTCTTCAATTGCTCTACTCTAATCATAGCATGTCTAATCTTTTCCTCCTTTCCCTTTTCTCTTTTCTACCTTATTTGAATCTGCTCCTGGACCTTTCTTTCCAATTCAAACACTTTTTCAAAAATTTCCTCAGAATCAGGAAGGGCTGTTTCAAAAGAGGACTCTTGGGCAGGGACCTCTTCTTGGTGGTCATTAGGTATTTGGTGGCCCTGTAAGGTGGAATCATGGGGAAAAGAAAGAACAAAGTCTTGCTTACTCCTAGTTTGGCTTCTAGATCTTCTGCTATTTCCAGGGATTCCTCTCCTATGAGGTTGTGTTCTCCTTGCATCCTTTCAGAGGATGAATAATAATCTTCATATTGATTCAAACCCAAATCAACTGCTTCCTCATATTCAGAAGTATTTCCTTCTTGGTTTATTTGAATAGGATCTTCTGTCCTTGTATTTCCTTCTTGCTTCCATGTGAAGGACATGTCATTAGTATTTCTTTCCTTCCTCATTCGCTTGGATGTATTTGGGAGTTTGCCTAGATGTATTTACTTCTGGGTGATCCTTTTTCCAGGCTCTAGTATTTCTCATACTCATTATGATCAATTCTTTAATTTGCACTGGTACATAAATTTATAAGAGTCGCCATCCAACTATTTGGGAATTTTTTTTGAAATATAAATACTAATGGTAACCAGTTGGTTTGTATAGGATAGGAGCCCTGGCTCAACTAAACCCTATATCTTAACAAAATATTTTTTACAGATTCCCGAGCAGAGTCGCCAATCTGTTAGGGATTTTTCTTGTGGGGTCAAACTTGGAAAAGGTATGGACTTGATTCTCAGTTAAAAGGGTCTCCAAGTTTGCAAGAAAAGCTTAATTGATGAGGATTGGATAAGATCCTCCTTCTGCTTCGAGCTCCACAGGACTTAGGCGGGTATTGCCTATGAATAGGTTACTATATTCCAAGTAAGCTTTTGATTAGTGGATTAGGTCTTCATTGTCATGTTACTCAAATCTACTTCAATGAAAGATGATTCTGAAAACAGCTGAGAACAACCTATTGCAGAATATGACAAATGGAACTACTAATGTAACAACATGAATAATGGCATAAGGATGATGAATCCTTCTTCTTTTTGTGAGTAGAACTCAAGGAAGGTTAACCTCTAATTCTCTCTTCAAGGAATCATCAACTATGAACTGTGTGCCTTCAGGGACAGTCCTATCTATTTAGTGCATGAACATGAAATGAAAAATATACTAGTAATGATAAATTTTGTGCTTGATGATAGAAAGGTAATTGCATAAACAAAAATCAGACCAGTGCCTAATCCTTTGGGCAAAAGAGTCTAACATACATCAATAGAGGAATTTCAAGGAAATACCATAGTATGCCTTGCAAACTACATACAATTTAGACAGAATGTCTGACAGACTATCTTCTCAATCTTAGGTTGTTATCATCAAGATCTCAACAGGTGTGTTCATTCTCTGAAATTGCACATGAGGATTTAATCCTTTCTTTGAAAGAAACTCATGAAACAATTAGAGTAATTGCCTGACAATTAGTATGCTTTATATGCCTTACAAATAGAAACATACAAGAACAAACACAAAGCTAAGAGACAATAACAGAACCAAGACATAAATTGTATTGTATTTCATGGAAAGTGTATCAATACATACAAAGAAAAAATCCTCACTCAAAGACTCAGGATGAGAAATTTGCTCTGCAAAGCTTTTATTTTCAGCATTCAACATCAAGAGAATTGTTCATAACAGAGCAACCACATGAGCCTTCCAGAAAATAGGAACAGGAACCCGTGTGGAACCAGAGAATAGAACCCCTTAGATTACCAAAAACTAGAACCCCCCCAAAATAAAAAATACTACAATTTATACCACTAGTCATCTTGGAATCCCCAACAAGTTAGGATGCAAAAAACTACAAATGACTAGGGTAAGGGTTAGGGTTTCCACCCACCAAACCAACTAAGATCAATCAACATTTATTTCAGGGGAGAAAACCAAACGATTAGATTCAAGAATGATCTCCATTTATGATATTTCTCTGAAAATGTACCAAAGATCATGAATTCACCATGCAAATCAATCTGATCATTCACCTGCAACATGTCTCGAGCAAGTTATACTCATTCCTTCACAGCACAAACCCTCTATAAACAATCATCATAGCCTCTGGACCATACTGCAGCACTTGACAAAATCAATCTTACCAAATCCAGCCGCCCAAGCATTGAATTCCAGTCCTTCCTGTCACTAAAAACCCTTAAAATATTCAAATCCTTGAAGAAATGATTACTTTCATTGTGCCAGCAGCAAATCGGCAGTCAGCATTCAAATCTTGATCAACTTTAAAACATCACCGTCAGATCCTCTTACTTTCCCGGGCTTCGTGACTTAACCATATAGGAATCTTGGTTTACATTTGGTGA
Organism: Chamaecyparis obtusa; assembly: GCA_027943335.1. Taxonomy (NCBI): domain Eukaryota; kingdom Viridiplantae; phylum Streptophyta; class Pinopsida; order Cupressales; family Cupressaceae; genus Chamaecyparis; species Chamaecyparis obtusa. The sequence continues at coordinate 2,315,086 of BSBK01009712.1, forward strand.
TTATGTGACAAAGGCTTTCTCTATTTATGAAATGAAACCCTTAACTCAAGCTCCATTCAGCGAACTAGCGAACAAGCAAAGCAACTGAGCCCAGTTAATATTCGTAGAACTAGCGACTGAAGGCTATCTCCCATTCGCTGAATGTCTCAGGTTACTGCTAGATTATTTGGAGACCTAGCGACCACTTTGTTCGCTTGTTCACCAAATCATTTAGAGCATCGCTAAACTTTTTTGAGATTCAACAACCAAGGCAAACTTTAAACCTCCACCAAATTTCTTGTCAAAACCGCCAAACCTAGAGGACCACGAAAATCATATAGTTGCTGGTTTTCCAAATCATCTCATGTAAGACCCCCACATGGGCCCGCTTCGTGCCACTTGTCAACAATTCATTCACTGCTCATTTCTCGATCACCTCTGACACTGCCAACTTTCCATCAAAACCTGACCCACCTCGGACCCTTCTGACATCAGGCAAGATCAACAGTCGTCGCTATACCGCTGACTTAAAAATCGAGCATCTCATCCTTGCGGTATAACAACAGCCACAAGATCATGTAGACTTTAACCTACTCCAGAGACTGAAGACCTTAGGCCCACTGATATCATCCTCGTCACCTTCCCACTGACCAATCAGAAATGAACAAATTTGCAACACCTGGCACTCAAAATGACTTGGCAATTCGAACCCACTGCGACGTTGGCATAAACATGTTGGAAGATCGGACGGTTCTCGCAAGATTGCATGGCCTGAAAAGATTCCATGTGATCATGTGCCAACCGTTGGATCAAAAGGCAATGAAAGTCGGGCCCTGTAGATAAATTCCAACTCACTATTCACAACCAATGAAAAGTTGCCATTTGTGCGCAGATGGCAGTGGATCCATTCCATTTGAAACACTGTGCCATAAAGAAATATCAACGACTGGTGTAAGATCTCATAGAGCAGAAAGACTCTATGAGATGATATGCCAACCGTCTGATTAAGCCGTGACAGAGAACTGTGCCTAGGAAATATTAAAGCCATCGGGACTTAGGAAAAATTAAGCGCTAAGGACCTAGGGAAAAATTAAAGCCCCAGGCGGTAGAAACTTAGGAAAAATTAATAAACAACCCCCGCATGGTGATAAAAAGAATAAAGCACATGGGTTTTTAGGAACTTAAGTGGCCCGAAAAGGTAATGCAAAAATATAACAAAGCCAATGACGGATAGGGTTTTTTCCACTCAATGGCTAGTAATATGAATTTAACCCTAGGGTTTCAAACAGGGAACACAGGAAACATTGCAGAGACCAGAGAAGAAAAGATATAACCGTGAAAATTTTTGCAGGTGCCAACAACACGAAGTCAAATAAAGTCAATTAGGAGACAGAATTTCCTAGTACAATAGGACTTCGATGGTGTAGAAATTCGAAGAAATGCACCAAAATTGATTAGAATTGCGAGGTGCCAATTTTTGGGTATTACGGTATTTTCTGTGTAGCATACCTTCTACTTGGTGTAATTCAATTTCAGTCTCCATACAAATTAGTTGGATCCAACATAACTTGTTCTATACCACCCTCTTGTTCAAGACATAGGAGTACTAAATCATCTATTAGTTCATGCTTTGAATAAATAATTTCAAGGTTTACAATGACAATCAATCTGCACACATGTACCAGTGGAGAGCTTTAGTATAAAATTGTGACAACTATAGAGTTTGTGGCTAGTTTTTTATAAAGAAAACATCTATTTGAACCACTCACCATGGGCCACTTGCAATAGAGCACTTATATTCTCTCTGCTATATGATTATCCCAATCATGATATCTACTAAATATATATATACTGATTGTATTTCTTAGGAAGGGATGCTTTGTGTTTGTAAATCCCATCAGATATATCAATTCTATAGCTGTGCTTTTGCTTAGGGCCATGACCAAAGTTTGCAATACTTAGCACTTGTATGTTCGGAACCAATGTTAAATCTCCATCATGCATGGCTTTGATTGCGTTCGTACTTAATGTAGCCATGACTTACAAATTCTGAGTATTCCTGCAATAAAGATATTCAATCGAAGACATTGGGTGGTGATGGCCAATGTTGAGACTACAAGAAAAGAAACAACTTTAAGAAATCAAAGCTAAAAATAGACTTCAAATTCTCCAAAGGCATATCCCTCCTAGAAGTCTTAACAAAATCATTTCTTAGCTCCATAATTGAGGCCATAACATTCCTTGATCCCTATCATCTGAAGAAGTTACCTTAATATACTTTGAATTTCAATAACATTGAAATGCATTATCACATTGCAAAAGTGGCATATTGTTGGACATGTCCAAATTAAGAACACACAAACGTTGTGGTGCTCTGTACTCTCCAAAATATAGAGCTCTAGAGAGTTCGTTGGACAATGACAACACAACAAGTACAATGGTAAAAGGGGCCACCACTTGCCATTACTATTCATGTAGAGGAGAATGATACATCTCAATGCAACGTGTGGGCAAGAGCACACGTCTAATACAAGGCATAAAATTCCATATAGCTTCAAATCTATAAAAGAGAAAGAAGATGTACTTGGATAATATAAAATAGTTTATTCTTTCCATGCATGTCCATAAAATAGAGCATATTGGAACTTGACTTATTATTTGTTTTCCATTGCTCTTGTTTTGTACAATGACCATTTAAAAAAAAAATTGCAATATCATATAGCTTTCTAAGGATATTAAAACAAGTAGCACTCCATAGAGTCAAATGGTGGCAAAAGTGAATGTGCACACTAATACTTAGACTATTGCAATAAGTGAAATCTCTATAATATAATGGTATCAAATAGAATCCATGCAATGATAGTCTAATGGATTTGTTGTAAATAAAAAGTCAATATTCACAATAAGAGCACAAAAAATATCATACCAAGTAATACCAAGCTAAAGTATTCTTCACAAGTGATTTGTAAAAGGACCTAAAAAAGCTATATTTCTTGATACAATCCTAATAATGACACCAAACTTAATCGAGAGGACAAAGTAGGACCAACATTTCCCTTTAACCTAGCTAGAACTTTTGCGCCAAATCTCTCTTAAGATAGCCTGGTATTTATTTTTAAGATGTTGGCCAAATTCAACTTGATAGTACTTCGAATATCTTTGTTCAAGTAAGAATTTATGGAATGTCTCTAAAGCCACACATGTTGCATGGTACGTGCGAAGAAGCTCTCCCTCCATTTCAACTTCATAATTTTTTACATTTTGTGCATCTTTAATCAATTGGATCGCTCCTCAAATAGTCTCTTCACAATTCAATAGAATGTTGTTTGAGAAGACCTCAACACTATTTTGGTAACTACCCAACCAATCGACAAAGGTTAGGATGTTTGTTGTCACATCCACATCTTTTGTTTTTAATTCCTCTATATTGTTCTTTGATGAGCTACTTGAAATGACAATAACATCTTCAAATGCTCTTGAATTTGCTATAACTTGGAAGTTTAGTACAACAATGAGTAATCTAAATATCATCCCACTACTAATCACACTATTACTATCTAAAGTTCCATATACTAATTAGGGTACACTATCTATAGTTCCATATACTAATTAGGGTACACAAAATATAATGTAATAAATAATATAAAATAACCCACAACTAAACATTTTAGATCAACTGCTATATAATGCACATTTCAACAAAATTATTCAAGATCTAACCCACAACCATTCATAATAAATTTGGAAGGAAATATATCTTATATAATTCTAATATGTTTTTCTAATAAAGTATTAGAGTTTATGTATCCTTTTTTTTTCTTATATAAAAGAAACAAATTAATGTATTAAAAAAACATTGTAATGTTCAATGTTCAAATTATGTAGGATAATACGTTTAGACAAAACTTATTTTTTTAAAACTCAAATTAAACTCAATCTTGTCATGTTTCCTATTCTCACTAAATTATGAAATTGTTCATCTTTCTAAATACATTGTAGACATGTCTTTATATTGTGGCATACATTAATTGGTATCTATTAAGAGAGTTCAAATTATCAAGTGCTATAATCTATTCGATATGCTATTAAATAGAGGATAAAAATAATAAATTGATGATACATCTAAAACAATCATAATAATGTAGGCACAATAGTTATTTAAACAATTTTATTTAACAAATTCTTCAAGAATTCTAAAAAAGAAATTTTTTACTCTACATTAATTTAAAGTCAAGAAGATCTAAAATATGTAGGTCAAATTGTATCTTCTAAATTTCTATTCATTTCTTATCTTTAAATTAAATAATTTTTTAAAAATTTCTATTCATTTCATATCTATTAACTAAATAATCAACTTTTATAAACTTTATCTATATACATACTTTTATAATCATATAAGAAAACCTATTAATTTTTCTTTAAGTATTTTTAAAATTGATTAAATCTATTTTTTCCATTCAATTCAACTTTTTAATTGAAATAATTTTTTTGAATCAAAAATAATTTATGATATAATTATAAAATAATAGTTTTCAAAAGTTATATCTTTTAAATATTTTTTTATTGATTATATAATTTTTTTTATTAATCTTTTACATAATTTATCATACTTCTATAATATTTTGATCTCTTATTTTAAGCATTATGAAGTGGGAAATTCATAGAGTTAAATTTTGTATCTGCAATATAAATAATGTTAAATTTTCCCAAAACTTTATTTATTACTTAGCTCAAAAATATTCTTTAAAATATATTCGTGATAGCTATTTTAAATAGCTCTATCATTAACTAATTTGTATCTCTATATTATTATTTTATTATTGAAATTAGATACATCATTTTATCAGAATTCTACACTTCGATTACCACAATAGTCTGCCCTAAAGAGCACACACCACTCTTGTCGATGTGCAAACCCTGAACCGATTATCTTGACTAATCCAAAATTTTCATGTAGACCTAAACTTTTTTTAAGGGACAATGTTAAGCAAGCCAAACCAAGCAATACAAACATTTTAGCTATAATTTATGACTTCTTTCATCCTCAAGACAATAAACTCAAAGTTCAACAATAGATTAAATATCTTGGAAGAAACAGAAACAACTGAAACTATCAAGTGAATATTTCATATTTAGATTAGCAAAAAACTCAGTGTCCATGATTTAAAGCCTCAGTAATCAGAAATCAACTTCACACCCATAGACTAGCACAAAATATTTTCAAAGAAATGCAATACATATTATTTTCCAATAACAAACACCTGTTTCTCCTCCTCACTGATGAAAGTATATGAAAGTTTTAACCTTACAACGTCCACCTCAACAACTTCTTTCTTCCTCCTTTGATAACTTATATCAAATATTTTGTCAGTTAAAGGTAAAGCCAAAACATGATGGGTGAGAACGTTTGAGCGAGAGGTTTTTTGAATTCGAAAGCGGGCGAAAATCTATGGTTGCAGGCTGAGGGCTCTGTTGGAGATGACTTTCCTACAGATCATGGAGTGGAGGACTCAGAGAACAAGGAGGGGGATCCATGGGTTAAGTAGAAAGATCCAGGTAAGGATGCAGGGGTGGGAGAAGGGAACCTTCCCTCTTCTCCCTTTGCCTCGAAGACACAGGCAAGAGATCAGAATGGTAAAGCCATATATCATCGGTGGTCAACTCTTTTCAGAGTTCAACCTACAGGCAAGTCATCTTTCCCTTCTATTCGGGATCTATCTGATGAAGAGAAAGGTAATTTTATCATTGAGATCCCCGATGAGTTGGTGGATCACAATATTGTCTCGATGGACCATACTCTTGTAGGTAAATTTGTGGGGTCTAGACCTAATATAGATATTGTGAGGATCTTTGCTAAGAAGAAATGGGAGTTAAAGGGGCAAGTCCTTATCATGGCCATGGAAAAGGGATTTCTATCTTTTGAGTTTTCTTGTAAGGAAGACTTAGACAAAATCCTTTGTGCGTGCACCTGGTTTGTAGGCAAGGCAACTCTGGTGTTGCAAAAATGGACCCCGAAGCTTGATCTCAATGATTCTTTCTTTTTCCAAGCCCCGGTGTGGGTAAGACTCCCAAAACTCCTTTTGGAATTCTTGGTTGAAGATGTCTTTGATGGTATTGCTAGATCCTTTGGTACCCTGCTCTTGATAGATCCAGTGACTGTCGCCAGAAGCCTCCTCACCTATGCCAAGATCTGCAGAGGGGTGGAAGAGGGCCAAGACATGCTAGAAATAATCATGCTCTAATCCAAACTGGGCAAACACTTGCAAAAGTTGGACTACAAAAGTGTCCCTTTTGCTTGCTTCCATTGCAAGAAAGCAGGACACAAAGCCAGATTTTGTCCAACGTTCAAGAAGTTGGAGAAAGAAAGGAAAGCTATCATTGTTAATAAGATAAAGTCAGGTAAGCTACCGAAAAAGATAGCCTCCCAAGGGAGGCTGCCATTCCACAACCTGACTTAGAAGTCAAGACTCATAGAGTGTGGAAAAAAAAGGACAAACCAGAGGTCACTCCTAATATTCTTGACTCTTCGAAAGATAAGAAAATACCTTCTAAAGGGGAGCAAAAGGAAAACACCAAGTTAAGCCAAGAAAGCACTGCACTCAGAGAGGTGTCTCCCCCGTCAGAAGGTAAAGACTTGGTCGTCAACATTCAACATGACACCATGATTGAAACTAGAAATAATGGTCTGGTGGAAGGATGTGACTTGTGCCTGGGTTCTATCTTCATCTCCATCATCCCGGATTCCCTTGAATCCTCATTGGAAGAATGCTTTTCTAGTCCATCTAGGGTCAAACCCATTAGCCCCCCAGATTCCCGCCTATGTCCTAAGACACAAGATTCAAACAAAGTCCAACAAATGGACTTTCTTATGGGAACCATTTCTCTAAGGCAGCTCACCAAGATGGAGGAGCTCTTTGCTAAATACAAAGATGAAAAAGAGAGCTGGTTTAATGTTCAAAGTAAAAAGAGAACCAAAAGCATAGACCCCTCTCCGATTTCTCCTGCAGCTACCAGGAGTAGAAATAGACCAGACATTGGGGATAAAATCAAATCCCTAGGCAGAAAAAAAGCCAGTCAGATTAGGCAAGAGGAAGCCAGCAGGAATATCGCGGATGGGACCCAAAAAACCATCCTGGCTGCCTGCACCCCCAGTAAGAAATGTTAGTTACTCCAAGGAACCCCTGTGGGCTCATTAGCTCACACATGCAGATAGTTTCCAATCTGATATGTTTTCGAAGACCTATCAAGTCTTTTCACTAGGGCACTATAACTCAAAAGGAAAAGCTTGAAGGTATCCATTTGAGGAACTTTTCTCAAATCTTTTCAGTAGTATTCAAAGAAGAAGCCACAACCATGTATGAAGTTCAATGGAACAACAAAGACTATTTCATTCATGGCCAGAGTCGCAGACATGGCAATGGCCTTGGATTAGTCAACACCTTAGTTCTTTCGCAGGCCAATCTTCTTGCGGCTGACCATTCTCATCACGTGATTACCAATGTCGCCATCTGGGCTATTGACTGGACTGCCTTTCTGGCCACCAGCAAGGAAGCTAACATCAATTGGACCCATGCCGAAGCTTTCCATCACACAACGTTGGATTCTCTAGATGGAGACAATCTTTAAAGTACTGATGCAATAATTAAAGATAATTATGATTGCAAAGGGCTTTCTTGGAGGAGTAATTTCACTCATGACGAGCTGGGGAGGAAATGCATGAGTAATTACAATGTGTCACCTCCACATGCTTTTTGGGCCCCCATCCCCATAATTAGTAATTATTTCAAAAAGATAACTTTTAGAAAGCCCAAAGCTAAGGCAGTTAGAAAGACGGAAAGCATCAAAGTTCGGCTAAACTAGAGAAAAGCCAGAGCCTATACGAAATCCATGGTTGGGGAAAGGCATAGAAGGGAGCCGAAGAGTGATAGTGAGAAATGGAAGAAGCGCACAAAAGTCTGGAATACCTTATAGAAAGGGGATATCACTACTTTTATTGAAAGAATCCACGGTTGCAGGAAGGAAATCACCAAAATCTTTGTCAAAACTTGGAATGAAGGGATGATGGAGATAGAGGGTAAGTCTTTCACTGTCACTGAGGAGGTTATATCAAAGGTCACCGACATTCCCATCGTTGGAAAAAAATTCTACCGAGACCGTAAAATATCAAACATTGCTGTCAAAAAGTTTGCAAGAGACGACAAGGAGACGAATGCCATAATTAAGTCGGGCACTTACTACCTTCCTGCGAGCTTGAAAATGCTATGGCAGTATGTTCTAAAGGCCCTCATCTCGTATGTCACCTTGGACACCAGGTTTGACAGAATTCACAGCTATCATTTTGTCTTGCTGAATCATTTTAGGCATGGTATTAAGATATCCATTCCTTTTTATCTCTACTCTTCTATAAACAAGAATATCAATGGTTTTAGAGATAAGAATATTGCTAACCCTGCCCTGCATGAAGGATTGCTTCTTTTGATTTATGAATTGGATCCATACAAAATATAATAAAAAATAAAAAATTATACTAGTAGTTGCATTTTGGTATGCAATAGGTACCCCGAATTAATAATTTGGGTAGTAATTTATTACAATAAATGTTTAATTATTATTTAAAAATCAACTACAAATAAAATATACAATTACAAATAAAATATAAATATAATTTTAAAATATTATTAGAAATATATAGCAAATACTTATGTTATTGTGAATAAGATTAATTGATTGTGAATAATTTATCATTAAACTGAAATATTAATAATATTATGTAAATTTAAAATAAAAAATAAAATTATAGACTATACATGATTACAAATATTTTTATTTTTTATTATATATTTTTCAATATAAATATTATGATATTATATATAATTTAATTATATTTTAAACAATACATTTTAAAAATGTATTAAAATTGAAATATTAATAACATTATGTAAATAAAAAATAAAAATAAAATTACAGACTAAACATGATTACAAATATAATTATTTTTTATTATATATTTTTCAATATAAATATTATGATATTATATACAATTTAATTATATTTTAATTAATTTTTTTATTCTAAATTATTTTGTGTAAGAATATAACTACTTTGTAATATCATCTATATTAATAACTATATTTATTTATGTATAACTTACTTTATGTTATATAAAATATACATTAATTATACATTACATTAAATTTATATTTAATAATTTCTTGACATAAAATATAATGTATATTTATATTATTTAATTTCTTGACATAATTTATTAGATCATACTAATCCTTAATCCTAAATTTAATTGTCCACTAGTTAGGAAGTTGAACCCCAATCCTATAAAAAAAAAAAGGAATTTAAGCCCTAAACCAAATTGATCTCTAACACTAACACTAACACTAAAGGAAATGGAAACCTAACATGAAATTAAATTATACCTAGCACTAAAATAAATGAAATGAGAATCCTAAAGCTAATTGATGAATTTACCAAGTTGAACCCTATAGCTAATCCAAATGGAACCCTAACAATAAGGCTAATTGGACACTAAACCTAATTGAACGCTAACCCTATATTCACTAAACTATATTGAACCTTAACCCTAGACCTAACTGGACAATAAACTATATTCAGATTTTCTTGGTTTAAATGTGTTTCTGTATGTATAGTTTAAATAAGTTTTAACTATTTAAAACACAAGATTAATTGTGTTTCTGAGCTTTTGCAGGTAGCTCCTACTTGCTCAACACAAAGAAGGCACGAGTATTAAGATAGGGTTGCAGATATGAGAAAAATGACACAATTTCATATGAGCCTCTGGTAGAATAGCTAGTAATATTGTGCATGTAGTTGTTACCTGGAAGAAAATCAAGTGCATAGATGACACATGTGCATTGTGTTTTGCACAAAACCCACATAAGCCTACTATGACTGAGTTCAAGAATTGGAGAGGAAAAGAGGAATTTTTTATTCATAGTGAAGGGTACTGTTGCTGCAATTGCTTTTCTCATCATTGTGGTTTTGAAACTGGCCAAGGCCTCCCTTGGATAATAAATATGGAACAGTTTAAAGGCTTGCCCAGATTGGCCAGGATGGAACTGCGGCCTTTGTAAATTGGCAATTACACTAGATGTGACTAGGATAACTAAGTAAATGATTTTTTGATCAATGATGGATCTGTCTGTTTGCGCCTCAAGGATTCAAGAAAGGTAAATAATTGTATCCAGAATCCAGTGCTTGAAATGCACATTTTCCAAGTTTTTTTTCCCTTTGGCTGAAATCTTGGGTTAGTTTATGGGGCAACCCTGAAAGTGGGATCTGTGAGGTTGGAATTGTTGAAAACTGCACAATTGAAGCAATTGTTGTATTGTCATTGATGTCAAACCTTAACTGGTAAGACTGTTGCTACTTAGGAAAGTACTATATCTATTTGATTGTTGTGAAGGGGAAAAGCAAGGTTAGTAACAATAGCACCTAAGGAAAGGTTGAGTTATCTTGATATTTCAATGAGTACTTGATTATGTGGCACAATGATAAGATAATGTATTGTTTATCTACGTATGATTGAAGACTAAACAGATAGGCTTAGCCGAGGAAAAGTGAAGAAATCTAGTTTAAGCCGAGTGATGTTAGTGTTGATCGAGCTAGTATATGTCGAGTAAATTCAGTGTTGACAAAGAACATAAAGTAGGAAGGATTCAATGAATCTGACCTAACCCTAAGATCTATGAAGGAGATTAAGTGGCAAAATATGTATTGACCTAATTGAGGAAGTATTAAGGAAACCTAAGCATGAGGTTAAAAATAGAGAGAGGATGCTGGAAGTGTTGTTAATGTTATTGACTGTACAAGTAGAGAAGGCTGAAGGAGAAGTGTTGTGATTGTTTGAAGAGAGTTCCGAGCAGATCAGTGATGGTGATGGTAAAGGTTCATAGTCAGTATGCCAGCATATGTGTATGGAATTGGATCTGATATTTGCAAAGTGAGTTGTATGTTTTTCAGATCAATACTACTGCTACTTTCTAACCATTGTATCAGTCAAAATCTTTTTAACAGAGGTTGACCTAACAGTCATATGTATAAATCATTTGAACAAGGTTGCAGTCTAATGGAGTGTATGTAAGTCCAATAACAAGGCACACTTTTAACAGAGTGGTTTAAATCCTTTAATTGGGTCACACCTAATAGTGTGTTTGTAACCTTTGAAAAGGTTGGCTTTTCACCGAGCTCACTTCAGAAAAGTGAACATAATAGTAACATGTTACAAAGTGGTTTTTCCCAAATTGGGTTGCCACTATAAATCCTGGTGTTGATACTTGTGTGAATGTTTTGGTTTGAACATTTCTGTGTCTTACAAGTTAGAAACTATTGGATAAGTGGACTGCACTATTATATGTTTCTGTTATGCAATCAGTAATGACTGAGTAGCTATTGGTTATTAGATCTAATTTGTTGAAGAGTTTTCAAATTTTTTTATACATCTGGACTTGAGAACAACTGATTCACCCCCCCTCTCTGTTGTTCTAAATCATATTAACAGGAATTTTGCAGGGTGTGAAGAGAGAAGGGTAATGAATAAAAAATAAGAGTTCTATTATCGCTTTGTGAAATGCTTTCTAGAAAATATTATTAGTTTCCCAAGTATAGCTGTAAAAGCAAGTCTCTTTGAACTGTTGTTGTTTGGAAAATGTAGCTGTTAAAGGCCTTGGATTTATTGCTCATGACATTGGCTTCGAGAACACAGCTGGACCCTATAGAAACTAGGCGGTGGCCATTCGAGTGGATTCCGATCAATCTATCTTCTTCCGGTGCACTGTGAAAGGATATCAAGACACTCTCTACGCTCATTCTCTGCGCCAATTCTACAGAGAATGCAAAATTTTCGGCACTGTGGATTTCATATTCGGCAATGACGCTGCTGTTTTCCAAGAATGTGAAATTAGCGTGAAAAAAACCCTTCCAAATTAGATCATTACTTTGACGACTCAGAGTAAGAAGGACCCCAACCAGAACACTAGCTTTTCTATCCATGGTTGCAATATTACGACTACTCCAGACTACAAGCTTGTGAAATCTTCATTCATAACTTTTTTGGGCAGGCCATGGAAACCGTTCTCGCGGATTGTGGTCATGCCATCTTTTTTGGATGACATTGTTCAACCAGAGGGTTGGGTACCATGGAATCAATATAACCTTTTCTTGGATACTCTCTACTATGGCGAGTATATGAATTATGGACCCAACATAGCACTTGTAGGAAGGGTCAAATGGCTAGGTTATCACGTATTGACTGGTAAACAGGAAAACAAATTTACATTTGCTCATTTCATTCATGGTAACAAGTGGTTGCCTTCCACAGGGATTTTATATCTATTCGGACTGAATGTCTGATTCTCGAGTGAGTGTTTATTTGTTCGTGGAAGGTATGCTTTGCATCTGCAACTTTAAATGTTAAAAATCCAAAATATTTCATTGCCAATTTCTTGACTGAATAATAATTAATGTTATGAGACAATTTTGACAATTGTTGATTTGTCTTCTGGACACGGCGAGTAGGCCTCTGACACTATAGCCTTTCCAGTACAAGAGCGACTTAGATTTTGCCCTCATTTAAGGCCAGTGGGGTGACCCCACAATAGTGGGTTACACTTTTTTAGACATGCTGATTTTTGCTGAAATAACATATTTTTAATAAAATATGATGATTTAAGCCTTGGAAGTATCCATTTGAAGAAATTATTTACAAATAGTTAGCTCAAAGCCACTTATAAAAGAAAAAAATTAATATAACATCTATACTCCTCATTCATACCTACAATGGAGTCTCCTTCACACCTATTAAAATGCTGACAAAAAATCACTTTGACTTTATCTTTTAGCAGATCAAATGAATCCATTTGAAAAACCTATCTATGTAGTAAGGTACTACTGAGAAAAATCTTTCCAATAATTATAATGTTAATATATATGAAGTTTATTATGACTTTATATTTTTAGTTTTACTAAACATAGATATTCACCGTATGTTTTCTTCTATGTTAGATGCTTATGGAAAAATAGTAAATGAGAGAAAAAAAATCTAAAAAATATCTATGCCCTAGGTATTGAAGTTCTATTTCTATAAAAAAAATAAAAAATGAAATTGGATAAATACATGACAAGTTATAAGCTATGTAGTCGAGATATGTCAAAATCATGATTTAGTCAACTTCAAACGTTAATAAAATATGTAATAATCACGATAATGTCATCAAACCAATTGCATGCCTTCGTATGGATGTTACAAAACTAAATTTGAAAGAAGCACATTGATATATATTTTAGAAAAAAAGTTATGCTCTATGAAAATAATGTAACTCTTTGAAAATGACATTTTCAGCAACATACTAGTTTTCATGGGAGAAAGAAAAAACCAATCAAATCAATTCAAAAAAAAAATTAAAAATAAAATAAAATTTAGAATCTAGATAGAAAATCCTAAAATACTCTAATTTACTTCATCTTTTGATTTTAAATAGTTTAACGACAATATGCATTCAAAGTTGAAAGTTTTTTTTCAAAATGTAGAGTTGAGTGTCCGTTTAGGCAAAAAAGTGTAACCCACGATTGTGGGTTCACCCGGCAGTTAACTTCACCAAGGTTAACTTCAAGACATAACCAATCACAGACGATAAACAGACCTTTCATGATGCCAGTTGTTCTGCCTTTTTTTAGCCAATCACAAATGATGAAATAAACTGACGCGATGTATTCAATCGTCTTGCATGTGTACAGAGTAAGAGACAGTCATCGATCAGGTAACCCAGGTGAATGCCTTTCATATAAGAAATGCCTTCGGGGTAATTAATATTAATATTAGTAAGTTTTGTGAAATGTAAGATCTAACTTTTTAGTTTGAAATGGGTTACTGCTTTCCATTTTTAAAGGTTAATTGTTAAAATGAATTCTTAAATCTAAGTTAAGGTAGTGGATTTAGGTTAGGTTTGTAATTAATGCCACAAAAAATTGTTAAGATAATTTATCGCAAACTTCAATTTGTAGATTTGTAGGTTCAAAATCTTAGAATATGGAATATTATAATACATTGATTTGCCACTTTTAGCCTCAATCTAAATTCTCAACAATTTTAAAATGGAGGAGTACAAACATAAAGATTATTGAGGATTTAGGTGGGATTTTTTATTTGGATGTGGATGCTTCTTCCTTCCAGTGCGACAATCTTTCTATACCTTATTTTTCAAGTTTCATGTTCCTAGTTGTTTTTCAGGCTTCCCTTTTTCAACTCTATTTTTCTCTTATGTGTTTCCAATTTCTTTCCTTGTTTGCTTCTTTCCTTTTTTCCTTTAACTTGTGTTTTACTTTTGTAGTCTTGTATGGGAAACGTTGTCATTGTGTTCCCTTTCCTTCCTCATCAAGTGCTCTCTCTCTCTCTCTCTTATTGGGTTAAATATTGTTTGATATTTCCTTTACCTTCTATCCTTTCATTTTCATTCTTATTTCTTTTTTGCATTGTAATGGTTAGGCTTCTTTTCCATTTATATGGCCCTCTTATTGTCCTCTTGCAAGCATTTGTTCCTTTTCCTTTCTATCACACTAGATGAACTTATTTGTACCTTTTCTTCTTATTAGTATATGTTGGGCGTGATCTCATTTCATGTTTTCCTTATCATTTGTTTGTTCTCAACATCTCTTCTCTTGTTGGGTTGTACCACCATTTTTCTACAAACCATCTCTTTTTCTCCTTTTCTTCTTCTTGGTAAATTTGATCTCTATACTATCCTTGTCTCTCATTTCTATTTTTTGAGTATTTGTGATCCCTCAAGTTATATGTCCTCAAATGCCCCACTTCTCTATTTATACAACCCTTCCTCCTAGCTACTGTGAATCTCCTTCTTGCCACTAATGCAATTGCAACTTCCTCTCATGACATTTCTCTCTCTAATATAATGTTGAGTCCTACTAAATTATGCTTCAAACTAATAAGACTATACATTAGACAAATATCTTCTTACAATCTTAATGGTTGTGGTTTGCGAAAAAGAAAATAAAGATAATCTTATAGGTCTTATTGCTAGAAACAAATATTTTTTTTGCTCTCTAGAAAAAGCTTCAAGTGTTAAAGGTAAGAGAAATAAGATAATAAGATGTGCAACCATATGTGGAAAATATTTAAATGTGCATCCAAAAAATATAGACATGACAATGGTCCTATATTTAATGTAGTGCTCCTTTTGTGTGGTGCTCTTACCAAAATCAAGTGAACTCATTTAGCTTACTCCAATCTCTCATGAAAATGAATAATAATTTGAGTTTGTTAGCAATGAATACACAAGAATAGAGGCAAATATACTATTTCAAATCATCACGTAAAGGTTGTCGAGCTTTTGGATGGATAAACACCTCTTAGAAAGTTTGTAGATTGTCAGGGACACATCCCATTGCCATTAGACACATACATGTATAAACTTAAATATTGTGTAGCAAAAGGTAAAGAGAGAAATGTATGCTATGTAGGATGTAAGAAGAATGATAAATTAGAAAGAAAGGATAACCACTAGAAGACACGGAGGATTATACAAATATAAAATATGCATGATTAGTTAATAATGATGCCTATACAAATAAATGGAAGTTGGTTGTTTTTTTATTAGATTAGTGGGGAAAGTGACCCAATTGCAATTAAAAAATAGCTAATGAGAAAAAAATAGTCATAAAGAAAAAAAGGTATTTAACAAGCCACCCAAAAACCACACGAATGATCAAAACCATAGACCATAACCACAACAAAACAAACTAGGCCTAGCAAAATTAACCAAGCTCATAGGTCCACCAAAAAGGATCCCACTCTATAGTAATATAATAGAGTATAATAAACCTTACTTAAAAGTATAAAAGTCACTATCAGATGTGAGTTAAACAAGGCTTGCAAGCTCACCAAAAACAAGGCTTATGTGTGTGTGTGTGTGTGTGTGTGTGTGTGTGTGTGAGAGAGAGAGAGAGAGAGAGAGAGAGAGAGAGAGAGAGAGAGAGAGATGCACCCTTAAGAGGGAAAGCAAGGTAGAGAGGGAGAGAGTAGTAGACACCTACATATGGGAGAGAGAGGTGAGAGAAAGAAGAGATGGATAGAGATAGCTATAGAGTTTGGGGGAGATAAAGAAAGTGAGATGGAGGGAGTGAGAGAATACTGATAGAAGCATGTTGATGTCTAAAATTTGACCAAGTTTGAAAATTTATATGATCTTCAAAAACCTAGAATCTACATTATAACTCTCAAAAATATGAAACCACTCTTAAACATCCCGACAATGTATATAAAATATAACTTAAAGTATAAGTCACATTTATATATGTGTAAATGTTTTTTATTAATAAAAAAATAGGTTTAAGGGGACCCAACACCCATTACAAAAGGAAATCTAAATACATTACATGAAAGTCCATTAAAACAAAAAATGATCAAACCCAAAATAACAAAGAAGGTTTTACCAATAGGCTCCTACAACTTGAAACAAAGGCCGCACAAAAAGCCAACAAGCATCCCAGAACCTCAGAGAGGACTAGAGAAAATCCAACCCAATCACCCACAACATGACCCCATCAAGAAAATACTTTAGTACCTCCCCAGTGGGAACGAAGAGTCATATCAAACGAGGTCAGGGAAGTCTTTGATTTCTTTCCTTTAACAGTAATCCAACCCTCCTCAAGCTTAGCAACAACATCCTGCCAATTGAGTGAACCCAATGCTGGAAAATCACCATTTTGAGGAAGAAGACCAACAACCCCCATTGAATTAGAGGCATCAAGAACAAAAACATCCAAGGAGCCATCCAAAATGAGATCCAAGGGAATATCCTCACTCCTGATTGAAGGATCAGGTAGCGAACTAGCCTCCAAATCGACATCACAAGTAGATAAATCAACTAGAGAAGAACCAATAGACTGGGACACACTAATAGACCCATCACCAACAACCAATTTAGATTACAAACCAACCACAACACCACCACCATTTGAAGTCAGAATAGCTTGAGAAGAAACCACATTTTCCTTTGCAAGAGAGCCCCTAATTTTAGTTTTCTTCTGAACCATGTAATGTTGATTAGAAGCACCAATCCACCATGAGGCTGAGGAAGAATTCTTCCCAAACCCACAATGCTCAATCTCATGACCAGTTTTGAAACACCTTATACACCTGAAGGGAATCCCTTCGTAGTCCAAAGGTTGATCCCAACTACCCGTATAAGATTTGATAAAGATTTCAATAGGCAACCCTTTTGACACATCTAACTCAACCAAAATACGATCATAGATAGAGTGAAGAATGTTAGATGATTCATCATCCACCAACAAAAAATTACCAAGAGCATTACCCACTTCCTCAAAAAGAGAATCAATCCATAGATGGAGGGGGTGATGAGGAAGTTGATCCCAAATAGGATATTTCATGTATATATTTTTACTTAGAGATTACTTTTGACTTGAGCTTGAAGAATTTGATCAAATTGTGTGTGTGTGTGTGTGTGTGTGTGTGTGTGAGAGAGAGAGAGAGAGAGAGAGAGAGAGAGAGATTTGGTGCACACAAAATGGAAAAAAAATGCAAAATGTGCATTTTACAAACCATATTTGTGTGGTGAAAAGTGTCTCAACCTTGCATTTACACGGGGTTACTATTTTTAGTAAAAAAATTTTTGAGCATGAATTTTCCCTAGTCTTTGCCAAAAGGTTTGAATGGTTAGATAGGCATTTTAGTAAATTTTCATTGCAAGATCATGTCTAGTTTGGAAGATATTAAGGTTTTTGTTTTTTGAAATTGATTGAAAAAACTTGCAAATGCAATTATAGAGGCTATAGAGGCATATAAAAAACCTCAAATTGTTGCTAAATGACGTAGCAATTTAGGATACTATAGAGCAGGTTGTGATCTTTCCAATGTTTCACAATTCATCAATGAAACACCTACTTTAAAAGTTATGGCCTATAGAAGTTAGGTCTTCTGAAATAGGAAATGTAAAAATGTGCTGAACATGTAAAAGAGTTGTAAAAGGGAGTTACATGTGTTGGTGTATTTTTTGACACATTACAAGGCATCTTTGATTGGAGATAAGGTGGGCATCACTTTATAAGTGGTTTTCATTCCATGGTTTTGTATTACTGTTTGATGGTTTCTTATATTGTATCTCTTATATCTTTGGTGCATGGGATAAAGGTGTATGCACCCAAAAATGGTCGCCTAGACTTTGGGCCACATTTATTCAATTTATCAATCCTGAATCATTTTTATCAATAATCAATATTTTCAACATTATCAATCTCTTGATCAAGTCTTAATTTCGATCATATATTGGATTTTTATTCTATGGGCTAATTATTTATCCTAAGTCTTTATTTGATTAAAATAAATATTTCCTCCCCTTTTGATTAAATAAAAAGCTCCATTTTTCCTCTTATCCTAAGTTGCACATATAAAGCATTATTCCTATTTTATAAAAAGGAGAAAAGCACTTTTTGTCTTATATGGACATAAAGTCAACTCCTATTTTTCTATTGGAGGATACTTGTGCACATGGATTGCTCCTCTTTCAAGCTCCACCGCTGATTAAGACTTTTGCCTCTTAATCTCAATGGTTCATTTCACCTCATTTCTTATAAAAGGAGAGCTCTCTCCTTCATTTGCATTCCATGTTTTTATGCTAATGTTATGCTACAGGTTTTAGGTGCATTTGGAGCTTTTGAAGATATTGAAGACTTGCTTCATTTCATTACATCATTTAGTTGCATGTTTCCTTTGCTTAGTTTGCATGATCATGGCATATTAGCTTAGTTTCCTTTTATGCAATAGATTTAACTCACATAGTCTAAATAGGAGGCATTGTAACACTTGTTATTTCCTTTCGTAGATTAGTTGCATTGTTCTTTCCATTTCATAGCTTAGTTGCATTGCATTTTTATTTCCATAGACTAGTTTGCATTGCATTTTCATAGTGATTCTTGGAGATATTGGCATTGGTGCCCTTGTCTTCACTTGAATCTCTCATTGTATGGTTGACTAGCAAGGTCACAAGTTTGTAGCTCTAGCTGAGAGAAAATTTATCATAGTCCCTTGCAACTCCATGCATAAAGAGCTATGAGCTGCTTTGTGAGGCTTCATTCTTGAGCAACCTTGCATGTAATGGTTCATAGAAGTGCACCATTTTAGTGTGTACATTTCTGGCGCCCACCGTGGGGCAGAGTAGATAGGCTTTGTCCTTTGTTTCGTTGCATTTTCATCATTTTTCGGATTATTTTTCAAAAATTTTGCAGTTCTGGTTTTCTGTCTTAGAGTATCGCGCGATACTTCTCAAGAATATCGCACGATATACCTTTGTATAGTGGTGTGACACTTCACGTGAGAGAAGAATCACCCACCAGTACTGAGGTATATCGCCTGGCATCGTGCGAAGTATCGCCCGCCCATAGTGCATAGTATCACCCAGACTGAGGTATATCGTCCGACTATAGGAAACTGTGTCACACGATACTGGTGAAATCTGAAGTATATCGCCTGATTTGACAGAGACCCGCATTTCCAGTTTTATCATCCAAATTTGATCATTTTAGTTTGCTGGTTTATTTTACTGTATTTAGATAGGTCTAACCTGCATCTTTTAGCTTGAATCTATTAGTTTGTTGCATATTTACATTTGGATTTTGATTTTGCTAACCTTGTTGGTCTAACAAGTTGTGTTTGTAGGTGCTCTTATTGCTTGAAATTTGCTAAAAATGCATGTCAAAGAGGGCTACTAACAGTTTTTGCAGGGCTGCCCAAGCATAAAAACAAAAAAAATAAAATCTTGCTTGTTTACTTGCTTTTCTTTCAAGTGTGGCATTCACTAATTGTATTAGGAATTTTTAAAACCTTGTGAAAGAGATTTTGAGGTGGTAGGAGAAGTATGCTCTTCACCTTTAGGTGAATCAGAAAATCTTGACCCATCTTAAGGTTTTGGAAGCAAGGGAGTAATTGAACCTCTTTGCTTGGTGTGTTTGGGAGAGATTCTTGAGATAGGGGAGTATGCTCTTCACCCTTGTGGTGAACCAAAAACCTTGAACCTCAAGAGTTGATCCATTCTTTGTTTAGTTTAGGATCCTTTAGCAGGCCTGCTCTTGAGCAATCAAGAGGAACGACTCAAGTGGGGACAACCTTGTCATCATTTTCCTTGGTGGCAAGTGATTCCAACTCACTATAATCTCAAGGCTATCAAGGACACCAAAAACCTTGATAGACATAACACTTATCTTCGTTTGATGTGAGTAGCTCATGGGATTACGACCATGGGGAAAATATTGAACAAGAATGCTTAAGGTACTCTTGAGGCCGTGACGTCCTAGTCCTTTATGAGGAGCAAGAGGGGTGTTGTGAATGGAAATCCTTATTAAGAACCATTAGATAGAAGCCACCTTGTTTAGCCGCTTATCTTCTTAGTGCAAGGATTGATCCAAGTGGTTTACCCGGATCACCTTAAGATACTCACCATATGTGTCCCTTTGGTTGTGTCATTTGACACTTCCACGACAAAGCCAACATATCTTGTGGGTAACCACTTGGTGTGAGGCGAGGGGGCATCAAGTTGTGGGCTAAGTTGGTAAGCATTGAGCCTTGACTTTTTAGGATAGATTTGCTTGAATTATCTTCGGTTGTGTGATGCCAGTATAAACGTTCTTACATACAAACAATCGGTAGCATTCATAGGGTGCTTTTTCAATTCTGATATCACAAGTGTTTGTCTTGGCAAGATTGCTTTTGCCCTTGTTTCAAGTGTTTGAGACATGTTTGATCCCTCACTGTTTGCAAACCTGCCAAAATTCTGCTGATATTGTGATTGAAATCGAAAACATCAATCCTCAGACTAAAAATTTTGACCTAGCAGACCCAAAAACACAAATTTTACACAATTCTGGTCAAGAGTTGAACAATTCTGCAACAGTATCACACTCTGTAAAGTGAAATATCGTGCGATACTTTGCGCTTGCTAAAAATATCACCTGCTTTGAAGAGAAATATCATGCGATAGTTCACCCTTGACAGACTATCGCCCGACTTGCCTGGAGTATATTGCCTGCCAGTACTGAGGTATATCACCTGGCATAAGGCGAAGTATCACGCGCTTATAGGTATATCACCCCAGTAGCCTGGAGTATATCGCCTGGGTAATTTCCGCCATGCTTACAATTTGGTCAGTTTCAGTTGCTGTTAATCAGGTTAGGTCTTAGAGTAGGCTTCTTTCTCTAACGTTTGAGACCTGTCTTGACTCTAAATTTCCAGTTTTAGTCCTCCGGGATAGCATCATTTGATTTATGAAATCACTTTGGAATAATTGTCAAGTTAGAAGGTCATTCTTGGTGCCAAGGTTCATCTCTAAGATTGTTAGCTACATTCTTGGAAAATTTTAGTGCTCTTATTGTCCAAATCGTTTTCATTTAAATCTTAATTTCAATCATATTTTGGCCTAGTCCAACCTCCTAGTTCAAAAGTGCAAGGGTAGTCACCCTTTGATTTGAAGCACCTCTTTGATAGTGTTGGTAAAGCCCTTTTTTTATCTTCTCATTTCTCTTTGGACAATAGAGACCTTTGATTATCCTAGTTTGGCGCTGACACTTTGAGAGGTCACCTTATCATTGAGAGTATCTTTCTTTCATGTCAGTTACGACAAGGTACCAAGTCAATCAAGGGAAGTGACCCCCTGTTGCCTTTAGCCAGTTACCACCCGTCAAGACTCGTCGACAACATAAGGGAAAATGACCCCTTTTTGATCAATCACCTAAGAGTGAATCTGAGGTTTGTTTTAATCCAGGAGCTAATCCTAGTGAAGTGAGCACCTCTTTTGTACCACTTTCATCAAGTATGGACATGAGTTACACTTTCACCCGACAACAAAGAGAATCCATGAATCAAAATCTTGAGGATATCTTCCAATGACATAGAAGAGAGTACGGTGGTTCTTCTCATGCTAGTCCACCTGGGTCACCTCCCAACAATGCAAGGTATTTTGATGCTCACCAACGAGCTGAGAGACATCATAAGCAAGCTCACTCAGATTCAGGGTCACAACACGAAGACCAAAACAATGAATCTAGTGATCACCACATAAATGCAGCCAATGCAATAAGGCATTCGAGACCATCCTCCCCACTTAAAGACACCTCTTGATATGCAAATACAAGATTGAGAAGCATTAAGAGGGAGAAGCAAGCCTATTTAGATGAACAGGCTACTAAAAAGGAAAAATTCAGACAACTAGAAGAAGAGGAACATGTGTTGTTGGATATACAGAAAAGAGTCACCCAAGAAGAAGAAGATAGACTCTACGCACAACAACTCCAAAGCCAATTTAATGGGAGGGGAACCAATAGTGGGACCAACTCACCCCCATCTACCCCTTCGCCAAGTCCTAGAAGAAGATCAAGGACACCCTCACGATCCCCAAGTCCTAGAGGAAGAAGGGTTTCAAGATATGATCATCATAGGAGACGATCACCTCATAGACATTCAAAGCAACCCTCCCAATGAGCACATCATGGCTCACAACATGGAGGAAGTTATGCCAAATTTGATCATATGAATTTTATGACTATGCAACAAGAACCATCTTTTCAAGCATATGTAGAACGATATGTGGAACAAAACAAGGATCAATTCCTAGAAAGCCTTATCGACAAAGGTGCTAAAGTTTCATATGATTTTGATGTCCACCAAAAGATTAAGAAACATAATCCTTCAACCAATGAGGTGATCATGCAAATGCAGAAGGACATAGAAAGGATGAGGGCTCCTAAGAGCACATTTAATTTGGACTCCATATGTCCCAACCCGATTGACAAGAGTGTGGTGTTGGTTGAGTTCCCTAAGAAAGTTGAGTTTCCAACCTATGACAAATATGATGGTGTTGGTGACCCTCATGACCATGTCTGGCAGTTCTACATAATGAGCTTTTCTTTTCATCATGAAGACTCCTACTTGATGAGATTATTTCCGAGGAGTCTCAAAGGCCAAGCCATGGAGTGGTTCACCAACCTTACTCCTCCAGTAAAGTCATTTAAAGAACTCATCCAAAGATTTGTTCAGCATTTTGCTTATAATCTATCAAGGTCGGTCACAATGATTGATTTGTGCAAGCTTAAACAAAATCAAGGAGAATCTTTTGTCACTTTCCTACAAAGATGGAGACGTTTGTGCTCAAAATATCCCAGGACAATTCCTGAGGAGGAAAGAATAGACATCATTGTGAGTAGCTTAGTGCCAGAATTAAGATATGAGGTAAGAAAGATACCATTCAATTCTTTCGATACCATGGTAGAAGTGGCATGTCGCATAGAGGATGTCCTAAAAGAACAAGGAATTTTGGCTAAATCAACTAATAACAACAATGGCCAAAACAACAACAATCATGGTTATAAGGACAAAAAGAACTCCTATTGGAATAAGAATAAATAGGTGGTCAATGATGGAGTTGTTGACTCACCACAACCTAAGAATGAAGGAGTTCTTAATCTCTCCAATGCGATACAAGCCATGAAGCTACAAGCGTCTTCAGGACAACAAGAGAATAAATCCAAGTATCAAGGGAAACCCAAGAAGGAAAAGAGGCAATTCACCAAACTTGGGGACTCCTATGCCGACATTTTCAAAACACTAATTGCTCACAATTTGGCGCAACCTCAGGATCCTGCCAAGCACCGTATACCCGATCCTAAACCTCATTGGTGGGATGAGAAAGCTTTTTGTGTCTTCCACAATGGAATTGGACATTATATCAAAAATTGTTTTAGGCTTAAACATCTTGTCCAAGACCTCATTGAAAGTGGGTGATTACAAGTTGATGGGTTAACCACTAATGTGGATCATAAGGCTTTTAAGGAACCCTTGCCCAAATATGAAAAGGGGGAAAATTCTAACAACAAGCATGGTAAGGTTGCTATCAACTATACATACACAAATGCTGACAATGTGATTAACATGCTTGAAGTGGCTGACGATAACATCAACATGGTGAGAGGGAAAAATCCTTCTGGATATGATGTGGACTCAACTCCTATGACTGATGAAAGACCCGTTGTGGTGATAAGAGGTCCTCACTCACGAAGAATGCCCCAGTCCCTCAATGCTGTCACTAGGGGTCAGGCCCAAGCTCCCATTATTATCAGAGGTCCTAGCACTAGCAAGTCTAAGCAGCCCTTGTCCAAG
Source organism: Chamaecyparis obtusa (assembly GCA_027943335.1). NCBI lineage: Eukaryota > Viridiplantae > Streptophyta > Pinopsida > Cupressales > Cupressaceae > Chamaecyparis > Chamaecyparis obtusa. The sequence continues at coordinate 2,339,276 of BSBK01009712.1, forward strand.
GGCATTCCTCCTAAATCTGCCGTTGGTCCTGATTCCAATTATAATCTTATTGACCAATTACAACGTACACCCACGAAGATATCCATTTTTGAGCTTTTAGAATTTTCCCCTAAGCATAAGCGTGTCCTTGAAGATGCTTTGCGAGCAGCCAGTGTCCCTAACAACTTAGATATTGATCAATTCCAGAATATGGTCAACCATTTGGCTAGCCCTCATTACCTCACCTTCTCAGAAGAAGATGACAAATCCATCAGTCACCCACATAACTTGGCCTTACACATCGAAGTCATGATTCATAAAACCCGTGTCAGGCGTGTACTGATAGATGGGGGTGCGGGGCTCAATATTTGTACCATGAGTTTGTTGCTGGCTCTAGGATATTTTGAGAACGTCATTGACACAAGGAAAAAGATCACAATCAAGGCATATGATGAAGCATAACGAAGTTCTAAGGGATTGGCAGTTTTGCCTATTCGCATTGGTCCAGTAGAAAAGGATATCTTATTTCAAATTGTTGATGTTGGACCTTTAGCCTACAACATTTTGCTAGGTAGGCCATGGATTCACGAAATGCAAGCAGTCCCATCAACGTATCACCAGTGTGTTAAGTTTCCCCATAATGGTGTAGAAATTTGCATACCTAGAGATAGTGCTTTATCAGTTAATAACATTTCTGCTGGATCACATGTACCTTTGAATAGGGAAGCTGACAGTCCTAGTAGTTCACTTGAACAATGCAAGTAGAAGTTTAGGACCATAGATCTTGGGATGGGAGATTATAAAATTGATTCTTTTACAAACATGCCAATCTCTCCTAGGTCTTATGGGAGACCATCACCAAATATGAAACCTTCGTCATCAGCAATGACATTATTTGGAAAATTTGTTGAGTCTTCGGTCCCCATTCAGGAAGAGAAAGAGGAAGTTGCCGTAAGGGACTGGATCTATCATGAGGAAAAATACAAACACAACGAGAATTTTGCTCCTTCACCTGAAGCTTATGGGAGAGGGTATACGCTGGTTAAGAATATGGGTTATCCTGGATATGGTCCCTTTAGCCATAGGTTGGATGCTAAAGCTGAGCGTCTTGACCATGCCCTTTTTGGATGCAAGAATAAGTCCACGGTTGGCTTAGGTTTTGAAAATAAGAAGAAGAAAGGTGTCCTTGTCCCAGCTACGATGGACAGTGACAGTGACTCAAACTATATGCCTGATCTTTCTAATCAACAAGATGTGTCTGATGATTGGGTGCCCTCAACAAATATCCTTTGGGGAGATTCCATAGATTTGATACTTGACAGTCCTACTATCCCAGCTACGACGGATAGTGATGATATGACTGCTAGATCGATAATGGAAAGTGTTGCTATCCTAGCTATGACAGATAGTACCAATGCTAGCACTAGAGAAGGGGAAACCCTTCCTAACCTTGAGGCTTCCACATCACGAGGCCCAAATGATGACTCAGACACAGACTCCCATGAATATGAATGGGACTCGCTTTCAGATGCAACAGTTGATTTGGACATAGATATTGTCCATGCTTATAGTACCCAACCCGATGTGGCCAATGAGCTTAGTGTAGGACTAGAGGATTGTACTCCTCAAATTGCCTTAGTGGACAATGCTTCATTTGGTAGGATGAGTCCTAATTTGGGTATCTTAGGAGAAGACTTGATGAACCCCGATTGTATGGTCACCAGAGATGACACCTTTCGCATAAACAACATTGAACCAGTCATTGACCTACCCCTTGTTCACTATGACCTAATTGACTGGTCTCAGCACCATCAAGAGCCTATATTCCTCACTTTTCAGAATGATTACGAAATTACCTGCTATCTGAATGCTCTTGAACCCGTAGCTTCTTCCACCAGTGAACCAACAACCAGTATGACAGAGCCTGATATTAAGTACCTCAGTCTAAAAATAAAAGAGAAAGAAAGAAAGAAAAATAGGTCTAATGGTGAAAACCACTTTGTGGCGGTATCAGAACCAAAAATAGTAAAAAGAAATGACGTATCCAAAGGTGAAAACCTCTTTGAGGCACCTAAGGATGGGGTACTTAATAACTTGTCAAGTTATTTCCAGGATAGATCATCAGTATTGATTGAGCCAACAAAGCCAGTCAATTTGAACACAGAAGAAACTCCTCAAATAGTCCATCTTGCTCAGTCTTTATCAGAAGAAGAGACCAAGGCATATATACAATTCTTACAAAAGAAGAAAATTAATTTTGCATGGACCTATTCGGACATGCCAGGGCTTGACACAAATCTTATAATGCATCACTTATCCATAGCTCCAGGAGTCAAACCAGTGAAACAAAGACTCAGAAAAATGCATCCACATGTAGCTCTCCTCGTCAAAGCGGAATTAGAAAAACTTTTGAGAGCTGGATTCATCAGAGCCATTGATTATGCAGAATGGATCTCAAACATAGTACCAGTTTCCAAACATGATGGGTCCATTCGTGTATGCACAGATTTTAGAGATTTAAACAAAGCATGCCCAAAGGATGATTTTCCACTTCCAAACATTTACATGATAGTGGACATGATAGCGGGCTATGACATATACTCTCTAATGGATGGTTTCTCAGGATATAATCAAATTAAAATAGCTCCCGAAGACCAAGAGAAAATAGCGTTCACATGTGCATGGGAACTTATTGCTGGAACGTCATGCCATTTGGGTTAAAGAATGCAGGAGCAACCTACCAAAGAGCTATGACCACTATCTTTCATGATATGATGCACAAAAACATGGAAGATTATGTGGATGATACCCTGGCAAAATCAAGAAAATGGGACACACACCTCGATGATCTAGAAGTAATTCTAGATCGCATAGAACAGTTTCAACTCAGATTGAATCCAAAGAAGTGCACATTTGGTGTCACCTCAAGCAAACTTTTAGGATTCATAATATCAGCAAAAGGTATCAAGGTTGATCCCGAAAAGGTCCAAGCAATTCTAGATATGCCACCTCCTCAAAATATCAGCCAAATGAGAAGTCTTCAGGGACGTCTTCAATCGATTAGGAGGTTTATTTCTCAGCTTGCAGATAGAGTGCAACCCTTTAACAAGACATTGCATAAGGGCACTTCTTGTGTTTGGAACGAGGATTGTCAAAAGATCCTAGATCAGATCAAACAATACTTGGCTAATCCTCCGATCCTAATGCCTCCTATTCCAGGGAAACCATTGATCCTATATATTTCAGCTACAGACACTTCCCTGGGGGCATTGTTGGCTCAATTAGATGATACTGGGAAAGAGCGGGCCATATACTATATCAGCCGTACTCTAGTCTCCTATGAGATCAATTACAATAACATTGAGAAGTCTTGTCTTGCAGTGGTGTTTGCCTCTCAAAAGTTGCGACACTATATGCTTGCTCATACCATACATTTGGTTGCAAAGATCGATCCTCTTAAGTACTTGCTTAGTAAGGCTACCCTCATGGGTAGACTTGCTAAATGGATGATGGTCCTAACTGGATTTGACATAGAGTACGTTGAAAGGAAAGCCATAAAAGGGCAAGCTATTGCTGACCAATTAGCTGATTTCCCAATTCAGGATAGTATGCCGGTCCAAGTGGAATTCCCAGATGAACACATCTTGTATATGACTGCTCGCACTTAGACAATGTTCTTTGATGGTTCTCACATGCAAAATGGATCAGGTGCTAGAGTATTATTTGTTTCTCCACATGGGTACAATATCCCAAAGTCTTACAAACTTTTATTCCCATGTACGAATAATATTGCAGAATATGAAGCTTTAACCAATGGCTTGAGAATGGCTATAGAATGGAACATCACAGAGTTACATGTCTTTGGGGATTCCCAATTAATCATCAACCAAGTCAATGAAGAGTATCAAACCAAAGATGACAAGTTAATACCCTATAAGAAGATGGTTGATTCTTTGAGACACTATTTCACCTTTGTGACATTTCAGCAAATCCCTAGGATAGAGAATAAAGCTGCAGATGCCATGGCCACATTAGCTTCCCTTCTTCAGTTGGAGACACATGAATCAAGATTTGAATTCCGGGTGGAAGAGCTACACCATCCCATCTTTGACTCATCTGAAAGCCATGTCATTTGTGCCATTGTCACACATGAGTCTTCCCGATATGGTGCTATCTATTCATATCTTCATGATGGCATCATTCTCGACACATTCAACCATTCTGAACGCTGAAACCTCATCCGTAACGCCTCTCGCCACACCCTTATCTCTAGTGATTTATATAGGAGGGGTTTAGATGGGACGCTCCTTAGGTGCTTGGAAAAGGAGGAATCCAATCAAGCGTTAGTTGACATCTGTAATACCCCAAAATTGGCACCTATTTAATTTTCATCAATTTTGGTGCATTATCTCGATTTTACATCACCAAAGTCCTAGTTCCCTAGGCAATTTTTTCTCTCCTACCTGACTTAATTTGACTTGATGTCAGTTGCAAAGACCCTAAATTGCAATAATCAAATATTAATATTAATTCCTAAAGTCCTTGACTTTAATTAGCTAAATTACCTCTATGATAATTTAATTTAGTTCTGAAGTCCTAAGCACTTTGAATTAAATTAAAATCTACCCCCTTTGGCTAATACACATAAAAAAGGAATTAATTAATTGCTTGTTATTTGAATGGACACCTTTTCTTGAATTAATAATTTGAGATATTCGAAAGGTCCTCATGTGGCATTTTCCATTCTTTTAATAAAGTAATTCATGCTTATTTGTCCCAAAAGGGATATGAAGGGTCAGGAGTTTCGAATCAAGAAACTCTTCCTCCTCCTCTTGGCTCTTCTATTTATTTGGGCTCTTTTTCTTCATTAGAGAGAGAAATTTTTGAGAGCATCCTTACTATAGCATTTTTTAATCTCATATCTCATTATTTTCAAAGCTTTTTATTGCATTTATTAGATTAATATCTCATTATTAGTATAGTCTTTGCATCACATTTTAGACTAAATTTTCTTATTTGTTCTTAGTCTAATATCATCTTTATTTCAAAATCAAATAAAAATCTGCATTTCATATTTCTTTCAAAGTTTTCTAGATTAATTGCATTCATTCTTAGCTTAGTTTCATTTTTCTCATATTTTCTTTCAAATCCTCCATTGTTGAATTGGTCTCCCGGCTGTTGGCTCTCGTTCTGAGAGTATTCAAACACCCCATTCACATAGGAGGCAACAGGTTGCCTCACCATGGAATTTGGATTCAGTTCTTCATACTCTCTCCCAAATTCTATCAAGTGAATAATGACCATGTTGTGTTGTGTCTGATTGAGAGGTCACATTCAGTCACATACAACATCCATGAGGGCATTTATGGTGGACATTCTAATGGTCTTTCCATGGCTCGAAGGTTTCTTAGGGCGGGATATTATTGGCCCACAATGCAGATAGATGCAGTCACCTTTGCTAAGTTGTGTGAAAAATGTCAGAAACATGGAAACTTGATTCATGCTCCAGGTAGGGAGCTGATCCCTTCTATTTCTCATTGGCCATTTCAGTGTTGGGCCTTTGATCTGGTTGGGCAGATTCATCCCAACTCATCAGGTGGACATAAGTTCATTATTACTGCCACTAACTACTTTCTGTTGCTTCAGGGAAGACTATCTCTTTGTTCATCTTGAATCATATTATTTGCCGATTTGGAGTGCCTTTTGAGATTATCACTGATAATGAGGTCAATTCAAGAATAAGGACCTAAAGCATTTATGCAAAAAGTTTAAAATCAAGAAACATTGGTCCTCCATCTATTTTCCACAGGGAAACGGACAGGTAGAAGCCTCTAACAAAACCATTCTTAAAATTCTTCATAGGACAGTGCACAAGAATGGTAGGGATTGGCACTTACAAATCAATCCAGCACTATGGGCTTACAGAACAAGCATTCGCACACCTATAGGAGCCACTCCTTTTTCTCTCACCTATGGCACTGAAGCGGTATTGCCTTTAGAAGTCGAGATACCATCACTTAGAGTCTCACTCAAAGGTTTGATTACAGATGAGGATTACCGCGCCATGAGGTTACAGGAACTAGAACTTCTAGATGAGAAGCGTAAGGCTTCCTTTGATCATATGAGGGTGTACCAAAAGCGTATGTCCAAGGCATTCAACAAGAAGGTTCACCCTAGAGAATTTCAAATAGGCGATCTTGTTTTGCGAGAGAACCCTAAGAACCAACAGAACAGAGAACAAAAGGGCAAGTTTGAACCTAACTGGCTTGGACCGTATGTCATCACCACTGCTTTTGGTACTGGTGCATATTTACTGTCAGATCCCGATGGAGAACAGCTCCTTGATCCCATCAACATTGTGCACCTCAAGAAGTTCTATCCTTGATGCCCGTTTCTGTTTGGGGGCATCCTTTGTACATATTTATTGATCTTGAAAAAAATACCAAAAAAATTGATATATGATGCTGAAAAAATCCTAAAAAGTATATAAAGTCCTGAAAAAAATACAAAAAAATCAAAAAAATTCAAAAATTCAAAAAAATAGAAAAAGTGCCTTGGTGAAAACCTGGAAACAGGCGCCTTGGTAGCAAAAATCCAAAAAAATGAAAAAAAAGAAAAAAGAAAAAATTGCAATAAATCCAAGTGGTGAAAACCTGGAAACAGGCGTTACTTGAGGCCTTTGCACTCCTATTTGTTAGCATGCGCTCTCGACACTTAGCCTTTCCGTCATGCCCTGACCTTATTTGGCTTGGTTTGGAATTGGTCTTTGTCTTTGTCTAGGGGGCATACCTGTTAGCATGGGTCTTTTAGGTGCGTTTGTCTCTTGGGGCATTTCACAATAGGTGTTTTTCAACACCACCCCAAACAGTTTTTTTCAACACTACCCTTGCGTCGAGTGTTTCTTAACACTTATCAGATGTCTTACCCAACAGTCTAGTATGATGCGACATTGCTCATTTTCAAATGTGATACTCAGAGTCTGACTCTATGACCAACACACACGCACTTAAATAATCAACTTGTTGAGATATGTTGACTTTATTTTTCTTTGTGTGCTGTCTATGAGGATTTCTTTGATGAGTGGTCTCTCCCTGAGAAGTTTTCGATGATGCATAGCTAGAAGACTGAGGGTATGAGAACATTTTTTCTTTCTTTATCTGCTTGTGGGTATATTTTGTTGGTCCTAACTATCATGAGCATTTATGCTAGTCTTACTTGACCCTATGGATTGACAATTTATTATCCTTGACTGTTTTGCGAGTGCATGCTTCTAGCTATCCTGATTTTCATGTGTCTTGATACAAGCATAATCTCGCCATATCAAACTTAGGTGATCTCACTGCATTAGTCATCTTGACCTACATGTCTTTGATGCCTAGATGAGATTTCCACATTTCTATCTGATAAAGATCATATTCATACCCACATAGTCATACTAGTGTGCATTGTATGATCTTACGACGCTACCTAATGCTCGATGATGATAATTAGATGTCTATAAGCGTTGTGACCTTGCAAGTCAACCACTTTTCATAGTAGCTTGCATTTTTAGGTTCATGTTAGTTTAGTTTTTGCATCTTGCATATGGAGAGAGCTCTTCTTTTTATCATCTATGGACTAGTTGGTCAACTGTGCTCATTTTCTGATTCTTCTTGATCATATCTTTCCTTTCTGGTCTTTCATATCACATCATTTTCTATCCATTTTTGGACTCGAAATCAAAATCTGAGTCGCGTTTCCAAATTTTCCCTTTCTTCTGAGTAGTTGATTGACTTTTTGAGGAATAATTTGATTTTCGGTGGAATTTCTTCCTTTTCATGTCTCTCAATTTTCTAGTCTTTCATTCGCCCTATCTCTTTTCTTCTAGCTCATCGCTAGGGCATGTTTCATTGCCTAATGGTTATCCTGTTATCATTTACATTCAATTATGATTTCATTCTGATTTGATCAAATCCTTATCAATTCGCTATTCTCCTCTCTATGATTTTGATTTCGACTCCGAGGGGGCAGTATTTATGGGATTCTCATCCCTAATTGCCTTGATTCTCTTGATTCAGACATCTTTTGTGAGCTTTCGCTCAAATTTGAGATTCTTATCTCTTATTTTGGATATGATCCCGAATCGACCTCATGTCCAGAATCCTTTGTTTATGCTTTGTCCGGATATGATCCCGAATCGACCTCATATTTGAGTTGTTTTGTGATCCCAAATCGATCTCACATTTCAATTCTTCTTTGACTGCATGTGTTCCCAAATCGATCACACATTAGTCAAAGAGGGGAAAATGTATGCACCCAAAAATGGTCACCTAGACTTTGGGCCCCATTTATTCAATTTATCAATCCTGAATCATTTTTATCAATAATCAATATTTTCAACATTATCAATCTCTTGATCAAGTCTTAATTTTGATCATATATTGGATTTTTATCCTATGGGCTAATTATTTATCCTAAGTCTTTATTTGATTAAAAGGAATATTTCCTCCCCTTTTGATTAAATAAAAAGCCCCACTTTTCCTCTTATCCTAAGTTGCACAAATAAAACATTATTCCTATTTTATAAAAGGAGAAAAGCACTTTTTGTCTTATATGGACATAAAGTCAACTCCTATTTTTCTATTGGAGGATACTTGTGCACATGGATTGCTCCTCTTTCAAGCTCCACCGCTGATTAAGACTTTTGCCTCTTAATCTCAATGGTTCATTTCACCTCATTTCTTATAAAAGGAGAGCTCTCTCCTTCATTTGCATACCATGTTTTTATGCTAATGTTATGCTGCAGGTTTTAGGTGCATTTGGAGCTTTTGAAGATATTGAAGACTTGCTTCATTTCATTACATCATTTAGTTGCATGTTTCCTTTGCTTAGTTTGCATGATCATGGCATATTAGCTTAGTTTCCTTTTATGCAATAGATTTAATTCACATAGTCTAAATAGGAGGAATTGTAACACTTGTTATTTCCTTTCATAGATTAGTTGCATTGTTCTTTCCATTTCATAGCTTAGTTGCATTGCATTTTCATAGTGATTCTTGGAGATATTGGCATTGTTGCCCTTGTCTTCACTTGAATCTCTCATTGTATGGTTGACTAGCAAGGTCACAAGTTTGTAGCTCTAGCTGAGAGCAAATTTATCATAGTCCCTTGCAACTCCATGCATAGAGAGCTATGAGCCACTTTGTGAGGCCTCATTCTTGAGCAACCTTGCATGTAATGGTTCATAGAAGTGCACCATTTTAGTGTGTACAAAAGGGTGCGTGTAAGAGTCTTATAGCTTTTTATTTGGCTTTGGATCTCTAGTTGGTGATACTCTTGAGAGAAGCTTTCTCTGCAACTATATGGTAACATGTTATTGATTTCAAAATAATATTGTATGGTTCTAAAAAGTAAGCACCCTTAATTAGGTGCTCATTTTAGCCCCATTTTAGTATGTATGAGTTTCCACATTGATTTCACGTTTTGCTAACAAGTATTGGACCTTCAAATTAACATTATAAGACCTATATTGACTCTGTTTTTTCAAAACTTGAGGTTAGCCCTCATTTCTAAGAGTGCTCCTCTATTTCTCCTTCAACCAAATATTTCATTTAATCTCATTAGACCTTTTATTAATTTATATTAATATTTAAATTAATTATCTTAACATCTAAAGTGGGTTGGACCTTTATTAATTTAAATTGATATTTAAAGTAATATTATGAGTCCTTTATTAATTAATATTTAAACTAATAATATGGGTCCTTTTTAAGTTCAAATTAATATTCTATGTCATCCTTTATTAAATTAATACTATGGGTCCACTCTTAATTTATTCTTACATAAATCTTATTTTAACCAATTATTATAAGTGTTCCCTTTAAATTATTTTATTTTTTCACTTTAAGATGGGTCTTACCTTATTTTTAAAGTTCAAGGCATATTTTCCACATCAATCAAGTTGACCTAGAGGTAATTTCACTTTGAGATCTCTATATAAAGGTCTCCCTTCCCATTCATTCAACACACAATTACGATCGAAAATCCTCACACAAGGAGATCATATCAATTCGAGCATCCAAGTCTTCAATCCTCCCAAGAATTCTTCTTCTTCATCAAGCATTGTGGCAAACTACAAACCAATCATCTAAGGCTTATAATTCATGATTTTGTATAGGGCTTTTGTGGAGTTAAAGCTATTGCATCAACATTTGTGGTCACCCCAAAGAAGCATTGCATCATCAAGACATGAGCTAATTTAGATCTGGTATCTATTTCATCTTTCCTTATGCGATTTCCTTCTATTTTCAAGGTTGATTGTTAAGTGGGGGTTTGACTAAGGTAAAACACTTTAGCCAACCTTCTTCATCATTTTTGTGTGTGCAAGAAAAAGGTATGAAGCATTCAGATCTGATTTGGGTAGTATAGGTATATTCATAGGATTTTTGAAAGTTTTAGTCAAAACCACCAGGACATGTCACCAAACTTGCCATGTTCTAATTATTTTGAGCCCAAATTTATGTCATAGGTCAACTTCATCTTCTGATTTCTATTTACATTAGTTTTAGTTTATTATCTATTTGTATCCGTCTATTTTTATTATCTTTTTAGTGACTTGATAAAATGATTTTAGAATAACTGAGAGGGGGGGTGAATCAGTTATCCTTAGGTCCAGATGTACCAATTTAACTTTTCAACACTTCAACAAAATTAGATCTATTCAACATTTCACTCGGTCTCTATAGAATATATTAGTAACATAAAACTTGTAGTTCATTGTCCAAAAGTAATCAACTCGCATGATATAATTTTTTTAACAACACAACACATCAAATAACATTCACACAAGTATGACACCAGGATTTAACGTGGAAACCCAATATGAGAAAAACCACTAGTAACATGCTACCAAATTTTCACTCTTCTAAAGTGAGCTCTATGAGAAGCCAACTAGGTGTGACCTTGTTAAAGTATTTAATCACCTTGTTAGGAGTGGCCTGGTTAAAGGGCTGAAGAACATCCCATTAGAATGTCACCTTGATTAAAGGGTTTACAAAATGTCTGTTAGGTCAACCTTGATTAAAGGATTTTAACTGATACAATGGTTAGAAAGTAATAGTAGGTTCTGATCTAAAATATACAACTCACTTTGCAAATACAGATCCAATAAGCTCATATACTAATTTACTGACTGACCTTCATTGTCATCTCCATCTCCAATATGCTCAGAAATCCCTTCAAGCAATCACCTCAACTCTATTAAGCTTTTCTCAGCTCTTCTCAACCTTCTGCTTAGGTTCGCCAGTCAATAACATCAACCTCTTTCCACTCACTTCATAATCCACAATTAGGTCATCCTTATACCTCCTTGATTAGGTATTTAATCTTTTGTCACTTAATCTTTTCCGTAGATCTTAGGTTTAGGTCAGATTAATCGAATCCTTCCATTATTTTGTTCTCCTCCTTATCCTTCTAGATACTTCTCAAAACTTCTCCTTGAATCCATAAGAAAATGGTTTAACATGCAATAAATGCTCTAGCTCATCCATCTTTAATGTCAACACATTTTACATAACCCAAGAATTCAACTATGTCGGCTAAGAATCTCAATTCCTTCACAAATAGTAAATTACCGACACTCGGTCAATATTGTGTTCATCTACTTGGTCATCACTGAATAGCTCGGTCATTGCTAAAACTGTTCTACTCGACAAACACTGTCTTTTCTCGGTTAATTATCTGATACTCGACAAATACTGATGCTCGGTTGACACTAAATTTTACTCGACTTATACTGGTGCTCGATCGACACTAGCATCACTCGGCTTAAACTAAATTTCCTCTCTTTTTCTTGGTTAAGCCTATGCTTCAAATCAATTGACTTCTTCACTTAGTGTTAAAGATAAACAACACATTACCTTGCCAATGTGCCAACTAATCAAATACCCATTGTAGTTTCTCATAACTCAACCTTTCCCTAGGTCCTCTTGTTATCTCTTCTTTTCAAATCCTCTTCATCAATCAAAAGATATGGTACTCTACTAGATAGCAACTGCCTTACGAGTCAAGGCTTGACATTAATGACAATATAACAATTATTTTAATTGTAGTTTTCAACAATCTCCCTCTTTGGCATTGATGGCAACACCACATACTGTCTACCATAAACTCCATATGCATATCCACCATACAATCTAAAATGTTCTCTTTTAGCTTTTAGTTTGTTCAATAGTTTACCAAATCTCTCCCTCATCTTATCTTATTCAATCTCTCCCTCTTTGCTTAGGGTAATTCCTTCTACATCTTTTTACTGTATCTCTCCCTCATGTTCATTAAATCTCTCCCTCTTTGACAATAATGCCAAAGACATTCATCTTCACCATGTAGATATCTTCATGTCAGTTCTCTGAACTTCATACTCCCTTTGTCATCTTGCTTATGACTAATCAACATATTGTGCTTTATTGTTCACAACTTTAGGCAACTCCTAAAGTGTGACCTCCTTTGCATCAATTTGTCAGATATTCTGATTAATACATTTGATGCAATGCTCCTACATGATTCTAGGTAGCCCTAGTTAGGGGAATCACCCCTAATTTTCCTCGTAGATACTCATGAGAATCTTTAGGTAATGCCTTAGTGAATATATCTACTAACTGTTCCTTTGTATTCACATACTCTAGTCTCACTTCCTTGTCTTGAACTAGCTCTCTCAAGTAATGATACTTGATAGCAATATGCTTAGTCTTAGTGTGCATCACATGTTTCTTTGATATATTCATAGCAATTGTGTTATCACATAAAATAACAACTAGCTCATTGATTTCTTCCTTCATACCTTTCAACAATTGCTTGATCCACACTAAATTTGAACAATTCACTACTGCTGCTACATATTCAGCTTCTGTTGTAGATTGGGAAATGCAATTTTGTTTCTTGCTTGTCCAAGAGACTAATCTCTTTCCTAGAAAGAATGCACCACCACTTGTACTCTTTCTGTCATCCACATTTCCTGCCTAATCTGCATCAGTGTAAACTTTCAGTTCAAACTTGTCAATCTTTTTGTAATACAGTCCATAGTCCTCTGTTCCTTTTAGATATCTCAATATCCTTTTCATTGCCATCATGTGACTTTCCTTAGGATTGACAGAAAATCTTACAATAATTCCAACTGCTAAGACAATATCTGGTCAGCTGTGAGCAACATATTGTATCTTTCCAATCATAAACTTGTACAAGGTTTGATTCACTTCACCTGTATCATCATTCTTTGATAGTTTCTATCCAAGCCATAGGTGTACTTACTGGTCTAGAGTCCTCCATGCCAAAAGTTTTCATTATTTCCTTGACATACTTAGATTGTGTAATATAGATACCTTTCTCTATCTGATAAACTTGCAAACCAACAAATAATTTGATCTCTCCAAACATAGAGATCTCAAATTCAGTTTGCATCTCATTTGCAAATGTTTGGCATAGGGCATCCTGTCCTCCAAATATGATATCATCAACAAAGATTTCATCTAATAAAATCCCTTTACCTTTTTCAGTCTTTAAGTACAAATTATTGTTGTCATTAGTTCTTGCAAATCCAATCTTTATCAAGTAGTTATGAAATCTCTCATACCATGCCCTAGGGGCTTGTTTCAATCTATACAGTGCCTTGTGTAGTTTACAAACCATGTTCTTCTTGTTTGGATCAACAAATTCTTCTGGCTGTTTAATTTATACTTCTTCCAATATTCCATTCAGAAATGCAGATTTAACATCCATTTGATATACTTTGAATCCTTTGTAGGCTGCATATACAAGTAGAGTTTTGACTCCTTCTAATCTTTCTACTGGGGCAAATGTCTCCCCATAGTCAATACCTTATTCTTGTGCATATCCCTTGCATACCAATCTAGCTTTGTTCCTTGTGACTTCTCCATGTTCATTCAGCTTATTTTTGAGCACCCACTTTGTTTCAATAACATTCTTGTCCTTTGGTCTAGGCACTAGTGTCCAAGTTTTGTGCTTCTCTATCTGCTCAATTTATTCATTCATGGCTTGAATCTAATCTTCATTCTCTACAGCATCTTTCACTATCTTAGGCTCAAACTCACATAACAAGCATGTTTGATCTTTCAAATTACTTCTTGTCATGACTCCAGATTCTTTAGCTCCAATGATTTGATCTATCTTATGATGTCTTCTCACATACTATGCTAATGTAGATCAGATCCCCTTTCTTCTTTCTCTAGATCTTCAGGTTCATCTTGTAGATTCTTTGCTCCCTCTCCTAGTTTCTTGGTAGCATCCTCCTGATGCTCGACATTTTCTTGCTGTGAATCAACATATTCATGATGTTGCTCAGAATCTTTGTTTTCTAGTTCAGGTACATTGCTATTATCTCCTTCTTCCATGTATACAAAAGATCTGTAATCTTCAAGTTCTTGCTTGCACTCAACTTCATTCTTTTCTACATATTCATCATCTTTAACTTTTCCACTTTCCACAACTTTGTTAGTGTTAGAATTCAAACACTTGTAAGCTTTGCTGTTAGTAGAATAACCTAGGAATATGCCTTCATCACTTTTAGCATCAACTTTTCCATTCCTATTTTCCTTCAGTATATAGCATTTGTTTTCAAAGAGTTTAAAGTATTTCACATTTGGTGCATAACCATTCCATAATTCAAAAGCTGTAGCATTTGTACCTTTCTTGATTTGTACTTGAGTCAAGGTATAAATTGTTGTGCTTACAACTTCTCTCCAGTACTTTTGTGTAACATTCTTCTCTATCATTAGTGTTCTAGCATAATCCTTGATTGATATATTTCTCCTCTCTGCTATACCATTATGTGGAGGTGTCCTTGGTGCAGACATTTGTCTTTTAATTCCCCTATCATTATAGAATAGATTGAACTCATTGTATATGAACTCTCATCCTCTGTCAGATCTCAAACATTTTAAGCTTTTACCTGTTTCTTTCTCAACTTTTTCCAAATACCACTTAAACAACTGGAAGACATCAAATTTTTCTTTCAGAAACATCATAGTCATCATTCTAGAATAGTCATCAACAAACCTAATGAAATATTTATCACCACAATAACTTTGCACACCAGTAGGTCCATAAAGGTTAGTATGAACCAATTCCAAAACATCATCAGAAGTATATGTCTTGCTCTTGAAACTAGACTTTGTCATTTTTCCCAATTGACATTGTTTACATATCACATTATCAGGTTTCTTCAATCTTGGTAAACTTCTAACTCTTTTAATCTTACTTTTATCACAAGTCATGTGATGTGAGCAACCACTATCAATAATCCATCTATCACCTTTACTCACATATGAAATAAGTGCAGTTTTCTCATCTTCATCAGAATCATCTTTCATAGCAACATAAACAACTTCTACATCATAATCATCAAACTTACTAGATTCACTATCAAGTTCTTCAAAAATATAACAAGACTTTTTACCTTTATCCTTGTAGTCCTTATATCTTATGTGAACTTTGTCATCCATTTTGTCTTTGTATTTGTTTTCTCTTTTTTCAACATCTTGCTATAATATGACCAACTTTGCTACATGAAAAATAGATTATAGGAAGTTTACCTTTGAATTTTCATTTTCCTCTCGGTAGCCTTCTAGCCATGAGTGCCTTAAGATCATCAAGATCATCATCATAAGTGTCACTGTCACTTTTCACACATCTTTATTTTCCTTTCTTATACTTATGAAGAACCATTTGAGATTTGAATGCAGATTCAATATTATGAGTAGTGAAATTATCAAAATTTGACAACTCAAAAGCAATAAGCCTACCAACAAGACCTTCCAAAGTTAGGATGTTACCAGGAGTACATCTTGATTCTTGTATTACAGAAACTCTAATAGCACAGATAGGAAGTAGGGTTCTCAAACTTTGCTAATAACAGTTTCATCATCAATGTTTCCATTAGCTCCTCTAATAGCATTCACTACCTCTTTAAGTCTGCCACAATATTGAACAATGTTTTCACCTTCTAACATTCTCATTTCATCAAACTTACCTCTCAAGATTTTAGATTTGGCTCTCAACACATTTGTGTCCCCATCATAGATGGTTTCCAGTGTGTCCTACATTTTCTTTGCATTAGTATAGTCCTTGATGTCTTCAAATTCATGATAACTTAGGGCAGATGCAATCTCCAATATTGTCTAGTTGTGTTCTTGTCTTTCCTTCATCTCCTCAGTTGTCATAGGTGCAAAAGTTGGTACATAATCATGTTCCACATAATATTTCATTGAATCACCAATTCTAGCTAAGTGCAACTTCATCAAACTTTGCATGGCAGGGAATTTCTCCTTTTTCAACTTCGGTACCTCCTTTTTGTACATCTTGATCATTAGCTTCAAATACCTTTAAACTTTCTACTTACAAGAACTACAAGCTTTTATACCAATTGTTAGAATGATTTTACAATAACTGAGAGGGGGGGAGGTGTGAATCAGTGATCCTCAGGTCCAGATGTACCAATTCAACTTTTCAACACTTCAACAAACATAGATCTATTCAGCATCTCACTCAGTCTCTATAAAATATATATGTAACATAAAACTTGCACTCCACTGTCCAAAAGTAATCAATTTGTAGAATATAAAACTTTTAATAACACAACACATTAAATAACATTCACACATATATGACACCAGGATTTAACATGGAAACCCAATATGAGAAAAGCCACTAGTAACATGCTACCAAATTTTCACTCTTTTGAAGTGAGCTATGTGAGAAGCTAACCTTGTAAAAGGTTACAATACACATTGTTTGGTGTGACCCTGTTAAAGGATTTAATCACCTTGTTAGGAGTGGCCTGGTTAGAGGGCTTAAGAACATCCATTAGAATGTCACCTTGATTAAGGGGTTTACAAAATGACTGTTAGGTCAACCTTGATTAAAGGATTTTAATTGATTCAATGGTTAGAAAGTAATAGTAGGTTCTAATATGAAATATACAACTCACTTTGTAAATATAAATCCAATAAGCTCATATGTTGATTTACTGAATAACCTTCATTGTCATCTCCATCTCTAATCTACTCGGGAATCCCTTCAAGCAATCACCTCAACCCTGTTCATCTTTTCTTAGCTCTTTGCAGCGTTCTACTTAGGTTTGCCAGTCAATAACATCAACCTCTTTCCACTCACTTCCTAAACCACAATTAGGTCATCCTTATACCTCCTTGATTAGGTAGATTAATCTTTTGCCGCTTAATCTCTTTCGTAGATCGTAAGTTTAGGTCAGATTCATCAAATCCTTCCATTATTTTGTTCTCCTCCTTATCCTTCTAGATACTTCTCAAAACTTCTCCTTGAATCCATAAGAAAATAGTTTACCATACATTAAATGCTCCAACTCATCCATCTTTAATGTCAACATGTTTTACATAACCAAAGAATTCAACTATGTCAGCTGGGAATCTCAATTCCTTCACAAACTATAAATTACTAACACTTGGTCAATATTGTGTTCATCTACTCGGTCATCACTGAATAACTTGGTCATCGCTAAACTGTTCTACTTTGCAAACACTGTCTTCACTTAGTTAATTCTCTGATACTCGGCAATTACTGATGCTTGGTCGACACTAAAATTTACTCAGCTTATATTGGTGCTCGTTCGACACTAGCATCACTTAGCTTAAACTGAATTTCCTCTTTTTTGCTCGGTTAAGCCTATGCTTCAAATCAACTAATTTCTTAAAGATAAGCAACACATTACCTTGCCAATGTGCCAACTAATTAAGTACTCATTGTAGTTTCTCATAACTCAACCTTTCCCTAGTTCCTCTTGTTATTTCTTCTTTTCAAATCCTCTTGATCAATCAAAAGATATGGTACTCTACTAGACAACAATTGTCTTATGAGTTAAGGCTTGACTTCAATGACAATGTAAAAATTGTTTCAATTGTAGTTTCCAACAGCCTAATAGATCAATTATATTACACAATCTTTCCCATTTCATTTCAATTACATTATTTAGTGAAGGAAAACCCTTATCCCCATTTAGATCTCGAGTCACCTCTTGAGCCTATTGGGGGCATTCTTCCTTCCTAATGTGAAATTTATGAAATGGGAAAGTAATTAATTATCCATATATTCCATTGCTCCCCTTTTCATATTGTACAAATATCTTGGGTGACTTTTGGAGTGTGAGGTTTTCCTCTTGAAAGATTTTTTCCCATGTATATCACTGTGCCATGGTATGTATGTTTTATGTTTTTTTAATAGGTAAAAGGCCCAAGGGCCAAATGTACAATAATCCAACTCAATAAGAATTGGTATAAACTACCTCTGATGATACCCTTTTTTAACACTATTTAAAATCAATAAAACATCTTCGTATTCCATAGAAAAGATCTTTTTTCAAACCTTCCAAAATCTTGAGTACTTGCAATTCCTGTAACTTCAACTATTTGTCTAAGATCAATAGTTACTCCTATGCAATTTTTTTTTATTGTTAGTAAAATGTTATAATAATGTAGTAGAAAGAATAATACTCCTTATTCGTGAAAGCCACCAAAGTCTGCATTACTATAATAAAATTTTATAGTGATTTTTAAGATCTTAACTGATCTTAGAGTTGTCAAAAATTTCTAATGATTTGATTACAACTTTAACTTTTTGAGCCCAAAGAAAGAAATGGCTACGTTTTATAATTATGTTTAAAAAGCATTACTATATAATCACTTTTAATTGATTGGAATTACATCATATAATCAGAGCTTGAAGATGAAAAAGTAATATGGAAACATTCTTTATTTAAATGATGACCCCAGGATGTAATCAAGAATCCCACATAAGACCTTCACATAACAGAAAACAAATTAAGGGAAAGATGTAATATCAGAATCTGATAACTCATCAAAGGGGTCATTTGGTTCGATGAACTCCAAATTGATGTTGTCAACATCCTCCCATGAACCAAATAAGTCTTCCTCCATAAAGCGATCTATCCATCCGATTGAAGGAGGGAATCTATCATGAAAAAAGTGCATCAGGAAGTCTACATTCCTTCTTATAATTGATTTCTATTTCCTGAATCTCTTATAATCTATAGTAAAGATGATGGGGAATCTTGGAGCATGGTTCCTATCTATTATATTTAAATCATAATTACATGGTCTAGGGATCATCTGGTCTTCATTGAAGTTAGCCAACACCTTCTCCAAATCACCAAGATACATGTTTTTGAATAATCTTCTACATAACACCTCTATTCCATATTTCTCAAATTCCACCATATTTACCATTGCAATAAACATAGATGAAATATCAGAAAGAACCATGTATATATCAATATTACATATGAATTCTTTTCCCAAGATCCTATAGACCGCTCTAATAACCAAAAAGTGAGAGGAAATCAACATATATTTAATTATTCTACTAGTGATATAGATCTGTCAAATGCTATTTGTGGAATAGGTCCCCAGAGCTTAATTATTGCCTCCATTCTAGTGCCTGAAAAGGAGTTAGGGCTATGCTAAACAATAAACTAAGGAATGATTTAAATAAGGCCATAGTAGGCCTATGAAAGGAATCTGAAAGGAATGAGTGTCTGTTAAATATTCTATATGAAAATATGATGCAATTAATTATTCGATGGTTCATAAATCCACACTTAGGAACAGACACCTAGATACCTAAACATTTGCCGAACTTAACAATTCTTTAGATACAAATAAAGACAAATATAATTAGAGTTATGAGACACAAAGTAAGAAACAACCATATGCCATAATTTTGAAAAAACTAGGCCTAAGTACAAAAAAGGCTTAGCTGAAGAATCTAAATACCTATTAAGTATCCCACATCCAGACCTATTCAACAGAAAAATGAGAAGACTTATAGACTAAGACTAAGAAAATGAAGACATATCCAACAAGACTACTAATGCTAAAATAAATGATGAAAGAAAAACTTGAGAAAGGATTGAATGTACAAATCAGAGAGACAAGAAATCTTGAAAGGAAAAAAACCTTCCCAAATCAAAATTATCAAAATCTAAAAGAAACCCTGAAAGCCTCAGCTACATCTTGACATCGTACAAGATCATATTACTACCTTACCAGATCCTCATCAACATACAAGATTTGTAAAAGCTCCAAACAAAGAAATGCCCAAGGGGAAATAATATCTAGGGATATTGAAATGTTTAAGAGTTGCTATGAGTCTCAAACATTCAATATCACCAGATATTAATTCCCCTTTTATAGACATTGTCGATGCATAAGCCCAAGGTAAATAGATAAAAAAATCAAGGCATACAACATTTAATATCTATTATAATCCTAATATAATGAAGGCATCTTGAAATGGAGGTGTGTCATGTAAATTTTACCATACTTTTGAAAGATAATGATAACTAAGAGCCAAATTTAGAAAAAATAGAAGTTAGGTAGAAAAGAATAAATCCTCTAATTTGATGGTTTAAGAGAATGATGATTGATCATTTCCTCATTACATAGATTAATAAATATTTACTTCTAGTGTAATACCCATAATTAATAATTTTAAGATCTACATTTAGAACCATTAATGATTGTAGATTCTTGTTTCTTGATATTGAGCAAATTACCAAATACTCTCTGACTTATTATGTTATTTCTATTTTTAAACTACTTTTATATTTTAATGTTATTGTTAAACGATTACAATATTCAGGGAGGAAATGAACCATAGATATACTTATAATATTTAAGCATGATAATTCATTCATACCCTTTAATGTTGCATAAAATCCGCTCAATATAAATTTTTGTTATTAGGCATAAATATAGGTATTTCAAATATAGACACAATAAATTTTATTTTAATCAAACCCAAGCCAACACATTCTTAACTCAAGCCAAAATTCAAGGATGACTAAAACCACCTATTAGTACCTATATTCTCTCTTGGAACAGAAAAGAAATCAAAAGTCTACAAAATCAATCTAATGAACTTTACTATAAAAGTACCAACAACTAAAATCAACCATAACATCTCATCTTCCAATTTACAAATACATGGAATAATTAGAATTATTCTATTTCCGATCTTTAAGTAAGAGAACTCGTTCACACAAAACCTAAATAAAATTTAGGAAATCACAAACCCACTGATGAATTGAACATTCAAAGATTCTAAGGAGTATAGCTCATTAATGCTAAAATTTAACATTTAAAGCTCTTATAAATGATCTGTTTGTCACTATGCAAATATAGGATATACAAGAATTACTAGAATAAAAGAATCAACTTACATATACAAACTTGAGACTTTTCAAAATATCCCTTATATATTTAGGCACTGCAAATTGGCCTGTTTATATCATAAAATTTTGACCCTAAAAGAAACTGAAACAACCCATAAGAACCTAGACAAGACTACTATGTAAACTATATAAAAAAACATCAGGAAAACTAACCACCCCTAATTAGCTTCAAAATCTAAACCCTGCCCTTTACGACCAGACATCAAAGAACTAGGGCCAGACTCCATGACCTTCCTCTTCTGATTCTTTACCTGCATTCTATCCAACCTCCTTTCTTTTGTGTCCTCACCCGATTCTAGGTCAACCACATTGGTGATGCCCATAATTTCTTCGTATCCCTCAATACCTTCCACCATTAGGTATTTTGCAAACTAATTAGGTTCACTAGGTCGTTTAACATGAAATAGTCCTCGGAGAAAATTAAGATTCTGAGTTCTTACTTCAACCTTGTCTCTAAAAGAAACCTAGTCTTCAACCCAGATAATTGAGTATTTTGGCACTGGTTTCCCAAAAATATTTTCTTTGTCATAGTTCCATGCTTTAGGAGCAGTAAGGTTATTATCAATGTTCCTAAGAACAATCTCCATCATCCTTAAATATTTCCTAAGAAACACATTTTTATACAAATTACTAACTATATCCTTGTCCCTTTGAAAGAACTCGCTAATGCCAGGAACATAGCAGCAATGTTAGAATCAACTCTAGTACGATAAATATTTTCTAGGTACCCTTTTCCTAGAAAGTTTTTAACAACATTTACAACCAAGGGATGAGGAAAACAAATGATACCTCTCAGATGCTCATCTGTAATGATATTCGAGACCTTAGTTTGTCATTTCAGACCCAGGTAATATGCAAAAGTGTGTCCATTTTGGAAGACCTCTAACAAACTCAAGTGATGAAATAGTACTACTAATTCATTAAATAAGAAAAAAAATGAGATCTCCGACGACTTTGTGTCATCTAACAATAAATTATTTACAGACATCCAACTATCACATAACTTGAATGTACAACCAAGACTTGCAATTTATTCTTAGGTGTAATGTCATGATATCTAATCCTTACTAAAAAATATATAATCTACCAAACTCATGATGACGGGGTTAGCAATCCCACATTAAATTGGAAAGGTAGGTAATGATACATGTGATCTTTCCAAGACTTAATACGTGATGCATCTTATTTAATTATGAAGTACTTATATCACATATCTTTGGCTTGGAAAATTGATGTGATGAACCATCTAATGAAAAGGATGCTCAATATTTTAATTAATGAGATACAAAAGTAGAGAATTTGGCCTCAAAAGATATGCATCAATTACTATGATTGATAAATAGGGAGATTTCTAACATCATACAAAAAATTAATTATAAAGACTATCAAGTTTTAAAAATTATTACCAAACCTTAAACCTAGCCCACATCTCGTTATAAATATATCTTGTGGAAATTTATTAGCCAGACTAAATTTGACTAATTTATACTTGTTAAATTTATCTCTATTTATAATAATATGAAAGCCGAAACTAACCTCAGGAATTAGTCAATTGGAAGATTAAATATGATGAGGAATAAGAGTTACTGGATGATATGGGTATATCTAATAATGTATCTTAAAACCATTTAGAATATGAATTAAAATATCTTTTAAAATGGGATAATATTCTATAACTTCTAAAAATGGCTATGTTTTGGAGAATCAATGTTTCTATTTTATTTCATAGATCCTTATTCAAGCTAAATTAATATATTCATTTCTTATATACTAATCTTGATAAAAGATTATCAGTAGATTTGAATAAACTTATTATTCTAATTCAGCTTTAATCTATATGATTATACTATACTTCAATTAAAAGAGTGTTAATATCACAAATCTAGACATACTTATGCAAGTCTTATGAGACTTATTACCTAAACTGCACCTTTGCATATGTGTCTAAAACACACAACTATAAGATTTTTTAGAATATGAGACTAATCTATAGTAAAAGGCTATAATATAACAAACATCCATAAACCTTTCCACTAAAACTCCATAATCTAAATACAATTATTAGTTAAAAATTCTCCTAAACCTTTTAAAACATAACTAGCCACTACAGGAACCCAAATTGCCATACACTCTATATTCAAAACATCCTACCTTATTATAATAAAATTATCAATCCATTTTATTAGAAAATGAATTCTCATATGCTCAGATTGAAAGAGAAAGATCAAATATCTTTTTCTAATCTAAACTCCTAGGTGTACTTTTCCAGATCTTTCTTGAATAAAAAACAAAAATGAGGAGCCTACCAATAACATATCCACAATGGGGACTTATCTTGGTAAGAATCTAGTCCATCCTTAGGCCTATTTATCCTCTATCTAATTCTTCCACCCATATATCCTATATGAAAAATTTCTAGAAATATTAAAGACTGAAGCTATAAACAAAGATGGACTATCATCAATTACTTATCATCATAATTATATTCAATATGATTCCTCACCCTCATCAAGTCTTCTTAGCTTTTCAATGAGGCTTTCCTTCAAATATAATTTTTGTAAGAAACCCCTAAACTTAAATGACAATGTCATCTAGGTCTACCTTGATGAGGAGCAAACTAATTTGCTCAGAATTTATGTTTTATGTTATTTCTTTTAAATTTATCTAATTGTTTTAAAGTCATGAGAATATTTTTACATTTCCTTCTCTTCAAGATTAGCGTAAGAATTTGTTCCGCTACTTAACTTCCTTACAAGTGGTATCAAAGCCTGATCATGTTTAGTTTCAATTGTAACCTGTTGTTGGGTTTTCGAATTAATCAATTTTGAGTGAGAGATTATGTAGAAGATACTCTGTGATCTTGCTAAAGGATTTTTTAGATGACTAGTTCATCAAAGAGAACAAAGGTGGAGAAACTTTTTGAAAATAATTTTGAAAGAAGGAAGCTGAAGAAAAAGGATTTGCTAATATATTGGGATATGTGGGATACTGTTGATGAGAGGGTATGTGCAGGATCATGGTATGCCAAAAAGTAGCAATGTGAAAAAGAAGCCCTGATTGATAGACTCTTTGAAAAATAACTATAACATTCAAACAATATAACATTTTTGAAATCTAAAATATACATCACATTCTATGCTTCACCTAATATGATAACAATAAACAATTATTTCAATTTGATGAAGTTTAGACTAAGTTAAGGTGGTCAAATACGAGAGTTTTTATATTCAGGAAAATTTGTAGTAGAAAAATCATAATTAATTATTTACTTAGAAAAAAAATACAAAAAAATATACATCACATCCGGACATGACTCTACTATTTTTATATAGAATCTTATAAAAAAATATTATCATTTGATTTTGTTTAATGTGGTCAGACACACACCTACTTGTTATCTTTCTAGTCCTGATTGATAGAATTATTGAAAAATAGCTATAACTTTCAAACTGTATAACATTTTTAAATTCCAAAACATGTGTCACATTCTATGATTTTCCTACTACAAGAAAAATAAAAAAAGTTTTCAATTTGATAAAGTTTAGACTAAGCTAACATGGTTAGACATGAGGGTTTTTGTATTCTAAAAAAGTTGTAGAAGAAAAATCATAATTAATTATTTACTTGAAAATAAATTATAAAAAAATGCGTCACATCCAAACATGAGTCTACTACTTATATCTAGAATCTTGTAAAAAAAAAAACCATTTGATTGTGTTTAAGGTGGTCATACATACACCTACTTCTTATTTTTTCCTGAAATTTTCGTACTACTACATTGAAATTTGAAATTTTCAATATATAGAATAATTTTTTTTCAAAAAAGGCCTAGTATCATAGAAAATAAATTCAATTTTCTACAGATTCTCTTCTTACATATTTTTGATATAATATTTATAACTTGTTCAATTTTTTATGTCAATTTGCCTAAACCTATTTTTTTGAATTTTCATTGCCACTTAAGGGCCTAGTTTGGCATACTATGATCTTGCACATACCCGAGAATTTCATGAAACCTACATATATAGATGAGGCTTTTAAATATGTTGTTATGGACTGTAAAGCCAAGGGTCTAATCAGATTGTACCTTGCAGATTCTTTGTAAAAAGTCTTTGGAAAAGGCTTGGTCAATTGTATCAAGTGAAATCTTTAGTAAATATGATTTTCTTGAGGAAGAATCTATATTCCTTGAGAATGGAGGAGGGTGGACAAAATACTGACCACCTAGAAACATTCAATATGTTTGGTGGCTCAATTACCATCTATTGGTGTCAAGATAGATGAAGAGGGGAAAGCCAAATCTTTCTTTGTTCCTTGCTTGATATGCGGGATTATCTTGTTATGGTATTGTTTTGAGGATATAAGATGTGGATTCTTCTCTTTTTAAATAGATAAGAAGGAAGGTATCCATTGGTGGTAAGGAAGCCCTAGTTATTCATGAATGACCTAAGGAAAAAGGAAAGAAGAATGAGATGCGTAATAAATCCAAATTTAGAGGGAGATCCGAATCTCTTGAAATGTCCAAAGTTATTTGTTGGAATTACAAGAAGCCTGGAAACATCCATATGGATTACAAAGAAGAAAATAAGAAAATAAATAAATTCAATTTTGATTCTAAGTCCAAGAAAGAAGATGCTAAGGCGTTCATTGCAACTTTGGCCACTCATGCATGTGATGATGCATGGTTAATTGACTTAGGTGCATCTTTTCATATAACCTCCAATAGAGATTGGTTTCTTGAATGTGAACTGTTTGATGGAGTTAAGGTGTACATGCAACATATTTATCATTTAAAAATTGTTGGTTGTGGTAAAGGTAAAATCATATTTCTTGACGATAGAATAAGGAAGATTAACTTCATGCTTCATCTCCTTGATCTAAGATGAAATTTTTTATTTGTGAGAAAACTGATAGATTCAAGTATGTAGGTGGTAGTCTTTACTAATGTATAGTGGAAGATGGTGAAAGGTGCTATAGTTGTTGCTAGAGGTGTCAAAATTGGCACTTTGTATAAGTTGGATGCATGCATTGCTGAGTGTAATTTATTAATTTTGTAAAGACCAAATTTGTGGATACATCATTGGAAAAGATAAGTATTTTAGCTTTAGCAAATGGTCATGGATTTTGGGTACCAAAGGGTGCTTTTTCTTCTAAATCAAAGTTACCTGCAAATAAGATAATGTTATGACACTAGAGACTTGTCCAAATTGTAGAGAAGGGCCTAAGGACCTTGAAAAAGAAGAACTTTGTTGAAGGTTTGAATGATTTTGATCTTTATTTTAATTTTATGAGCATTGCATATATAGAAAATAGAATGACATTTAGTTTTATTCGAGTTCTCATAAATCTTGTGGTGTGTAGGATCTTATTCACTCTGATGTGTTTGGTCATATAGATGTTCCTTCTAGTGGAAAATCCACATATTATGTTTCATTTATTGACGATTGTAGCACAAGGACATGAGCATATTTTATAAAGAGAAAATCTAATAAAATTAGTTGATTGAAAGACTTTAAAACAATGGTTGAATTGCACGATGGAAGAAAAATAAAATGTTTGACTTGATTAATAATTGTAGGAAATTTTTCTCCAATGATTTAGATAGATTTTGTATAGATTGTGGCATTCATAGGTAGATCTTGTCAACTTCATAAATCTACAACAGAACGAAGGTTCAATGAGGATGACCATGACATTGATGGAGAAGACTAGGAGTATCCTAAGTGGTGATAGCCTAGAATAGAGGTTTTGAGCTAGTTGTTGTCATTTCTTTCTATCTGATTAACACGTCTCTTACATCAAATCTTGTTGATAAAACACCTATGGAAGCATAATCATATGATAAGGCCTTCATTGAGAAATCTTAGAGTTTTTGACTACAAGGCATATGTATATGTGCCAAAGGAGAAGCAAATGTAAATTTGGAGAAAAAGACTATAAAATTAATCTTTAGTGTCTATAGTCATGGTGTGAAAGTATACAAACTTTTGGACACTGTTACATGGAAGGTAATACATAGTAGAAATGTTCTTTTTAGAGAAACTAAGCCATTTTTCCTTTATATTGTAGCTTAGAAAAAATAAAAAGGATCTATGTTGAGAAAGTTGAATTGAGAATCCTAGATAGACAAGAAGTTGAGGAGAGTTCATCTAGCTCTATATCTTCTGAAAGGGGAGGAAGAACCTCCAACTCAACTCGTTCAAAAATCTACAAGGAAGAGATAACCACCTCAAAGGTATTCTTCCGATGATTGGAGATGTGTTTTCTCATTAAATACTAGTGCTGATGAACCTAGATTTGTAGAAGAGGTATAAGGTATGAATGATGCAAAATCTTGAAAGATTGTTATGGATGAAGAAATGATAGCTTTGAAAGATAATGATAGATGGTATCTTATACCATCCCTTGAAGGATGAAAACCTATGAGTTGAAAATGGGCGTTTAAAAAAAAAATTGGTAAAAATGAAAGAATTGAGAAGTATAAAGCAAGGCTGGCTGAGAAAGGCTATTCTTAGGTTGAGGGTGTTGATTATAGTAATATATTCTCTCCTATTTCAAAAATGACATCTTCTTGATTTTTTTATTTCTATTACTGTTGATTATGATTTAGAGGTTGAACAAATGGATGTGAAAGCTACTTTTCATCATGGTGATCTAGAATAGGATATTTACATGACACAACTAGAGAACTATGTGGTAAAAGATAAAAATAATTTGGTTTGCAAATTAAAGAAATATTTGTATGGTCTTGTACAAAGTCCTAGGATGTGGTACTAGAAATTTGATACATATGTGTTGAGTTTGGAATTTGAGAGTTCAAAATTAGATCATCGTGTTTATTATAAATCTCATAGTGGTTATTTCATGTACATTATATTATATGCTGATGATGTGTTGTTCATTGGTAAAGGAAAAATTATGATTTTAGAACTTAAGTCTTAGGCTGATGCTAAGTTTGAAATGAAAGATCTTAGTGTAGAAAAAAACATTCTTGGGATGGAAATTAGAAGAGATAGAGTGAAGAAAAAGTTATTTCTAGGGAAAATTAAGTATGTGAATTCAATTTTATAATGGTTCAACATGCATGATTATAGACCATTATATGTTCCTTTTATAGTTGGAACAAAATGATATATTTCGGATTTTCCTACATCTCTATCTGAGATGGAAGACATGAGTAGAGTATCCCATCAAGTACATTTGGAAGTTTGATGTATGTTATGGTTTGTACTAGACTAGACCTTGCCCAAGTAGAGGAGTTCTTTCTAGATATATGTCGAATCTTGGTAGAGTTCATTGAGATGCAGTTAAAAAAGTCTTTAGATATTTGAAGGGTACCTTAGAGTATTCTTTCTTTTATCATGGTGATATGATAGGAGATGAAATTTCTTTTGATATTCATGATTATATGGATTCATATTGGGCAAATGATATTGATAGCATAAGATCTACCAATTCTTATATGTTTACATTATTTGGTTGTGTAATTAATTTGATGAGTTAGTAGTAGGTTGTTGTAGCTTTGTACACTATTGAAGAAGAGTATGTGGAAGCTACTCATGCTTGTAAAGAAGCCATTTGTCTTAAGAGTTTGTGTTCATACATTGGAATAAAACAAGGAGCAATAAGTTTATTGTGATAGTTAGAGTGTGATTTGCCTAGTAAAGAACCCAAATCTCAATGCCAGCACCAAGCACATTGATGTTCAATTTCATTTTGTCAGAGATATGGCTAAGAATGGTAGGATGAAGGTGGTTAAGATAGAAAATTTGATGAATGTTGCAAATTCATTAACGAAGGTTGTGAGCACAAAGAACTTCTGATGGTGTTCAGAGTCTATGGGTCTCACGAACTCTAGAAATTTAAAAATTATGGTGTAGTCACTCCCTTTTCTCTTTCTTGCAAGGTGTTCAACAAGTGGGAGATTGTTGAGGAAAATGTCTTAACCTTACATTTACATGGGGTTACTATTTTTAGTAAATTTTCATTTGAGCATGGATTTTCCCTATTCTTTTCCACAAGGTTAAAAATGGTTAGATAAACATTTTGGTAAATATTCATTGCAACATCATGTTTAGTTTGGAAGATATTAAAGTTTTTGGTTTTGAAAATTGACAAAAAAAAGTTACAAATCAAATTACACATTCTTTAGAGACATCAAAATGAGCTCAAAATATGGTGAAATGACATAGAAATTTAGAACATTATAGAGCATGTCGTAATATTTCCAAGGCTTCAAATTATTTGTCAATCATACACTAGGTTTGAAAATTATGGTCTTTGGAAATTAGGTCTCTCAAAACAAGAAATGTAACAATGCGTCGTTAATATAAATAAGTTGTAAAATGGAGTTACACATATTAGATATGCAAATGGACTGTATCTACCTTTATTTCATGAAAGCGGAATTGTTCTGCATATATTCCTTTTCCTTGACAAACCCATCGCAGATCGGTAGGTTGAACATGGTAGAAGACAGGAATAATAGGTGTGCCAGATTTGATCATAAAGGATAGCTCGGCAAGACACCAGGACGATTCTGCAAACCCGGGAGAGAAAACCGAGACACCGAGGGAAGCACTACGCATTGCTTGTCGTATTGCTTCAGGCAAGAAGCCCCCGAATTGAAGCTCCTCGGAATCAAGAAAAACCCTCAATCCCATGTCACCGAGGATATTGTAGATAGGTCTGGCCAACGTGAGTTTAACATCGACTCCTCGATGATTCATAAATATATCATAGAGTAGCTTTTTGATTTGCAGATTTTGACATAATGGTATTGGGGCTGTAAATGTAACCTCTTCAAAGTCTGCTACAGCTTCTTGAAGATCCACGGGATGCTTAGCTACCTCTAATGGTACTATTTGCTTTACTTCCCATACATGGTTCGCAATATTTTCCAACATCATTCTCTCCTCACTCGACATATGAGTTACATTGTTTTAAAAAAAAACATCTCACTAAATTAGTAAATAATGACCATTATATCACATAAATATAACTAGTAATTGCAACTTGGTATGCAATTTGTACGCCGAATATATATGAAGTGGATTTTATTTATTTATTTTAAATGTATTTAATTTTATTTAAATTTTTGTTAGGTTTTAATATGTGTGTTTTATTTTTTGTTAACAAAGAATAAAATATGAATACCAAAGCTTTTTCATGGAGTACCTAACCTTAATAGAAATTAAAAATAATGATTTTTTGGGCCATGCATGATGCCCTTTGGACTTGAATGCTCCTACATCAAATTACTAATCAAAGAAAAAAAATTAAGATTAAGAATTTCATATACATTTCTCACACATAAAACAATATAGCATATATATTTAAGAAAACGTACTATTGACTTAATCATCATATAAAATGATATTCTTTCTCAACTATGATTGACAAGTACTATTGACTTAATCATCATATAAATATTAACTCAAAATGCACCCTTTTCTCAATATAAATTAATATTTCAATTTGTAAAGAGATTAAATAGTTTAATTATTATTTAATTTATAATTTATAATTTATATTTTAAATTTTTTTAATAAATAAAGAACCTATAATTTATAACTTAAATACTTATATTTAAATAAAATAAACTATCATTGAACTTTTAAAAAATAAAAAGTTTCTATATAATCAACATTAAAAATACAATTTAAAAGAAAAAAACTACAAATTACAACAAAATGATATTTTATTGACCTCTTGTTTGTACCCATGGTTGTGCGATGCATCCTATGAAGTTGTGAAATGGGGAATGTTGGGTGAAGAGCGTTGTCCACACCCATTTACCCTCCTCCCACGGCACCATATCATAACCCGCTATAATTGTTCCACGCCGCGCATTTGCTGCAAAGGAATTGACAAGTGTGGCCGCATCAGGGACTGCTCGCGTGCATACTAT
Source organism: Chamaecyparis obtusa (assembly GCA_027943335.1). Taxonomy (NCBI): domain Eukaryota; kingdom Viridiplantae; phylum Streptophyta; class Pinopsida; order Cupressales; family Cupressaceae; genus Chamaecyparis; species Chamaecyparis obtusa. Next base: position 2,370,439 of record BSBK01009712.1, read on the forward strand.
TACTTCTTCTTTTGGCCATTTTTGCAAATCCTTAATTGCACATCAAAAACATTAACAAAAGCACAAGCAATTGAAAATAATTAGAATTCAAACATACTATGCATCTGTCATGGGAGGTGTGCAGTGATATTCACGAAAATCAAGTCTCGGGATGCCAAAAAAGATCTCAGAGTGTGAAATTTTGAGGACTTGTGCAACATGCAGGTCACACTTGGCATTTAGGATTTGACTGTTGCTTGCATGCTTCTCTACGTGCAATTTAGGAGCTATAACGTAGCCTGAAATACAATTAAACCAACCAATTATCCACCTCTTTTGCCAAGGATTTTTGATTCTTCGCTTCCTTTTACAGATGATCTGATTTTCTCGAAATGAATTATGTGAGACCATTACAGACCCGTAATTTTTTCTAGACAGTAGAGCGCCCGTGGGTTACCAGCGAGGGTCCTTCGTAGAACATTATCTGAAGGAGCAGCTGGGATTTCATGAAGAGCAGCTGCGTGAATAAACTTCATAATTTGCAATTTTTTATGCACTTTAAACTTCATAATTTGTTTAAAGTTGAAAATGGGTTTTCAAGTAAAATTTGAGTATCCTTATCTAACTTTGAATACCAGTTCTATGAACAAAACTATTGAAATGAACACAGTAACATAAAATTTCTAATGCTTGCTTGTCCGTTTAATATATTGTTTGTAAAAGACATTCTTATATTTTCTACGGTTTTTATTTTGATGAATTACATGATATTATGTTGAATTGTGATATGATGAAGTTCGTTTGTTTTTGTGGGCATAATGCGAGCTGGTTATTAAGTATGCTAAAATGCTTTTAGATAGCTCTGTCGGGGTTTTTTTTGGGCTGGTTAAAGATATTCTGTCTGTGCTGTTCTCAGTTAATCTAAAACACTCCATGGGAGTAATTTTCCAATTTCTGAAAGTTATTGAATGCTTCAACGGAAGTAATTTTTTTATATTTTGAAATAAAATAAAAACTTTTCAAAAATAAAAACTTTCAAAACCCTCTTCCATTCATCTGGTAAAAGGCTTTTCCAGTTTATAGTTCCGATTCATAATTTAGAGGAAAGAGCGACTATCATCTCGCTGTCTTTGTGGTACTTTCCATCGCATTCATAAGGCCCTCCTCCGTCTTCTTTACTGTCAAACCCATTCAATGTGAGAGTGGCTTTTGTCTTCTCTGTAACGCCGGACGGGCATTTGTACTACGGGTATTTTTTCCCTGACTTGCAGCAGTCTGACGGCGACGAATTTTGTTTTATGTGGTTAAATTCACTAGGGTTAACTTCACCAATGTTAACTTCAGCATGGATGGCGAAAGCCACTCCTCTGACAACTCTGCACACAACGTGGCCTCTTTTCCATCCATTCCACGCCTCTGTACGACGTCGGAAGCCGGTTGTCTGGGGGTAGCCTATAATCGTGTGACAGAAGGATTTATTTTCGGAAATGATCAACGACTTTAACTGTTTCAATCGTCTTGCACGGCTATTGGACCTTGTACATCGTTGATCCTTTAACCTAGGCTGATGCGTTTCAAATGAATTTATGAATCGGAACTTTAAACGGAATTTATGGAGTGAATCGTAGCAAATGTCGACGGGATGGAAGAGGTAAATTTGTAAATTTGTAAATTTGTAAATTTGTATTCAAATATCAATTATAATCCATAACCTAGATAATAGTAAATATTCAGTCACTGCCAATTCTAAAGAATAAAAAGTAAGGGTGAGTGAAGCACTGCAAATTATAGGCCCCAAAGTAAAATGAGGGAAAAAATTTAAAAGGAAGTTATGACTTCCATTTGGCTATAACTCAACACCTTTAAGATCCAGTCAAGAATAAAAAATATCAATTGCTTTCCTTAAACTGTATGCACATCACCAGGAAATGAAAAAAATGATGTAAAAGTGAAACACTTGGGAGTTCTTTGCAACTACCAAATTCAACAAAGAAACCATGAGAAATTTTTATATTCCAAGACAAAAGCCCGAAATGATGACAGGTAGAGATATAATTCAAACAAAAGAAAAAATACAGAGTAAAAATAAGAAAAAAATTAAAAATTAAAAAGGACAAACAAGGAGCATTATTTTACATTTGATTTCATATAAAATGAAAACAGAAAAATTAAATAAAATTCGACTCAGACAATAGGAGTAAATTTTAACCTAGATGATAATTTTAAGTTTACTGCAGATGCCATCTCCTTGACTATTTTCTATGGGCAGCCCTATCAACACACAAAAACACCTTTCCTTTACCTGTTCATTGTCCACTGTTGCTGAGACTCCATAATGTACTTGTTTAGTAATTGGGCACAGTCATTTAGGCTTTCCTAGGTCAAAAATTCCAAACAAAATTGCCTTGAAAAAAGGCCAAAGCTAGAAGTAGAATCATTTTGAAATCAGTTTGGAATCACCATGTGAACCCCAGAATTGCCCAAGTATGCCTTGCACTATTTCCACACAATTCCAACTACACATATCCAAACCCTTCATGACTCCACAGGGAGCACAAAATAAAGGAACGAAAGTGTGTAATTCAGCTCCACATTCGTTTGTCGGGATTGTAACATTCTACAGCTCCCCAAGGATATATATTTCACAAAACCTAAAAATTGCATAACAAAACCAAAATATACTAAACTTGCAACCAAGAAGATTAGAAGCCAAAATGGGACATACACATTCACATTAACTATGATGGAGATTCGTGGCCTAGGTAAGCTCGCCAAGAAACATGTGGCGATAGTTACAGCAGGCACACGTTTGTCACGTTGCCAGAGGAGCCGCCAGCTTGCATATTGTAATGTTGAATTTGTATTTTCTAATTTTTAAAACTACCTATTAAAAAAATCAAACTACACCTAACTTATTAATAAACAATATAATCAATTCAAAGTTTAAAATTAAGCACACTACATTCCTTGCTTTTTAAATATTGTAAATTAAAATTTCATTTAAATTTTGTAATTTCAACAATATAGTAATTTGAAAATTTATTTATTTAATTATTTAAATTATTGAAAATATTATATTAACATTTATAAAATTTTAGATTTATTTCTGTTTCAAATATATTATAATTGAATAGAAGTTAATATAAATATTTAATGTTTATTTGTAGTTAATTTTTAAATAATAATTAGAAATTTATTGTAATAAATTACTATCCAAATTATTAATAAATAAAAAAATAAGAAATAAAGAATATAAATAAAAAACTGAAACAACATGACAAGTATTCGGCGTAAAAATTGCATACCGAGTTGCAATTACTAGTTATCCTCCTATTTTTTTTTAACCATTCTTACATATTGCATGTATTAATACTTAAATTGTTAAATCCACAAAAATCATCTATCTAACTTTTAAAGGTTAGACGAAATGGGTTGCTTTTGGTTTTATGTATTGAAAATTTTTAGGGTCATTATTTTGATTTTTTTAAATTTTATGCAAATATGAGATTCTCAAGGAAATATTTAATGATATATATGCGAGTGTCTTTGGTAACTTGTTTTCAATGGCGTTTTATCCATGCAGGCTTATGATCTATTTCGAGCGAAGACTTATTAGCAAAACAACTCCCAATGGGTGAGACCAACAAAACTACAATCTCGCACACAAACGAGTCCTCACAACTCAGGTGAGGTGAATTTTATTTGATTTTTGCTGCCATTCTCCGCCAAAAGAATCCAATATTAAAACTTGCTCATTATTTCGATTAGCAGTGCCCAAAGACAGAAGTTTGATGTATTTCTCAGTCACAGTGGTAAGCAGAAAAATTTTATTAGGCAGCTATTCAAAGACTTGAAAAACCAGAGCGTGTCCTGCTTCTTTGATGAAGATCACGTTCACAGTTTGCGCGTGGCCGAAGAATTCCCCTCTCGTATACTTGAGGCCGCTAAGACATGCAAAGTAGCTGTTTTACTTCTCTCTATGGATTTTCTCGAATCAATGTGGCCCATGCAGGAACTCTATGCTTTCGTGGAAGCCAAAGCCAAAAATGAAAATCTCAAAATTCTACCCTTGTTCTTTATGATACAACCTCACGCTCTTAAGCAAATTACGGCAGACAACGAAAAGTGGTCAGAATTTAAGAAATCCCAGGATGAACGAAACAAATGGGTCGGAGCTTTAAGCAAAGTGCGAAAATTTAATGGGTTGAAGTTCAGTGAAGGTGACGATGAAGTAAAATTTAGAGATGAAATAGTGAAAGAAATCAGGCGCATACTTCCATCACCCACCCCGAGGTATCATGTCCGTGGTATGCAAGGAGAAGAACGAATGTGCCAGGTGAAAACACCTCACTACCTTCTTTCTCTATAGCTCCTTCTTTCGTTGTACTGTCACGCATATATACATACGCTTTACGTATTTATGATATTTATTGGTTGCAGGAGCTAGCAAATTTCTTCAACAAGCTACAGCCCAACAGAAAAGGAATCCGTATTGCAGGATTGTATGGAACAGCCGGCCAAGGGAAATCTACACTCGGCAAGGCTTTCTGCAACTTCAAATTGGAAGAGTTTGAAGGTAGAGTATGCCACCTGGAATTTTCTAAAGGCGATCCAATGCGAAATATAAAATTTGCCGTGCAGAATCTCACTCAGCCACCTGATTTATATGTCCAATCACTGCCAAGCCAGGATCGGGTGAATAATTTCATGTGACAAGTAAGACGTTTTTATTAAGTGACGCAAATTATGATGTTTCTTGTTAGGATTCAGCTGAAAAAATTACACATTTGAGTCCCTATACAAACATCATATTTTCATATGATTTAATTTTGTTTCCAAAACGGTTCTCTTTTTTACATAGAATTCTTTTTACAACGCCAGTGTTATGTAAATGCCTCTAAACAAAGACTCGTGTAATTATGCTGCATCTTCCATTATAACTTGCAGGCAAAAGTTGAGTTAGATAGAAGGGTGGAGGGCAAAAGGGTATTGTTAGTTCTCGACAATATCACAGAAGAAAGCAGAGAGGAAGTGGCGTATTATGCAGACTTAGGAAAAGACAGCTGGATTCTTCTGAGCGCTCAGAGTGTAGATGTTCTAGAAAAGTATTTAGATAAGCACTCATGCATCCGCGTGCCAAGGCTTGAAGAGGAAGAGGCTGTAGCAATCTTGTTGGAAAGGGCACTTCCAGTAGAGTCAATTTTAAAGGCAGAGGACAGAGGATTTGCTTTGAAATGTGCAAAAAGATGTTTGTTCAAAGACACAAGTTGTGACATTGGTCCGAGAGCTCGATCATCATTTCATCCGTTGGCCTTAAAAGCTTTTGGGGGCTACCTGTTGAGTAAATACGGTTTGAATTTGTCAAAATGGGCGGATGAGATAGATGGCATGGTAGACGGAGCCGGTGATGGTTTGGATGAGGTGTTCATTGTGCTGGGCAAAGCTTTTGATAACATGGATCCCAAATACCGCACCATATTCATGCTTCTCACTGTATATATGCTGCCCAATATGTCTGTCGACAAAGTTTGCCATTGGTTGGCAATAAATTGCAACGAAGAGATCTCGTTTATTGGAAAAGCTGTGAGTTGAATGATTGCTTTTAAATTCATTTTCTTTCTGATTTATGCGTTTTAATTGAAAACCCGATGAATGCTTAATTTATAGTTGACTTCAGGTTAAGTATTTACGCAACAAGGCTTTTATTGAAGAATTTGAACCTGAAATTCGCATACACGATCTATATAATGAGTTCGCTCAAAGCAAAGCAAATAAAATGGAGAGATGGCTGTGGTGGAAGAAGCAGGACGACCAGCGTAGTACACGTGCATTAATTGCACAAGATAAGGATAGGTTTGAATTACTAAAGTTGGAGCAGTGCATGTATCGAAGGATCGCCCCGAAGTACCTGGGAAATCTATTTGCGCTTCAGCTCGTAGATGTAAATATGGAGAAAATGAGCAAGCTTGACTTGGGCCCGATGGACAGACTCAGAAGTATCACATTACGCGGTTGCAAATTACAGGCAGCACTTGAGGGGATGGAAAAGTTGCTGGACTTGGGGTGGCTTCAGATAAGAGGGGTACATCCAATGTTTAAACTTCCCGAGTTAAGCAGCCTCCAAGGGTTACAACATCTTGAGATCGATATTGCAGGCAGCCAGGTGGTTGATCAGCTGGGAGATCTTACACATTGTCCCCGTCTCAGAGAGATTTATGTTGTCTGTCCATCTCTCTTGGAGTTCCCAAGGCTACAGGGTATGCAGCATTTGGAGAAAGTAGAATTTAGTGTGTGCGAAAAAGTGGAAGGATCCCTCGACTGTAGAGATTGTGTGGAGCTTCAAAGTATTGTCTTCAACCTTTGCTGCCAGATGGCTGCCTCACCGCTCCTCGCTGGATGTAAGAAAGTATCCGAGCTCGTTATGTGGGAATGTGACGTAGTGACGGTTTGTCCAGATGTAGATGTGCCAAGTGCTTTAAAGACACTACATTTGTCCGTTTCATCAAAAGCTGCATCGGCGCCTAAAAACTTAGAGTTTTGTTGCAAACTCGAAAATCTTCAACTATGGAATATGGCAGAACTCATGGAGCTTCCTAGCTTCAGAAGATTATCAAATTTGACTGTGCTCAAACTTGGCAAGTGTGGTATAAGGGAGCTACCGGATCTTACATGTTGTGACAGGTTGGAAGATGTCTACTTTTTAACGCTAAGAAATTTAGAGAAGTTTCCCAGCTTCTCATCACTAAGAGAGCTGTAAAAATTAAGTTTATGTAATTGCATCAGTGTTCGAGATCCTCCCGATATCGAGGGATGCCATCAGCTACAGGTGTTTCATCTGCTATACAACGATAATATGGAAGGACTTTCAAAGATGGATAAGTGCAGACAATTAGAGGAAATCAAAGTGAGTTGGCATTGTGAGGGTGAGGTCACTTATTCGGGATTTAATCCCGACAGTTGTCAAGTCAAAGATGATCTTGAATCTTGTCTTGAATACTGGAAAGACGAGAATCTCGGGAACATAGTAAGCCTGCCGGAAGCATTGAAAGAGTTGCAGTGGCTGAATGGAAAGAGTTTGCTGGTGAAACGGTATTTCCGTGGACTGAAGTTCTATTGCTCTCTTGCAGCTCCCTATAAAATGTTGGGGCGTTACAGCCAGAGTTCTAATTCTACCGTGTTGGTAGATTGCAAAAGCTTGGAGCGTTACAGTCGAAGTCCTATTACTCTAAGATTGGAAGGTTTGAAATTGATCGCTTCCAGAGATCGCATAAATTATGTTTCGCTCAATAGATTGCAAAACTATCTTGATGAAAGGGAGTATATTGCCGCCTCCGGTAAGCTTTCAATACCAGCTTTAAATGATTTATATATGGAAAAAAATGATGCAGATTATTCTTACAATTTATAAGTTAAATTTACAAAATACAACTTGCATTTTATCTTTCGATATAGAAAAAATTGTGCATATATCTATGTGTAATGGTCCAATGTGCATATCCATCCAAGTTAAGTCTTTCTTTTTTTATTTTTAAATTTCAATTTTAAATTTTGATTTCCATTTTTTATTGATTTCTTTAATATATTGTTGTATAATGACTTAAAAATTTATTTGCAAATTGATTTGTGTGTCGTTATTCATTCATTTATTTAAAATATAAATTAAATTGTATAAAAAAAGATAAAAGAATAATCAAACAAAATCTATTTTAAAGCATTATATTAATATGCATCATTTTAGGTCTATTGCAAACATTTTTGTTGCCCTTAATCATTGTTTGAAACTATATAATCAGTCATCTTAAAGATTTAATTGAGAGAAATATGATCCTTATAATTTAGTACAACTAGAATCCTTAAAAGTGATTGCAAACAATGTTAAACTTATCTATAAAAAAAGTCAAGGCAAAAAAAACTCAATAATAAGATTTTATTGCCTCATTTCAATGAGAAAATGTTCAAGTTCATATGTTAATTTGATTTTTTGAGAATAATGATCACACATAGATAGATCTAAACCAAATCAAAACCAAAGTATGTTCCAATAATTTAATTTCTTTCAATGCATTTGCATTGGTATAGGTTTGTGTCTACACGCTAGTTCAATTTTATAGGTGTAAAGATTACATTTAGAAGCACTAAATTGAATTATAGAAAAACATAGTTTGTTTAAATATTTTTAAATATTTATCTAAAAAATATTAAAAATTTAATACTTCTTAGTTTTGTGCATAATTATTCAAATATTGTTGATTTCTTAATTTATGTTACTATTATCATTTTCCTCAAATTGGTTCTCTACTGTTATGTAGTAATAGGATGTCTAAGAATTCACATTACGAAGGGAAGGTCAAGAAAATCCCCCTGCCTTCTGAAATATAATTGTTCCAACATAGTTTCTATGGTCACTTCATCAATTCAACTTTGTCATCCTACATCAAAGACTTATATCCAAACTGAACACCTCTCCCAATTTCAAGGGTGCCCAAAAATATTATATAACAAGTTAACATTTCAATCTTTGAGGTCATTGTACATATCTCAATGCTCATCATTTGTAGGACTTCTCATTCCAGTATTGCTACATGACACAGTTATAGAATGCACTTGGTACTTAAGTGGGTGATTCTAATGTTTGAGTGGCAACTCATGCTATTAGGAAAAGTTTCTCAACCTTGCATTTGTCTATTAGGGTTTACTTGTTTTAGTAAATTTTCATTTGGGCATGTTTCTTTCCTATTTTTTGTCCTGAAAGTTAAATTTTTTAGATAAGCATGTTGGTAAATTTTTGTTGTAAGATCATGTCCAATTTTGAAGATATTAAAGTTTTATGTTCTTGGAAATTGTTGAAAAAATATTGCAAATGCAATTTTGGAGGCTTTAGAGGCTCCAAAATAGTTTGAAAATGTAGTTAAATGGCATAGTTTTTAAAAAAGCACTAGAGCACATTGTGACATTTTGAACACATCAAATAGTTCATCAATTGAACACCCAGTTTGAAAGTTATGGTCCCCAGAAGTTTGGTCTCCTAATATAGAAAGTGTTAAAACATGTTGAAAACATTAAATGCTACACATGTTAGCATATGTATTCATACATCATAGGGAATCTTTGATTGGATATAGTATGATCACTATTTTATAAGTAGTTGTTGGCGCAAGATTTTGTAATATCATTTGACAATTTCTTGTATTGTATCTCATATATATTAGATGTGTGAAATAGAGAGTGTAAAAGTCTTATAGCTTTTCAGTTACCTCTAGTTATATGGTTGGTGATACCCCTACGAGAATCCTACTTTGCAAGTATATTGGGCAGCTTTTAGAGTGTGAGACTTTTCTTCCGAAAGGGTTTTCCTTACGTAAATTACTATTTTTTAGTATGTATGTTGTATTATGTTATTTTTGTTATGTTTCTATAACTATTTTAAAGATCTAAAAAATCTTATACATTACTCTCTCCTCAAGGTTAGTGTAGGGAGTTATTCCACTACTTAACTTCCTTACAAGTTGTATAAGGACCTTATCACTTTTGGTTTCAGTTGTGGATTGTTCATTTTTATGAACTAATGTAGATTTGAGTGGGAGCTCATGTAGAAGATACTTTATTATCTTGTTACAATTTTTTTGATGGATAGTTCATTAGGGAGATAGAGGTGGAGAACTTTTCTAGAATTAATTTTGTAATGTGAAAGATGAAAATTGTGGATTTGCTAATAGATCAAGGTTTGTAGGAGGTTGTTGATGATACTATCACAAAACCTACAAATCTAGATGAGGCTACCAAATATGTTGTTATGGAATTTAGAGACAATGGTCTAATTAGATTGTGCCTTGTAGAGTCTATTTTAATGAAAGTCCATAAAGAGACTTCTACAAAGAGCCTATGGAAGAAGTTTGGTGAGATGTATCAAGAAAAATATTTAGTAAAACATATTATCTTAAGGAAGAAACTATATTCCGTGAGAATGGAAGAAGGTATCCATACATTAAAGACCACCTATAAGAACTCAATATGTTTGTGACTCAATTGGCATATGTTGGTGTCAAGATGGATGAGGAAGAGAAATGTCAGATCTTTCTGTTTTCTTTGCTTGATTCATTATATTCTCTAATTATGGCCATTGATAGTTCTTTTATTATTTTGAGGATAAAATATGTGGTGGGTTATTTTCTTTCTAAGAAGATGAGGAGAAAGATATCCATTAGTGAGAAGGAGGCCTGAGGTGTTTGTGGACGACCTAAGGGAAAAAGGTAAGAAGAATGAGATGTGTAATAAATTCAAATCCAAAGTGAGATCTAAATCTCCTGGAAAGTCCAAAGTTATCTACTGAAATTATGGTAAACCTAGACACATCCGTAAGGACTGCAAAAAAGAAAAGAATAAGACAAATAATAATTTTGACTCTAATTTTGAGTCCAAGAAAGAAGCTAGTTCTATACATTTATTTTATCTTTCGCTACTCATGTGCGTGATGTATTATGGTTAATTGTCTCAGTTGCATCCTTTTACATGACCTCTAATTAAGATTGGTTTTTTTAATATGAAGAATTTGATCGAGGTAAGGTGTACTTGGGTGATAATTCTCATTTAAATATTGTTGGCCATGGTAAAGTTAAAATCATGTTTCCTGATGATACGATAACAAACAATAATGATTTGCTGCATCTTGTTGGTATAAGATGAAATTTGTTGTCTATGAGAAAACTACTAGATTTGGGTATGTAGGTATTCTTTTTAGATGTAGGATGCAAAATGGTGAGAATTGTTATGGTGGTTGCTAGAAGTGTTTGAATTGGCACTTTGTACAAGCTAGATGCATACACTGCTGAGTGTAATAGTACTTTTTTGAATACCAAATCCATGGATACATCATCAAAAAAGGTGAGGGTTTCACCTTTAGCAGATGGTCATGAATTTTGTATGTGTAAGGGTTCTTTTTCTTTTGAATCAAAGTTGCCTACATATAAGACTATATTTTCACACTAGAGATTTGGCCACATTGGGGAGAAGGGTCTAAGGACCTTGCAAAAGAAACCTTGTTGAAGGTTTGAATGATTGTAATCTTGATTTTGATTTCTATGGGTATTGCATTTGTAGAAAAAAAACCACATTCAATTTTGTTTGAGTTCTCATAAATCTTGTGGTGTGTTAGATCTTATTCATTATAGTGTGTTTGGGCTTATATTCCTTCTATTAGAAAATTTACATATTATGTTTCATTTATTAATTATTATAGTATAAGGGCATGGGTATATTTTATAAATAGTTCATCTAATGTTTTCAGTCAATTTAAAGAATTTAAAACAATGGTTGAATTTTAAACTAGAGAAAAAAGTAAATTGTTTGAGGACTGATAATGTTGGTGAAATTTGTTCTAATCATTTTGATAGATTTTTAAAAAATTATAGCATTCATAAATAGAAGAAAATTGTCCATTATCTATAATAGAATGGAGTTGTAGAAAGGGCACGAATATGACATTGTTGGAGAAGGCTAGGAGTATGTTAAGTGGTGTTGGTCTACAATAAAGGTTTTGGGATGAACAATTTCCACTACTTGCTACCTAACTAATAGGTCTCCTACATCAAATCTTGTTGATAAAACACCTATAGAATCATGGTCAGAACATAAGTCTTCATTCAGACATCTTAGAGTTTTTGGATATGAGGCATGTGCATATGTGTTAAAGGAATTCATCAAATATAGTCTTGGTGTGAAAGGATACAAGTTTTGTGACCCTATTGTACATAAGGTAATACATAGTAGAAGTTTTATTTTTAGAGAATCTAAGCCTTCTTCTATTGCATTGTAGTCTAGACAAACTAAAAAATAAGATGTAATTCAAATACCGTCTGAAAGATAAAGAAAGATCAATTTGTTAGAAAGAAAGCACAAAGATATCAACATAAATCTACCATTGAATAATGAAAATAAGATGTGTACAAATAGGTGAGATTACCTCCATGAAATAAAAATAGACTCCTCAAATGTGTGGTGGCAAAAATAAGCCTAGAAAATAGGTTTATGTGTCAAATGCAATTTGACACAACTCAAAAACCTACGACTAACTAGACACCTCATAAGTCTAGGTGTCAAGTCACCTAACTGGGCTTAAAAGCCTAAGGAGGATAGTTACTCTTCCTCCTCGGTTTCAAATTCTACTTCGGAGGAGAATGACAACATGGAAGATGAGGTTACAGGCTCTTTGGACAAAGGTAAAACCTCGGCTAGCAGGAAGAACAAAGAGGAAAAGAAGAAGAAGGAGGATGTGGGAGGTCAAAAAGTGCCAATTTTGGTTGAGTATGATAGTTCTGAAGTCATTCTCTTCCATGTTGCCATTGCCTCTACCACGTGGTTATTTTGCACCCCAATAGGTAAGGCCACCATAGCCAGGCAAATGGCCATGTCATCACGGATAAGGCTCCCACAACCAGCTGGGCTAGGGTTGCCCTTGACTGCGCCGTCAAAATTAATTTATATCCACCAAGGCGGAGGAGAAAGCCAGATGGCGTTCTCCCTAGGATTAGGTTTGTGATTAGCTGTCCTCACACCCAAATCACCAGCATTAAAATCCAACAATCTACTAGACGACATCTTGAAGTTTTCTTTATGCTTCTCTTTATCTTTTCAGCGATCACTTTTGGAGGAAGGTCAATGTTTCTAAAGACTCTGTCATTGCATTCCCTCCATAAACGCCATATAACATGGGGGGGAATAATATTCCACAAGTGTTGATCAATAGGGGAATCAACTTTTCTCCATTGTTTACAAAAGCTTTCCATGTTATTGGGAAAAAACCACTTAATCTCCCAGCATTGTAATAATTCATTTCAGACCTCCCAAGCATAACTACAGTCAATGACCAAATGAAAAACTATTTCTTCAGCATTTTTACATAAGAAGCATCTATTAGTTAGCATCATTCCCCGTTTCTAGAGATTGTCAATTGTGAGGATTTTATTCTACAAGACCAGCCAGAAAAAGATATTAATTTTGGGAATTAAAGAATTATCCCATACCTGAGCCCAAAAGGGGATGGGATTTGGTTTCTTTAATAAAAGCTCAGAGCAGGAAGCAACTGAAAAGATTCCAGAAGGAAGAACTCCCCAGAGGAGCATGTCTTCTCTAGAAATTTTAACCTTCCAGATCACAAGGTCCAGCTTAAGAGGTTCGTTGATGATGAACCAAATTCTTACATATCTAAATATTACTCTGGTTATCACAATATATAACTGTAGGCTACCTGAACGGAATACCAAACTTATATAGAATGCCTTGAAGCCATATGGCCTCAGTAGCTACGTTAACAACCCCTCTAAACTCTGCCTCTATGGAAGATATAGAAATACTATCATGCTTCTTGCTAGATGAAATGATAGGACCTAAACTAAGAGAAAAAAATATAACTTGAAGTAGACTTGCAATACTCAGTATCACCAACCCAGACTGAATATATAAAACCAACCAAGTCAACTGAAGAACCAATTCTATAATGAATTCCAAGTCCAACCTTATCATAAAGATATTGAAGAATCCTCTTAGCTTCTTTAAAACACAACTCATGAGGCTCCTGCATAAATATGGAAACAATGAAAATTGCATACGATATTTCTAGACTAATATGGGTCAAGTAAATAAGACCACTGGAACAAGTTATCGATACAATATAACATCAACCAAAGGTGTTGTGCTAGAAGTCTCAAGTTTGAATCTAGATAGAAAGGGAGTCGAAGAGGGTCTGCAAGTAGTCATGTGAAACCATGAAAGTAAATCAAGAGTGTACTTGGGTTGAGTAAGTGTAATCCTTTTATCCAACTATGAAATCTCAATACCAATGAAGTAGTGCAGTAAACCCAGGTCTGTCATGTCAAATCTATCCTAAAGTGTTGACTTCACTATTGCAATGACAAATGAAGTACTCTAAGTAATCAAAAGATCATCAACATAAAGTACCATCATAAAAAAGAATCATCCTATCCCAAAAGATACACATTAAGATCTAAAAGGCATTTAGTAAATCCTGAGGATAGAAGGTAAGTATCCATCTTGGCATACCATGCCCTAGGGGCTTGTTTGAGACCATAGATAGATTTTCTTAGTTTAAAAACTAAGGATGAATCAAGAACAAACCCTAGTGGTTGTTCCATATAGGTCTCCTCCTTAAGATCTCCATGAAGAAACACACTCTTCATATCCATCTATTGTACAACCCATCCATGTGCTACGACTATAGCTAATGTGAGTCTAATTGAAGTCATCTTAGCTACTGGTGCAAAGGTTTATGAATAGTCAATGCCCTCAACTTGTGAAAAACCTTTTGCAACCAAGTGTTCCTTGTACTTATCAATTGACCCATCTGTTGCAAATTTAGTGTGATATATCCACCTACACTGAACTAACTTCCTTCCCTTAGGAAGTGAAGTCAAATCACAAGTGTGATTTTGAACCAAGGAATCATATTCCTCATCCATATAAATATCCCACTCAAGTATACCTGATGCCTCTCTAAATGTTTATGGATTAGAACCTGTAGCAAAGAAGGCTTGTGCCCTCTTGAATGTCTGCACTGTCATCTGTTGAATCTTGTACCCCAATATTTTCCCCTTATAGAGTGTAATGTATAGGTGATGCAAAAATATCAACCACTAATAGAACCCCAGAACTAGATAAGGATGTATCATCATCGTTCTATCATCATTGTAGGAAGAAGAAGAAGAAGAGATAAAACTTTATTGTGAATCATCAGTACTATAATCAAGATCTTAAGAGTCAACATCAAGTTGACAAGTGTCAAGTATAGTTTCAAGATGTGTTTCTTGAAACTTTACACTTCTCTCAATAAACAACTCATGTGTGGTAGGGTGGACTAGGCGATAGCCTTTACACCATCTAGATATCCAACAAAGATGCAAGGTTGGGATTGTGGATCCATAGCCTTGCATTGTTATTTTTGAATGTGTTCCATAGCTAGAGGTCCAAAGACTCTGAAATGCTCAAACGTAGGTTTCCATCCTTTCCAAGCTTCAAAGGGTATGATACCCTTCAAGGTTTTATGAGGAACTCTATTCTCAATGTAACATGCACAATTGATTGCTTCAACCTAGTAAGATAGTATGAGGCCCTTAGAGTGAATTATATAATTTTCCATCTCTTTTAAAGATCTATTTTTACATTTAGCAACACCATTTTGTTGAGGGGAATATGGAATTGTGCATTATATATCTATCCCGCTCTGCTATGTAAAACTACTCAAAATGGTTGTTGACATACTCTCTTCCATTATTTGTTCAAAGAACTTTGATGACTTCTCTTGATTGTTTTTCAACTAGAGCTTTGAAATATTGAAAAAATATAAATACTTAGATGATTTTGCTTAAGGAAGTAGACCTATGTGAATCTTTCAGATAAATCATCAATGAAAGTGAGAATATATCTTGATTTTGTAAAAGGATGGGGAAATGCCCCTATAACATCAATGTGACCAGGTTCTAAGACTTGTTTTGCCTTCCATGATTTGCCTTTGTCAAATTATGCTTCTGGATGTTTGACAAGTGCACAACCTTCACAAAGTCCTTGAGAAAACTTAACCTTTGGTAAACCCTTAACTATTAGGTTTTGATATAGTTATTCAAGATAACAATAGTTAAGGTGGCCAAACCACTCATACCATAATTTACTAACATCGTTTGAATGAGTTTGTAGTGCCTTTGGAGAAAAATATTTGGCAAAGTTGGAGAAGGTATATAATTTGGATTGATGACGAGCTTTCCCTATAGCTACCAGGTTTTTTCTTTGTGCATCTCTTATCTCAACTTAATTTGGAGAGAAATTGACTCTCATGCCCTTTCATAGGTGAGTATTTTGATACATAGAAAGAAGATTACTTGTGAGTGAATGAACACATAGAATATTTGAAGATGTGCCACCTTCAACTTTAAGTGTTCCTTTCCCTTTAACCAGTGGTAGAGTATCATCTCCTTATATGATTGAGGACATTTTAGACTTCTCTAAAGAAGAAAAAACAAGTTGTTATAAACCCATATGATGTGTAGCACTAGAACCTATAATCTATGATGGAGATGAAGATGTTCTGGCAACTAAGGCCTTTCCTTTTGATTTATCTTTTTCTTTTGTATTATCTTGAGTTTATGAAGATGCCTTAAATAAAAAAGACCTATATCATTCTTCTTAAGAATTTGCGTAATTTGTTCAAGTTGCTTCTTTAAGCATTGATGCTCATCTTGCCCAAACTTGTTACAATAGGCACATTTAAATTTCTCCTTGGTTTACTATAAGAAAAGTTATCCTTTTAGAGTTGTCAATTTTATCTTCTTTCTTCTTTTCCTTGTCCTTTTTAGCTTTCTTCATTTTTCCTTTTGAAATTGATTGCATTTCATTTTCTGCAATTAGGGCTTGAGGTTTAGTAGCCTTCAAAGTCCCCATTTGAATTAACTTTTCTTGTTCCCTTGTAAGATCAACAATAAAGTTATCAAGTGAAGACATAGACCATGAGGCTCTAAGAGCTCTTTTTGTAGAATATAAAGTAGACACATAGACTGAATATTCAAAACCCAATTTGGAAAGTACAAAAAGGACTAATCGATCCTCTTTCTTATCAATTCCACAATCTTTCAATTGCAACTTCAAAGATTTAAATTTAGTAAAAAAGTCCTCTAAAGTTGGAAAACTTGAAGGACTAAGATCTAAGAGTTGGTTCTCCAATTCATGACTCCTAAGTTCATCTATTTTCCCAAATAGTTTGTTTAGAGCTTCCCACACCTCATTGGGTGTTTTAAAGTTTTCAACATGGAACAACAAATTAGGAGAAACATTTAAACATAGAAAGCCAAAGGCTTGGTAACACTTATTAAAATACTTTTCTTTGTCCCTAGTTGCATTAGGTTATTTTTCTGCTCCTATAGTTACCTTATATAAACCTTTATTTTTTAGTACAATAATTACTTTTAGCTTCCAATCATGATAATTGAAAGGAGTCAAGGATTGTATAGATACATTACAATCCATATTGCTTGCCATGACCTAGATAGTTTCTTGTAGAAAGTGGAAAAGAAAGATGAAATCCTAGAACGTGCAGTGAAAGGAATAACACAACACAATAGAACTTCGTGAGGAAGTGGAAAAATAATCCACACAACACACCCATGGATTATGTCTTTGATCCCCCTTAGTTTGACACTTTATAGAAATAATGTGTTATAACCACTCAAAAAAATGGCACTTTACAAAAATAGTGTTGGACTATGCATTTTGAAATCGCAGCGAGAAAACAAGAACGTTTGCAAAAAAATGACACTCTTTATAAGAGTTTCCTTGCAAATGCATCTACAGTTTTCTTCTTTAAAACACTTTTAATTCTAGGGAAATATTTGTGAAGAAATATTTCACCTTTACACACCAAGAGGAAAAAAACAAATCAAAGAAAGAATAATAGTCTATTTCTGCGTTGGATCATCAACAAAGAAAGTCTCTCAACAAACTAAGCATGCGTAGAGTGTATTGGAGAAAAATTGCACAAGTTTTCATTTAGCCAAAAAAGATGTCTGCCTATGGCTCAAGCCAAAGAGGGGCAAAAACCTGCAAGACAGAAAACACAGACCCAACCACGTACTAAGAAGAGGCTAGATGGCACAAAAAATGAGCCTTGTTTGTCATTTTGTGAGTTGCAAAATCCAAAACATGTCCTAAGTAGATGGCTGCGTATAAAATAGGCTGGCCTACACTTTCTGAATAAGCCAAACACCCCCTCCAACGTAGACAAAAGTCTTCGAAAAAACAACAATGTACAAAGAGCAGAGGGACGCCTCCTGCGTATGCAAAAGTCTTCAGTAAAATTGATCAAAAATCCTTTCAGTTTTGGTTTCCGTAAAAGAGTAACAAGGCCCGCAAACAACAAACTAAAGCTCCGATACCATGAAAGATTAACCAAGATCAATTTGTTAAAAAGAAAGCACAAAGATATCAACGAAAATCCACCACTGAATAATGAAAAGAAGATGTGTACAAATAGGTGAGATTGCCTCTATGAAATGAGAAATGAATTCCGCAAATGTGAGTGGTGGCAAAAATTAGCCTAGAAAATAGGTTTATGTGTCAAATGCAATTTGACACAACTCAAAAAGCTATGACTAACTAGACACCTCATAAATGTTGCTGTCAAGTCACCTAACTAGGCTTAAAAGCCCAAGTGGACATATATACGAACACTAACATCTTCTATGTCCAAGAAAGTTGAATACAGGGCTCTAGATAGATAAGAAGTTGAGAAGAGCACATCTAGTTCTGAATATATGAAAGAGGAAGAAATTATAACTTAGCTTGTTCAAAGGTGGACAAGACAAAGGATGATGATAATCTTCTAATGATTGGAGATGTATTTTTTCTTTGAATACTTGTTTTGATGAATCTAGATTTATAGAAGAGGCATTAGGTATGAATGGTGCAAAATCTTAAAAAACTACTATGGATGAATAACTGATAGCCTTGAAAAAGAATGAAACATGAGATCTTGTAACATTACCTAAATAATGTAAACTTGTTGGTTGTAAATGAGTGTCAAGAAAAATATTGGTTCAACTAAAAGCACTGAGAAGTATAAAGATTTGTTGGTAGCAAAATCATACTCTCAAGTTGAGGGTGTTGATTATGGTGAGATATTCTTGCCTATTGTAAAAATGTCATCCACTAGATTTTTCTTTCTATTGATGCTGGTTATGATTGAAAGGTTGAGCAAATGGATGTGAAAACTACTTTCCTTCATGGTGATTTAGAGGAGAATATTTACATGAGACCGCTAGAGCAAGTTACATTGTAAAAGGTAAAAGTAATTTGGATTTTAAATTGAAAAATCTTTGTATCGCCTCAAATAGAGTCCTAGGATGGGGTACTAGAATTTTGGTACATAAGTGTTAGGTTTGAGCTTTTAACATTCTAAATCAAATCATTGTGTTTAGTATTAATGTGATGGTGGTCAATTTTCTATATATTACATTATATATTGATGATATATTATTCATTAGTAAATGAAAAGTTATAATTGTAGAACTTAAGTCTCAACTTGCTACTAAATTCAAAATGAAATATCTTTGTTTAGAAAAACAAATTCTTGGGATAGAAATCATAAGAGATAGAGTGAACTCAAAGCTATGGCTAGACTAGAGAAAGTACGTGAACTCAGTTTTATATAGGTTCAACATACATGTTTGTAGACCTTTATGTGTTTCTTTTACAGTTGAATGAAATCATCTATTTTAGATTGTCCTATATCCCCATCAGATATGGAAGACATGAGTAGTGTACCTTTCCAGAGTGTAGTTAAAATTTTGATGTGTGTTATGGTCTATACTAGACCAGACCTTTTGCAAGCAGTGGGAGTTCTTCCTAGTTATATATATCTACTCCTAGTAGAGTTTGTTGCAATGTAGTTAAAAGAGTATTTAGATATTTGAAGGGTACCTTCGAGGATTAATTAATATGTTATCATGGTAATATGATAGGAGACAAAAATTTCCTCGATATTCATGGTTATGTGGAATCAGATTATACCGGTGACATTAATAGTAGAAGATCCACCAGTGCTTTTCTATTTATAGTATTTGGTTGTGCAATTATCTGGATGGGTAAGTGACAGACTATGGTTTATTTATCCTTTGTTGATGCCGAGTATATAGTGGCTACTCATGTTTGTAAAGAAGTCATTTGGCTTAAGAGACTATGTTCAAATATTAGAATGAAACAAGGAGCAATAAGAATTTATTATGATAGTTAGAGTACAATTTTATTAGCGAAGAATCTAACTTTTCATGCTAGAACCAAGCACATTGATGTTTATTATTATTTTGTAAGAGATATGGTCAAGGATGATATGTTGAAGTTGATTAAGGTGGAGTCTTTGATGAATGTTGTAGATTCACTAACAAAAGCTATGAGCACAGAGAAATTTAAATAGTGTTCAAAGTCTATGGGCCTCATAACCCCTAGCAATTAAACTATTGTGTAGCTACTCCATATTCTCTTGCAAGGCATTCAACAAGTGTGATATTGTCGAGAAAAGTGTCTCAACCTTGTATTTTATAGGGTTACTATTTTTAGTAAATTTTCATTTGAGCATAGATTTTCCCTATTCTTTCCCCTAAGGTTCAATTCAATTAGATAAGCATTTCAATAAACTTTTGTTGCAAGATCATATATGGTTTTTGAAGATATTTAAGTTTCATTCTTGGAAATTGCCACAAAAAATAGTACAAATGCAATTTGGAGGTTTTAGAGACTCCAAAATAGGTTAAAAATGTGGCTAAATAATGTAGCTTTTTATAAGGAGACAAAGCATGTCACAAGTTTTTGAATGCATGAAATAATTCATCAATTAGATGTCCAATTTTAAACTTATGGCCTCAATAAGTCTTGTCTCCTAACATAGAAAATGTAAAAAATGTGTTTAAAATGAGTTATTAAAGGGAGTTACACGCGCCGATGTATATATTAATACTTCTTAGGGCATCTCTAGTTAGAGATAATATGGGCACCACTTTACAAGTGGTTTTTTGCTCATGAATTTATATTACAATTTGATGGTTGGGTTGATGCACAAAGTTGGGTACCAATTCCGCGGAAGTCTATGGCCAAACATTTTTGGAACAAGAAATGGGCACCTATTTTTTAAAAATCAGGCGCCCGTTTAGGTTTTGGGAGCCTGATCCATTTTTAAAAATCGAGTGCCCTTTTAGGTGTGGGAGCCTGATCCATATTTAAAAATCGGGCACCCATTTTGTATCGAGCACCCCAAAAAAATGGGTGCCCATTTTGTAAATCTATTTATTTTTTGTTTTAACCATTTTCCATGTCATTTTCACAACTTGGAAAATGAATTACATTTTGCAGAGCACGAGTGCCCGTTTCAGCTTGTCCTCCCGACCCTCTCAGTGATTTTTCTCCTATTCCAGGTATGTACTATTATTTTTATTATTATTTTATTATTTTTTCATAAAAAATGTAGTTTCAAGTTATTTTTAATTAGAAAATGTAGTTTAATGTTGTTTTGTAATTTATCATATAAATTTAATTATATTTTATGTTTCAGTTAGTTCTTTTTAGTTTTAATTTACTTTGTAAATTATCGTACCAAACCAGAAAATTGTTAAAACTTTTAATTTAACCCTAGGTAGTAAAACAAAAACGTAAACCTAGACATAATTGAATTATGAAACCCTAAGTAGAAAACCAAAACATAATTTTAGACATGTAAATAAAATAAGAAACCATAGGTAGAATTTTTTTTTTACCTAAACAGAACTAAAATAAAAAATTATACTTTTAGAAAATGTAAACCTACACACAGTTCTAAAACAAGAAACTCTCTCTCTCTCTCTCTAAAAATGTTAAAATATGTTCCAAATAAAAACCTTTCAAAGCATAGAGATTTAAAAACATAAAAAAACTTGGAATCTTTTTTCAACCTTAGGTGTACATTCTTTAAAAAAAACATTTGAACATTTGTCTTGATTGTCTTTGTAACATGTAAATTGTTTAAATTATATATGTTAATTTTTAAATTATGACACGTAATTATTTTTATTTAACTCTCTCTCTCTCTCTCTCTCTCTCTCTCTTAAAAAAATGTTAAAACATGTTCCAAATCAAAATCTTTCAAAACATAGAGATTTAATAACATCAAAAAACTTGGAATCATTTTTCAACCTTAGGTGTACATTCTTAAAAAAAAACATTTGAACATTTGTCTTGATTGTCTTTGTAACCTGTAAAATGTTTAAATTATATATGTGTAAGCTAGGAGAACATGGATATGTTAGGAATAGGCACAGACATTCAAACGGGTTAGCCTATTTTAATAAATCAATAAAAAAACCAACATATGTTCTCTAAACTACCTCAAATAGAGCCTAAAGCAAGTGCACCCAAGCACTGTTTGATTTTCTCTGACACATGGGATATGGGTGTGCTCTCGAATCACATGAAGCTAATCCCTAATGCATTTTGGGACACATTTGGATGGATTAGGGACCATAAGAACCCCATAGTGACACAAAATCAGGTATAGTTCACCTGATTTGCCCCTAAGGCCTTAAGGATCCTAATGAGTATAAAAACCTGATTAAGCTACAAATGACTAATTTAGAGTTGATTTTAAGCCAAATGAAAACATGATATGATGAGATGCAAAGCATAAACATGAAATAAAATTAAGTTAATCCATTTATGCTATGCTATGATGTGTGTTAGAAAGCTTGAAAAATGAGTTAAACTAGCATATGTGATAAAAGCTTAAGATCTAAGATTAATCTAGCATTATAAATTTACTATGAAAATGAAGGATGAGTTGATAATTAGTCTTTCAAGAGGAGGGTATTTATAGGATTTGAGGAAGGGCTTGGGTTAGGAAGGAGAGTTAGGGTTAGAGGTAAGGTTTGGGGTATGGTAAGGTTTGACCCTGGTTAAGGTTGCTCACACATGTGTGAGAAAAATTAGGGAAGTGTGAAAGCGGACCAAAGGGTAAGAGGAGACATAGGCTTCATTAATGGCTTGTAAGAGTCATTAATGAGGATGTAAGAGGCATTTATGAGGGGTTTTGACCAAAAAGTCAAAGGTTGAAGATTTAGACTAAAAAGGGTAGGAATCACTCTTTAATTAGGTTTAGGAAAGGGTTAGAAAAGATTAGAAGAGGTTAGGGCTTTCTATAACATTTCTAGGGTTTTAGGATTTAAATAAATATTTTATTTATTTAAAGGATTTTTGGTCAATTTATTAAATAATTAATAAATATTGGAGGTAATGATATTTAAATGAGATTTAAACATTTTTGGAGGGGATTTATTAATTAAATGTGTTTAATTAAAATAGGAGGAATGAATGGCATAAAAATAAATAAATAAATAAAATAATTAATTAATTAATAAATGATGATGTCATCAAGGAATTTTGAAAAATAAAAATACTTTTATTTAGCAAAGGATTTTTATTTGTCTACATTTTGCCCCTCTTTGATGCGATGCCACAAGTGGCATGGCATCAAAGACAAGAAAATAAGATGCCCCGTGCTAGAATGTAGAGGAATAAGGGGTTCTGCCCCCTCAAGAAAATAACGCAAAGAGGAAACTTTGTGGAATTTTCTCGAAAAGAACACAGAAGGGAAAGGAAATGATGAAGGAAGAAGGGAGGATAAATAACCAAACTTCCAAGAGCAAAGATGGATGAATGCAATATGATGTGAAATGCAGGATGCAGAATGCAACTACATGAAAGCTACAAGATGCAAGATTTAATCTATATGATGCAGGACGGGGGATTTGGGGAGGTCCAAGTGTAAATGTGGAGAGCACATCCTAGTTTAATATAGAAACATT
Source organism: Chamaecyparis obtusa (assembly GCA_027943335.1). Classification (NCBI taxonomy): domain Eukaryota; kingdom Viridiplantae; phylum Streptophyta; class Pinopsida; order Cupressales; family Cupressaceae; genus Chamaecyparis; species Chamaecyparis obtusa. The sequence continues at coordinate 2,393,796 of BSBK01009712.1, forward strand.
AGAAACCTACCAAGGATACAAGGATCACAAGGCCTTGTCACCAATGTTGCATAGGACTGACGCGAAAAAGACATGCAAGGTTGCCCTAGCATCACACATGAATCCAAGATGAAGCATGGTGGAAACGATGTTGTAGAAACCACAAAAAAATGACATTTCTTAAGTGCACCAGGTAACCTAGAGGATCACATGTAAACCATGCAAGGGTCATGTCCGAATGACTCACATGCAGAAGCAAAAGACTAACAAGAACCAAAGGACAAAATCCAAGAACAAAATAATAACTTCAAAAGACATCTTTCCAAGGAGAGAGATTGATTTGATTGATGGTAAGAAGATTGGTTTGAACATGTGGAAGGATATATCAACATGGACCTGGTGTGATTGGTGGAAGATTAGGTCTAGGAGGAAGGATACATCCTCAAGGACCTGTTGATTGATGAGGAGAATATATGTTGTTCACTGGCAAATGATAAATCAAAGATAATCACTGTGATCAAGAACAGTTGACAAAATATGTTGCTGAAGTACAAGGCTAGATGGGACAAGTTATCTGATCAAATGATGGTGCAGGACTGATGAGGATATGTACAATGAATGGAGAGAGATTTACAACAGATATGTACAGAATCTCAAGGATTTTGGAATAGGATGATCTCGCTATACATGATATATACAAGATATGTACATGATTAGGATTGCGCTATACAAGATATATATAGAAGCTTAGGATTGGGGATAAGAGGCTGAGTGCTGCATTGGATAAGCTTGAGGATAGAGCACCTTGGGACTGATGGGATGGTGGTGGGGATGGGGATTGGATAAAGAGGACTGGGATCTAGAATGGGGGGATGCGAGTTTGATAAATAATGACTCGGTCCACTATGTATGGCACCTTTTTCCAGGTTTCACCAACATACTTGTCCGAGGCGCTTGAATTTCCAAGTTTTCACCATTGGATGATTTTTTTTTTTTCTTTTTTCTATTTTGGTTTTTTGTATTTTTATGCTTTTTCCAATTTTTATGGATTTTCTGAATATGTAGGATCTAGTTTAGGCATTGAACCTCTTCAGATGTATGATGTTGATAGGATCATTTAGGGGCTCACCTTCTAGTGAACTGATAATTGCTAGGCTTTGGAGCCAAAGCATGTTGTGACAACATAAGGACCCAACCAAGTAGGTTCGAACTTGCCCTTCTTTTCTTGATGTGCTTGGACCTTTTGATTTTCCTTTAGGACCATGTCGCCCACTTGGAATTGTCTTGGATGTACTTTCTTGTTATAAATCATTTTGAGTCAATTTTGGTATGCAACTAGGTGATCATATGCTTGCTGCCTCTTTTCATCTAATAGGTCTAGGTGTGTGTGGCGTGCCACTTGATAGTCTTTATTAGTGGTGTAGTTTTTCATGGAGACTCGCAAGTATGGGAGCTCAACCTCGATCGGTAGAATGAATTCAACACCATATACAAGGGAATATGGGGTGGTGCCTATGGGAGTGCGATAAGAAGTACAGTAGGCCCAGAGGACATGATTTATTTGGAGGTGCCAGTCACGACCAAAATCATTGACAACTTTCTTGAGGATTTTGAGGATGGTTTTATTGATTGCCTCAGCTTGACCATTTCCTTGAGAGAAGTATGGACTAGAGAAACAATGGTGGTTGTGGAGTTTGGCACAAAGAACATCCAAATGCTAGTTTTCAAAAGGTGCGTTGTGGTCTGTGAAGATCGTAGATGGTATGCCAAAATGACAGACAATGTGGTAAAGGATGAACTTGGATATCTAGATGCCAGTAGTGAGGGTGAGTGGGATCACTTCAACCCACTTTGTGAAGACTCCATGGCCGTTATGATGTATTTATGTCCATCTGAGGAAAGGGGAGTGATTAGCCCAATGAGGTCAAAGCCCCAACATGAAAATGGCCAAGGTGGCGCAATGGGCTGCAAGTCTTGTGCTAGAGCATGGATCAGATTTGCATGCTGCTGACATGGTAGACATTTCCTGACAAATTCACAAGTGTCATGTTCTATTGTAGGAAAATAGTACCCAACTCAAAGAAAATGCTTTTCTAGAACCATGCCACTTGTGTGGCACCATAAATTCCAGCATGGACCTCTTGTAAAGCCAAGACGGCTTTGTTTGAATCTAAACACCTAGAGAGGATGTTATGATATGCTCGATGATAAAGGGTGTTGGATACAAGAGTGTAGCGGGAAGCTCTGTGAATTAGGTTTTGGCGTTGGGTGTTGGTGAGATATGATACCATTTTTTAGATATGCATGGATGTCATGGTACCATGGGGAGGACCAACCAAGACACACACCATTTTTGCATTGGCATTCTCATAAGCAGGCGTGTGTAGCTGCTCAACTAATAATTCATATTGCGATGAATCACGCGGGATTTCCAAAAAGGATTGGATGGTCACCATTGCATCAACCACTTTATTCTGAAGCCTTGGCATTTGCATAAATTGTAGATTCAGGAAATGATCTTTCAATCTGTCCAGTAGTTCTTTGTAAGGTAGCAGCTTGTCGTCCTTTATCTAAAATTCATCTAGGACTTGCTTGATAATCAACTCCGAGTCTCCAAACACTTGTATTTCTGTTATGTTCCACTGAATGGGTATTTTGAGGCCTAAGATGAGTGCCTCATACTCTACAATGTTGTTAGTACATGGGAATCCTAATTTGAATGATTTCAGAATATAGTCACCTTGAGGTGTAACGAATAGGATTCCAGCCCCTAATCCATGTGATATGTAGGAGCCATCAAAGTATAGCTTACATATTGGTTTTTCTTTGATCATACATAGGTGCTCATCAAAGAATTCCATGATTAATGGATATGCATCCACCAAAGGGTCTTCTACTAGCTGATCAACAATTACTTACCCTTTGATTACTTTCCGATCTATGTACTGGATGTCAAACTCGCTAAGTAGCATGACCCATTTTTCCATATGGTCTGTGAGAGTTGTGATGGATAGTAGATACTTGAGTGGGTCCACTTTTGAGATTAGCTTGATTATATGGCTAAGCATGTAATGTCTGAGCTTTTGAGTAGCAAAGACCACAGTAAGGCATACCTTATCCATTGGGGAATAATTGAGCTCATAGCCGACAAGAGTTTGACTGATCTAGTAAATCTCTCTCTCTTTGTTGTCATCATCATGTTGTGCTAATAGTGCCCCCAGCACTGTAATGGTTGCCAAGATGTAGAGTATGAGAGGGCATCTTGAAACTAGTGGTACAAGAATGGGAGAGTTTGCAAGATATTCTTTTAGCTTGTCAAACCTTCTTTGATAGATAGGATCCCATTTGAAGCTTGCATCCTTGCAGAGCAGATACGTGAAAGGTTGGCACTTGTCTGCCATTTTTGAGATAAATCGATGCACTGATTGGAGCTTTCCTTGTAAGCTCTTGAGCTGCTTGAGTGTTCTAGGAGGAGGCATTTCTGTAATGGCCTTGACCTTTTTGGGATCAATCTCTATGTCGCGTCATGATACTATGAAGCCTAGAAGCTTTCCATATGTTACGCCAAAGACACACTTCTTTGGATTCAGTTTTAAGCCATAATGATGGAGACAATCAAACACACTTTCAAGGATGTTTAGGTGTTCCCATTGTGTTTTAGATTTTGCAAGAATGTCATCCACATAGTCTTCCATAATTTTGTGGATCATGTCATGGAAGATGGATGTCATTGCTCGTTGATAAGTGGCTCTTGCATTTTTTAGCCCAAATGGCATCATGTTGTAGCAGAAGGTACCCCATAGCGTGGTGAATGTTGTTTTGTGCTGATCTTATTTGACTATTTAGATATGATTGTAGTTTGAGAAGCCATCCATGAGTGACAACATCTCATGGCCCATTGTAAGATCTACTATCATGTCTATGTTGGGTAGTGGGAAATCATCCTTGGGACATGCTTTGTTTAAGTCCCTGAAGTCTGTGCAGATTCTTATCTCTCCTAAAGGTTTGGTGATAGGCACCATGTTGGAGATCCAGTTTGAATAATTGATGGCTCTGATGATCTTGGCATCTAGGAGCTTTTCCACCTTTGTTTTTACCAATAGGGCTACTTTATGATGCATTTTGTGTAGCTTCTACTTCACTGGCTAGACATTGAGGTCTACTACATGATTGTGCACAACAAGATTTGGATCAAGCATAGGCATTTGTGCGTATGACCATGCAAAGTTTATAACTGATTCTCAGAGAAGTGTAATGAAGCCCATTTCTTCACCTTCTGTTAAAGATGTTATAATGTAGGTGATTCTTAGACATTCTTCTATGCCCAAGTTGATTGGTTTGGTTTCCTCAATGATGATGGGTGACTGCTCCGGTCTATAATACTGGACGTGAGGAAGAGGCAAGTCTCCATCTTCTAGCACCTCAAAGAGGTTTTCACCAGAAGATACACCCTTTATTTTCTCTTTTTAGAGTCAAAATGTACCCTAGAAGGGTTTTCACATAAGGACTCATGTTTTTCTTTTTCTATTTCAATTTTGTGACTAGAGCTTGCTGATTCCTTTTCTTGATCTTCTTGTTGGCCTGATGCTCCTATGAACCTTAGGAGTGCTTTGGTGCTTTAGAACTCATCGATGTGTGTGATACTTGGTTGATCCTAGTCTATGAGTTCAGGATGAATGAGGGGAAGTTCTATGACATTAATGGCAAGTTGAAGGAGGATAGAAGTGCCCAGGAGGGTATCATCATCAAAGATGGCATTATATGATTTATTTTCATCCTCTTTAGGGATGTCTTCGATCATTACGAGGTCATCCTAGCTATTCAAGAAGGGAACGTTGGTCAAGTTAGTGCCCCTAGTTCTTGTATTAGGATCTTGTATGTACAGGCGAGGGGTATTAAAGCCAAGACCTTGATGCTTTGGATTCCTTGAGGCTTCGATTGGATCTTTGATTCCGCCTTCTTGTGGTCCTAGACCACCGCCTTGGTATTTCCATTGTTCTATGGTGTACTTGTGTGATTCTAGATATTTCTCTTTGAAGTAGCCAAGGAGTTCAGTGTCAGGTGGTGGGGGATCTCTGTACAACCACTGATTGATGTCAAGGTCCATTTCAAGGTTGTGTATATTTCCATGGGATGCAAAATTCATAGGTCCCATTTTCTCAATTTCATGATTGGCTTCTGTAGGCTTGCTTTGATGACTTGGGTGCCCTTGTGTGTGTGGATCAAGAGGGAGGGCCCCAACTATGAATGCATCGATTAAGATGTATTCACCACAACCCTAATTGTTGATCTTGACAGAGGAGAGAGTGGATGCTAAGATTGTCTCTAGATCGCTATGGGATCGGGAAGAGTTGGCAACAGAAGTGCCAATGTCAGTTCTAGGACAATGGGTGTGATGGGGGAATGAAGATTCCAATGCTTTACAGTATGTGAAGGGATGGGGGTCAACATGGATGGTGATCTCAGTGCCTTGATGTGGAAATTTTAGGCACTGGTGATAAGTGGATGGTACAGCCTTAATGGAGTGAATCCATGGTCTTCCGAGGAGGATGTTAAATGGTAAGTCAAGATCAACAACATGGTAGATAGTGTCTTGAGTTACTGGGCCCAACTTGATAGGAAAAACAATAGTACCTTTGGAGGTACGCTCTAAGTTGTCATAAGCCTTGATTATGGTCACATCATGTGATACATCGGCCTTCGTGAACCCAACTTACTGGATGAATTTTAAGGTGCACAAGTTTAGGGTTGAGCCATTATCTATCATGACCCTTTTAATGGCAAAGTCTCTAACCATAACGGTGATACAAAGAGGGAGAGTGTGGTCAAGATCAATAGCTGGTATGTCAGATGGATTCAAGGATAAGGCACAAGATGCATATAGATGTCCCACAAGGTTATAAAATTGGATGGTATTAATATCTATGGGGACATGTCCCTCTTGGAGGGCTCTATTGAGGATCTCTTAATGGAGGGGTGAAGTGCGGAGAAGGTTAAGGATGGAGATCTGGGCGGGTGTATTCCCAAGGTGTTCCAAAAGATTGTATTGGGCATTGTGTGCTAGCCTTGGATTTGCACCAATGACAGATATCTGACCACTGCGGATAGTAACAACACACTGACTATCTTCTCTTTTGACATGGATGACATTGACTATGGGCTCGACTTGGGTTATACATCCAACAAATTCTTCATAGTTTATATGAGTAGTAGTATAGTCTTTGTGATCGACATGGTCTCCTAGCTTGGCTTTGCCTTGGTTCTAGGGTGGAGGATTGGCATTGGCCTAGTTCTTCCCAGCATTGTGTTGACGGAACACATTCTGATAAATTTGCAGATTGGCATTAGGCGAAGCTTGGGATGGTGTGTCCACTTGGATCTCTTTCCTGTCAATGCAATCTTGGATGTAATGCTTTAGCTTCATAAAACTTAGGGCAATGTGTCCTTTGACATGATGATAATCACAATGCTCATAATCTTTGTACTAGTTTGGTTTGGGAGTGACATCATCAAATTGCTGAGTTGGTGGGTACGTAATTAGATTGGCCTTGGCCATGTGATGAATGATTACGTCTAGAGGTTCACCAAGAGGTGTGAAGGTTCTCTTTTGGTGGGTCTAGGCTCGGGGCATATTCTGATTAGAAGTTGTTGATATGGAATTGGCCTGATTAGTTAGATTGCCTTGATTAACTTGATGTGCTTGCTATTGATAATATTGTTGCCTGGGTTTCTAATTGATGGGAAGTTGTTGCTAATAGTTCTACATAGGTTGCTGACTTATCTGAGGCTGATGTTGTTGATATGTAGGAGTTGGTGTAGGACCAGACACAACAATTTAGAAATGCTTGGTGTCAGTGGCTCCATTAGTAACACCGTTCTTGTTTCTATTTCTGTAATGCGGTTTATCATTACTGGGCTTGCTGTGGAAATCATCTTTATAGTGTTGGATTGTGCCTTCATCTAGGAGGCCTCTTTCAATATCTATCCCCTTGCTTTTGATATCTTGGTATGTTTGGATGCAGTTCATCCTTATGAAGTGGGATAGTTTGGGATGTAGGTTATCGATAAAGATTTTGGTTAGGTGCTTCTTAGGTGGTTCGTATAATAACCTGGTAGTGAGGTTCTTCCATCATTGCAAGTAGTCGGATAGGCTTTCTCCTTCTTTCTATTTTGAGTTACAAAGGTCTAGCAAAGATGACTCATTCTCGACATTGTGGGCATACTGGGCAATTTTAGAGAGCTTGGCAAAGGTTGAGATTGTCCCATAGGGTATTCTGTAGAACCACTTAATAGTAGTTCCTCCCAAGCTTTTGGGGAATAGGCGCATAAGGTAATTATCACTATATGCCACTTCTTGGCATGCCATATAGAACTCTTTGACGTGGCTTACTGGATCCCCTTTCTGTCGATATTTATCAAATTTGGGTGTCACAAAGTACTTAGGAAAGGGGATAGATGTGATGGATCTGTCAAAGGGATAGGGACAAACCTCTTTGAATTTGAAGGTCTTTCTTTCTGTTCTAGATTTTAGCTCCTTAAGAGCATTCTTCATCTCTTCCTACTTGGCACTGATCGGCATTGGAGTGGGTACTCCCATTGGGAAAGGATCTAATGATGCTGGTGAATAAGGATGATTTGGTACAGGGTATTGTGGACTAGGATATGGAGACCTCCTAGCAAGGTAAGTGGATTGAAATGGATGTTGGGGTGATGGTTGCTGGGGAGAATATTGCTGCTGATGGGCGAGGATGTATTGATGTGGAAGATATGGTAGTGCTTGTTGTTGCTAGGGGATAATGGGATGTTGTTGTTGTGATGGGTAGGATGATGCTTGTTGTTGCTGTGGAAGAATAGGATGTTGTTTCTATTGTGCTGGGAAGTATTATTGTGATGGAAGAGGCTGGTGGATTGATGTAGCTTGTTGGTAGGCTTGACCTTGGTGCACTTGGATGATGTAAGTGGGATGCATTCCTACATTGCTTAGAGGTGACACAGATGTTGGGAAAGTGGAAGCAGGTGGTGGTTGTGCAAGATAGCTTGCGAGATGGGATGAACTTTGTTGTGGTGGTGGTGGAACTACTTGAGAAGTGGTGGGCAGTACAGATAGATAGTTGGTATATGAAGGAAAGGATGAAGCAAGAAAAGGTTGCGATGGTTGTTGTTGTGCTGCTTGAGGGAAAGTGGCTTGTTGGTTTGCAGGCATGGATATCGGAGATTGGGTTGGTATTCCCAAACCTATCATTTCTTCTTGAGTGAGGCCCCAACAAGAACCAGTTCGTGGTGGGAGTTGTGATGCAGAGAATGTTGGGAATGCAGATGCGGGGATTTGGGATGTAGATGGTGGATCTTGAGGTCCCATGGAGGGCATCCCTATTGTAAAGGCAAATTGTTGGGCATATGGATTGGTAATGAAAGGTGGAAGTGGAACATATGCTTGGGAAAATCCCAATTGAGAAGTGGAAGAAGATGCTCGCATTCCCCATAGAAAAGGTGGTGCTGATGTGGAGGTTTTTTGAGTAGGAAAGGGGAATGATTGTGTTGTCCCTAGAAATGATGATGTTGATGTAGAGGCTTGTTGGGAAAAAGAAGGAAATTATTGTGTTGCCCTCGGAAAGGGTGATGCTACTTGGCCCATGGAAGGTGGATGAATTGCTTGCTTGGTAGCTTGTGTGGGAGGTGGCGGTTGGTTTTGTGCAAAGCTTTGGGCCTGAGTGATGGCTTGAGATGCCATAGAAGATGATAGTGTTCCCATGACGGGAAATGGAGTGGATTGTGTTATTGCTTGTGTTGTAGGACTTGCAAAGATGTTTTGCAAGAAATGGGGAATGGATAAGGTTTCTTGAGACATTTGTAAGTTAGGATCGGGGAGTTATTGGATGATGGGGGTATAGGCTTCTATTGGAGTTTGGATGGTGTTTATGGGGATACGGGGTTGGAGATGTGGCGGTATGGGAGTACCGTCCTACACAAAGTTAGCCAATATGGCTTGTCGATAATGATCAATAAGTGCACTTACTATTTGTGCATGCATTGGATGATTCATGAATGTCTCCATGAAAAATGGAATGGGGGGCCTGTTCGGATCGTCCCATATATTATCAACTTGTGGGTTTTGAGGATTGTAGGTTACCATTGCGCTAGAAGGATTGTTAAGATCAGATGAACTAGTGGCTCGATTGGAATCCATATTCCTTCTCTTCTTGGACCGTGTCTCGACAGGCATAGAATGTAGATCTAAAGATGAAAATACAAATGATGGGTGGACACAAGATGTTTCTAATAAATCTAAAGATGATGGATGCAAATCTAAAGAAACTCTAAGGATGACAAAAGTCTAGGTTATGGTGCAAGGATTTGGATCAACTTAAGGATGATATGATGGTGAAGGATTGGTGGGATTCTTAAGGATGGTGGAATGCGCTGATTTTTGGATTTAACGATGATGGAAGATTGGCGGAAGATGGTGGAAGTTTGGTGGAATTCTCAAAGATGGTGGAAGATTGATGGAGGATGGTGAAGGTTTTACTAAGTGTCAACAAATGAATTGTTGCTTCCTAATGTAGGATCAATGAGGATTGTCAACCTAGGATAGACTAATGATCTTTGATTGACATGATTCTTATCAATGCATGCCAATCTCTTGCTTAAGATGATGAGGCTAACAAAGACAAGTAAGGATTCGCTAGACAATGCTCTGTCAAAGGGGGGAGATTTATGATTTGGGATAAGGTTTTGAAGAAACTCAAAGTATAGGACATGAAGTGGATGGATTTTGGATCACTGGATTTGGTGCAAGGGTGATATGTTTTAACTTGGATGATGGATGCTGGATTTTGGATCAAGGATGAGGGATAGTGACAAGGATTTTGGATTCTGATTGTGGATTGCTGATTGAAGATGATGAAGGATGACTAAATGATGCTATCTATAAGAGGATGGACTAGATGCAGCTGAAAAGGATGACCTATGATGCAACTAGAAAGATGATAAAGAATGCAATGATGCAACTACAAATGATTTGGGATGCAAGTAAGGATGGATGGTGATGCAATGATGGACCTAGGGATGATCTAGGATGAAAAGGATGCTAAGATAGAATTGTGGGATTCTAAAGGAATGATAGATATATGATGGACCATGCTAGTCCTCTCTCTCTAGGTTGACATAGCAATGATTAACTTGGAATCGGTAAGCAAATTGCTTTACTTTTGCATTATACTCCATGTTGTCAAGATTCTCGTGATATTTCTCTTCTGCTTGGGTTGATCTTAGGGAAGGTTGGTGATCTTTGAGGTTCCTCTCTGCAACTTTTTTCTCTTTATAAACTTGGGAATTGGGAAGTCTAGATTTCTTGTGTTTGGTCAAATCAAACATAGCTTGGGAAGATTTTGATAATTGGATTGAAACAAAGCTCTGAGTGTCTGATTTTAAAGGATCTCTTTGCAAGTATGTCTGAATGATTTTGGCTAAGTTTTGGATCAGTTTGATGTCTCCAATGGAAAAGTTCAAACTCAAAAAAAGACTTTCTGAAAAGAAATCCCAACAAAGGACAAGGCAACTTTGTGGGATACAAGCAATATGACTGACCGCTAATTCTAAGAGTGCTTTCCAAAAAGAGTGTACTTTTTTACAAATGTTTGTACTAGGTTTGTAACTTTGAAAACACTTCAAGCAAAACTACCTAAGGGAATGCTAGTACCATAATATTTTCCCACGGCTTGATACCCCTAAAAGGGATACATATGGTGAGTGCCTTAAGGTGATCCAGGAAACCACATGGATTGGTCCTTGTACAAAGATTTTGATACCTTCCGGAGTAGATTAGGTAGCTTCTATTTTATCAAGCGTGTAGTTTGATCAATGGAGTCCTCCCAATCAATTTGTATGCACATGAATCACTTAAGAGCCTAGTTGACCATGCTGAAATAGTAGGGATATTCACCTAGCTCAGGCTACCATCAACACGCATCGCCCAAGCTTGAGGGGATGAAGTGAGAGTTTACTCAACACTTTATTTCTATACTGGCAGGGGAAATACCAATTTGAACTCATTTCTCCAAAGAGTAAGCACTTTTCTCTTTGGACAGGCTTCGGTAGAAGTAAGACAAATGAACTTGTCCGAGTTCAAGTGTTTTATGTCACTTAGATTTAAGAGGCTTTTGTAGAAATGGGAAACTTTTAAAGACACATCAAGAAGTTTGTTCTTTCCCAAATTGATTAGTGAGTTTAAAATAAAAGCTTGGGAAAACATATGTGCTTATGAATTTGATTTGTTCATTTCCTTGAAGACATAAAATCTTTGAAAGAAAATTGTAATTTTTACCCTTTCACTCAAGATAATATTTTGCAAGATTTGAATTTGAATTTTGAAATGAAAATGAACTTTGCTTTGTTTTTTTTCTTTAAGTCATTCAAGATTGTGTTGTTTTTGCTTTTGAGACTAAAAATAAATGACTTTGGGACTTTTGATTCATTCCTTTAGGTTCACTCAAGATTTTGATGTTTTAGATTGCATTTTTAAGTCCAAAATGATGTTCCTAGATTGATTTTATGCATGAAAACTTGGGAAACATTCAAGATTTTGTTTGTTTGATTTCAAGCACTAAAACGAAATGTTTTATTGCATTGATCTTCTTTTATCCTTTAGGCACTCAAGATTTGGTTGTTTTTTCATTTAAAGCATTTAAACAAAGTGTGTAAGATTTTACCTTTTTCAATTTTTAAGCCCAATTTGAAATGATGATCTGTAACCCTTGATGCGATCTGAGAAATCTCAGATGCGATCCTGAATTCAAATGGATGCGATACCTGACTAGATGTGATCTGAGAAATCCTGGATGCGATCCCAAAAATGTGGGGTGCGAGATTTCTTCCTGTGTGTGATATGAATTCCTGTATGTGATCCTTGACAGAATAAAACACGACAAAAAATGTAGTTTGTATGCAAAAATGTTTACAAAGGTTTTCGTGAAAGTGCCTCTTTATGGATTTTTCTGGAAAATAAGCTAACATCTACAAGAAGAAGAAGAAGAAGAAGAAGAATTAGACATAATAGAATAAGAATAAGAACAAGAAGAGGAAGAAGAATTCCAAATGCTCCCTCAACCTACAAGTTTGAAAAATTAGAAAAACTCTCCAAACCACATTAGAATGTTAGTAAAGAACCCGCGAAGTGGGTCCCACCGAGTGTGCCATAATGTAAGCTAGGATAATCTAGATCTGTTAGGAACAGGCATAGACATTCAAATGAGTTATCCTATTTTAACAAATTAATAAAAAAAATACAATATGTTCTCTAAACTACCTCAGATAGAGCCTAAAACAAGTGCACCCAAGCACTGTTTGATTTGCTCTGATAGATGGGATGTGGGTGTGCTCTCGAATCACATGCATCTGATCCTTAATGCATTTTGGGACAAATTAGGATGGATTAGGGACCATAAGAACCCCATAGTGGCACAAAATCAGGTATAGTTCACCTGATTTGCCCCTAAGGCCTTAAGGATCCTAATGAGTATAAAAACTTGATTAAGCTACAAATGATTAATCTAGAGTTGATTTTAAGCCAAATGAAAACATGATATGATGAGATGCAAAGCATAAACATGAAAGAAAATTAAGTTAATCCATTTATGCTATTCTATGATGTGTGTTAAGAAAGCTTGAAAAATGAGTTAAACTAGAATATGTGATAAAAGCTTAAGATCTAGGATTAATCTAGCATTATAAATTTACTATGCAAATGAAGGATGAGTTAATAATTTATCTTGGAAGAGGAGGGTATTTACAGGATTTGAGGAAGGGCTTGGGTTAGGAAGGAGAGTTAGGGTAAGAAGTAAGGTTTGGGGTATAGTTTGGGGTATAGTCTGGGGTATGGTAAGGTTTGGCCTTGGTTAAGGTTGCTCACGCATGTGTAAGCAACACTAGGGAAGTGTGCAAGGGGACCAAAGGGTAAGAGGAGACATAGGCTTCATTAATGGCTTGTAAGAGTCATTAATGAGGATGTAAGAGGCATTTATGAGAGGTTTTGACCAAAAAGTCAAAGGTTGTAGGTTTAGACTAAAAAGGGTAGGAATCACTCTTTAAGTAGGTTTAGGAAAGGGTTAGAAAAGATTAGAAGAGGTTAGGGCTTTCTAGAATATATCTAGGGTTTTAGGATTTAAATAAATATTTTATTTATTTAAAGGATTTTTGGTCAATTTATTAAATAATTAATAAATATTGGAAAGAATGATGTTTAAATGAGATTTAAACATTTTTGGAGGGGATTTCTTAATTAAATGTGTTTAATTAAAATAGGAGGAATAAATGGCGTAAAAATAAATAAATAAATAAAATAATTAATTAATTAATAAATGATGATGTCATCAGGGAATTTTGGAAAATAAAAATACTTTTATTCAACAAAGGATTTTTGTTGGCATTATAATACATTGACAGTTGAAACTGTCATCGGCTATTACATTTTCGTATAACTGTTTCATTATTATGGTTATGTATAACTGATCTTCCATGTATAAATTTCCTCCAGTGATGATTAAATATTATTGAATGCTTATCTTCTATTTCCTTCATTTGGTATCAGAGCCTCTTTGGATTCTATGTCTGTAAAATGATGGTTGTGCACAATGGACTTCGCAGTTCTATTTGGAGTTGTTTTTAAGTGATTGTGCATAGTGGAGCCTGAAGATAATGTTCCTATAGTCACTTCGGAAGAAATTCGAGAGGGAGAAACATGAGTTGCAGTATTGTTTGGAGTGGTCCGGATGATATTGACTATCATTCCTTAGCAAAATTTGAAGGTCTTTATATCTTATACTCGACATTTGGAAGTGATGAAAGGTTGCAGTTCTATGCTCAAATAGTTCCGCATTGTGAAGGATAATCCCACCACAGTCCATGAAGAAGCCAATCTCACTCAAATTCCTGCGAGTTGATGACAGTCATGTCGATGAAGTGTGCGGGTGCGGTGAATACTCATAGTCCAACATGGTGATGACACTCCTGCCGATGAAGTATGTGGTGTTTGCTCTTTTTGTAAGTGATTCCATCTTAATTATTTTGTGTGCTCCATCGCTTGTTCCTTCTTGATCATTCTTCTCAGTAAATTGATTTAAAACTGAGTATTACTTCTTGGATGGCTTTAAGCCTAATAGTTTCAAGAACTGTTTCAAGAACCCGATGATGGTTTCAAATGGGCAATTGGTGAGTTTATTTATGCTATGTAGAAACTATAATATAATATTTCAACAGTCCTTTGAAAGAGAGACCTGAGAGATTATCATTTTAATGCAGACCAAGAATGAGATTTTGTTTTAAGAGCCAATGGTACTTGGTGTAATTGCAGATGTAAAGTGCCCAATTTGAGATGATAACCAAGAAGTCATTGTATGTTGAGTTTAATTGAAATATTTAGGGTTTCTCGAAGATAAGAGTATTTGAGATTTTATTTGTTGTTCGGTTTTGTGAAGTCTTGGAGTCACAAGGGTAGCTTATGTGGTTGGAAGTTTGGGTCTACAAATATCTTATTTTTTCATACGTATGATAGAGTATACAAATTAATGCTGATATAAGAGGGCCTTTTTACATCAAAATATGATTTAAATGTGTTATAGAAATAAAAGATTTGAAAATAATTGTAGCTAGGATTGAAGTTTGTATCATTGTCATGGAGACAACATTCATTTTGATTAAGGATGTTCATGATGACCATGGTAAAAAAAAATAAAAATTGTCCAGAAGTGTTTCAATTCGGCTCTCAAGGGTTGTATTTCATCCTCTAGTGCTACTTTTGGAGGGTAATATGTAACCTACATATCTAGAGGTTGGCGGCATTGGAGGATGGAGGAACTTCCATCATCTCAAGTTACCTTCTCACTTTGTGATGGTGTTCTATATGAGAAGCATTTTCTTGGCTTTTTGTTTTTGTTTTTCTTTCTAATGTTGACAGATTTGAAGAATGCATTCTTGTAGAGACTCATTTTGGAGATAGGTTTACGATTTGGTAGTGCACTTAATATGGATTGTTGTCAACTGAGCTTCAGAGTATATGATTGAGAATTATACCCTTTCACGGTCACTAGACAATGATAGAGATCTGTCAGATCTCTTAGGGATCATTGTTGAATAATTCAAGACTGTGATTCGAGAGTTGGGGACTGAGAGCTTAAGAACATAACTCAAAGCTACACCTTTCTGAGGGTCACTAGACAACTTGATGGAGCCTTGCATGATTCAGGATTTGCAACTTCAAAAAGAAGATTTTCTCAATATATGTATTCATATTATGTAATCAACATGTTTTGTTGTGTAAGCCTTAAGGGGGGGATCCCTAGGGCAAAGTGATTTTGATGTGCTTTTAGGATCAATGTATTAAGGGGGGGAATGTTGGCATTATAATACATTGACAGTTGAAACTGTCATCAGCTATTGCATTTCCATATAACTGTTTCATTATTACAGTTATGTATAACTGATCTTTCGTGTATAAATTTCCTCCAGTGATGATTAAATATTATTGAATGCTTATCTTCTATTTACTTCAATTTTTAGGTGTCTAAAATATGTTAATTTTTAAATTATGACACGTAATTATTTTTATTTAAGTCTCCCTCTCTCTCTCATCTGTCTCTCCTCTTTCTCTTTCCTCTCTTCTCTCTCCTATCTCTCTCTCCTCTTCTCTCTCTCTAACAATTGTTAAAAAATGTTTCAAATTTAAACCTTTCAAAACATAGAGATTTAAAAACATCAAAAAACTTGGAATCTTTTCTCAACCTTTAGGTGACACATTCGTAAAAAAAAACATTTGAACATTTGTGTTGATTGTCTTTGTAACCTGTAAAATGTTTAAATTATACGTTGATTTTTAAATTATGACACATAATTATTTTTATTTTAAGTCTCTCTCTCTCTCTCTCTCTCTCTCTCTCTCTCTCTCTCTCTCTCTCTCTCTCTCTCTCTCTCTCTCTCTCTCTCTCTCTCTCTCTCTCTCTCTCTCTCTCTCTCTCTCTTTCAAAAATGTTAAAACATGTTCCAAATCAAAACCTTTAAAAACATAGAGATTTAAAACATCAAAAAACTTGGAATCTTTTTTCAACCTTAGGTGTACATTCTTAAAAAAAAAAATTTGAACATTTCTCTTGATTGTCTTTGTAACCTATAAAATGTTTAAATTATATATGTTAAATTTTAAATTATGACACGTAATTATTTTTATTTAATTATTTCTTGCACTTGTCCATCATCGAGCAGTTCAGTCAGCTCTCGGTTCATTGAGTGCCCTTACAGGAAATTTGTTACAACACTTGACCCAAGTGAGGGCTATCCCCAGCATAGCACATGTTTGCACGAGTTGTGGGGATATATGTAGGGTTCCCTAGACTGATCCTGATGCTGCCCATGCTGCCCATGGTGGATATGTTGATGATGGTGGTGGCACACATGGTGATGTTGGAGATGATATCACATTATTTGTTGATTTTCTCAATGTAGACGATGATCATCCCGTAGAGGTAAATTTAATTATAATTTATAGTGCAATATTAAATTTCATATTTATACAATTATGAACCATAACATGTAAATTTTTTGGTGAACAGAGGAGGGTTGACCCTCCATCATTCATTAGCCATCATCATATGACATCCACACCTCGACATCTCGGTACCCCCCGTTCATGGTATGCACTTTGATCTTGATACATTTAAACTTTAAACAAAATAAGCTTTAATTGATAATGTGTTTGACATATTTTTTACAATTTTGTAGGGTCTCTCATGTAACACTGAGATTGACTATTCTTCATTCTCTACCTCACCAGTCACTGAGAGTCAGCCACATATACCTATAGTATGTTTTTCATTGATTAATTTTAAGTGTTTATATCTTACTAATTTAAGTACAACTTCAATGATTCATACTTATTTTTTTGCAATTGTAGGCTTTTGGATTGTCTCATTTTGTGCAATCATATTTACGTCCCGACTCGTCGGTGACATTAGCTATGTGTGACACACAGGTAATGTACATGATTTTATTCCATAAACTTATAGTCAAGTTATATATACTTTATAATTTATGTATATACGATAAGTTTGATTCATGCTTTCTATATGTTGTTTAGGTCGACAACACCATGAGTCTTGGCATGGCTATAGGATTAAGCCAAATGAGGCCATGGACATTGTCCTTTGAGGTTATGATTAAAAATATTTTTTTAATATCCATTGTGTATCTAGATATTTTACACCTGAATTATTAAAATTTTGTACTGTTCATTTTTACAGGACTTGACTGCATCCCCTTTTGATGTAGCTGAGAGAGGACCTCCATGTTCCACTGAGGGCATTACTGAGCATAGACACATGGTAAAATTTTAAATGTTCAAATTAATATTAACATTATGTATCTAAATCTTTTATACTTGAATTATTAAAATTTTGTAACGTTTGTTTTTACAGGACTTAAGTGCATCCATTTCTGATGTAGCTGAGAGAGGACCCTCATGTCCCATTAAGGGAATTACTGAGCATGGACACATGGTAAAATATTAAATGTTTAAATTTATATTAATTATTTTTTAAGTGAATTTTTTAATAGTCTTTTGATGAGATATTTTAAAAATTTACAGGAGGATGAGGGAACTCAGGAGCAAACACATTATGATGGTGCATCGCAGTCCTCTTCATGTGGAGTGAAGAGGACTCTAGATCAGCTAGATGACTATAGTTAGATTATACTTGTCACATACATTATTTTCACATTTTATATGATTGTAGACACCTAAAAACTCATTGCCAAATAAAAGTATTTTTATTTTGCAAAAACCCTTGATAACATCATCATTAATTAATTAATTAATTATTATTCCATTAATCCCCCCTATCTTAATTAAAAATATTTAATTAAGGAATCCCCTCCAAAAATGTTTAAATCCAATTTGAACATCATTCCCTCCAAAATTTATTAATTATTTAATAAATTGTCTCAAAAACCTTTTAAATAAATAAAATATTTATTTAAACCCTAAAACCCTATAAATCTTCTAGAAAACCCTAAACCCTTCTACCCTTTCCTAAAATCTTCCTAATCCTTATTAGAGGGTGATTCCTAACCCTCTTAATCTAACCCACCCTCCTTTGACTTTTGGTCAAACCCCCTCATTAATGAGCCTTACATGCTCATTAATGGCCTCTTATAGCCTCATAATGAAGCCTATGACCCTCCTTCCATCTTGGTCCCCTAAGAACTCTTCCCTAGTGTTGCTCACACATGTGTGAGAAACCCTTGACCCTCATCCATCTAACCTTACCCCTAACCATACCTCAGACTCTACCCCAAATCGTGACTCTGACCCTAACTCCACTTCCTAACCCAAGCCCTTAGGAAAATCCTATAAATACCCTCACTTCCAAGAGAAAATCATTTAGCTTATTTTTTATCATGCATGCATTGTTATCATGCTAATTTACTTCTAGATCATATTAGCTTAAATCCTAATTGTTAGATTTAGCTCATTTCTAAGCTTTCTAACTCACATCTTTGCTTAGCATTAATGGATTAAGCTAGTTTATTTCATTGTTCTACATAGAATTTCATCATCTCACATCTATAATTTGACTTAAAATCACTCTAGCATAACCATTCTTAGCTTAATTTGCATTTTAGCTTCATTAGGCTCCTGGGGGCTCTAAGGGCAAATCAGGTGTTCTATACCTAATTTTGTGCCATTATTGGGTTCTCACGGTTCTTATTTGATCCTAGACCTTCCTAATATACATTAGGGACATGCTCCAAGTGTTTCAAGAGCACACCCACATCCCTAAATCGACAGAAAATCAAATGGTGACAAGGTGCTCCCGTTAAGCTCTATCTGAAGTGTCTTTGCGAATTGTTTTTACTATATGCTAGGAATATGATGTTAGACTAATCTTTGAATGTCTATGCTTGTTTCGAATAGGTTAGGTTTTCATTGATCACAATGATGGCACGCGTATATATATATATATATATATATATATATATATATATATATATATATATATATATATATATATATATATATATATATATATATATATATATATATATATATATAATCTACTTGTTATCATGTTATTTTGACTTGTGTTATGATGACTTCTTCTCATATTATTTTTACTTGTTGTTAGAGTAGGACTTGCATTACTAGGACTTGTTATCATATAGTACTTGGACTTGTTGTTAGAGTAGGACTTTGTTGTGTGATTGTATATATCATGAGTTGATATGATGGACATTATGATACATATTACTCTAGGACTTGTTATGTTATTTATCTTATTCATGAACTTTTAATCCTATTTCATGATTTTTTTAAATAGTGGTTTGAATGTAGATATATGAGCTTATGTAATATGATCATTTAATATCAATTGTAATTAAATACCAATTACATTAAAAAAACATCTATCTAACAATGAGATCTAATAATTTATGTGTAATTGACAAGAACAATATAGATGTTACAAGTAATATTGACTTTGATTAACTATAAAAAAAACCATCTATCTAACAATGAGATCTATTAATGATTCGCATTGAGGTTGGTGGTTGCATCCTTTTTAGTCACACCGGGAAAAGAACTATCACCAGCTCGACCTCTGGGCTGTTTGGTAATGCTTTTTCTTCCCTGGTTCAAGGTATTTTCGGCTTTCTCTAGCCTTGTATGCTTTGCTCTACTGTGGCTTTTTGGCCTTGGCCTTTTTGAGACCTGCTTCTTGTAAGTTTTGTCCTTGCTTCATACTTCTTTATTAGACCTGTGGGTTTGAGGAACCCTGTAAAACCTATTTTACTTAATAAAAAACAATGAGATCTATTAATTCATGTAATTGACAAGAACAATATTGATGTTACAAGTAATATTGACTTTGATTAACTATAAAAAAACCATCTATCTAACAATGAGATTTATTAATTCATGTAATTGACAAGAACAATATCAATGTTACAAGTAATATTGACTTTGATTAACTATTAAAAACCATCTATCTAACAATGAGATCTATTAATTCATGTAATTGAAAAGAACAATATCGATGTTACAAGTAATATTGACTTTGATTAACTATAGAAAACCATCTATCTAACAATGAGATCTATTAATTCATGTAATTGACAAGAACAATATCGATGTTACAAGTAATATTGACTTTGATTAACTATTAAAAACTATCTATCTAACAATGAGATCTATTAATTTGAACAATGAATATGGATGCACAAATAAATCTATCATAATCTATTAGTGAACATAATCTGACCAATGTGCATATTTTAATATTTAGAACAAAATTAGGCGAATATAACTATGAATTTATATTAAATATTTAAAACAAAATTGGATGAATAAAAGTGAGTTCATTAACTATTTACAAAACCAAAATTGGACGAATACAAGTGTGCATTATACTGCATAAATAGTTCATGTCTATGTTCTTCTAGACATCTTGCATCATAAAAATAAATGTTGAAATGTTAGAAAATACATGTATTTAAATGTAAAGTTCATTTAAACTTGATTTTAACTTATTTCAAATCTATATCTCTAAATTATAATTTATATGACACTTGAAAGTCTAAGACATATATTTATATAGAAAAATATATAAAAATAAGACAAATTGAACAAAAACTTACATGTATAAATTTGATTCAACCTAATGTACCATCAACATCCTCTCTTTTTTGCAATGCATCTATGATTGTCTCATGCTCTTCCATTCAAAGTGTCCATAATATTTTATTAGCAGGTCTCCCTTTGTATCTTTCCAATTTGATATTTGTTGCCACTACCAAATGGGAATAGTGCATAATATTCTTTTCTATTTGGTAGTCTTCAAAAGCTGGTAAACCATTCCTTCTTGTTAGGTATTTGCATAGCCATGTACCAACTACCACAACAGACCCAATTGGATACTGAAAATCATCATCATCTACTTGATGACATATCAAATTTTTCTTAGGTTCTACACATCAAGCTAACCAATAATTTTTCTGCTCTTCATTATCCTCAGGTGCAACAACAACATACACATGTCTTGCAAAACAAAATTAAGTACATGCACAAATAAAAATTGTTTAAAGATTTATAATTCAAATATAACCATAAATTATATGACATACACATGTAACTAATATAATTTAAATTTTTACAATAAATTGAATTAAATTACCAGGTTGTATGAGGTCTGAAACACGATCATAATCTTCTAATGCAAAGTCATGATCCAGGTCTTTATTTATTATATCATCTTCATCTTGTGTCTCACTAGGTGTTAAGAATTTTTATTGCCATTTTTCAACCCACTATGTATTCTGGCATCCTTCCCATTCACCTACAACACAAAATTGACAAAAACATGCAAGCTCCCTAGTCCATATAGTCCAAGTGTTAGAATCAGAACTCCTAAATGAATACCATTTAGCCGATCCACTGATTGTATCACAATCATATCTTGAAAGGATATTATTCTCTTCAACTAGCCAGAAAAAATGTCTGACTATAGAGTTCTGACTTGATCTTGTAGACAAACTTATTTTACACCATTCAACAATTGCATGTGCATCATTAAATTTTGATTTTTTCTCAAAGTTGAGTTTCTCTCTACAAAGGGATCTCTTAACACATCCATCGACACCATCATGTTCTCCCTTCCCATGTCCAGCCTCAAAAAACCTCTAGATATGTTGGATATTTATTTTCTTATGTTTCCTACTCAACCAATAAAACATTCTAGCATTCTTGAATTGCCCTATGCAATTATCTGACCATATTAGATGTTGTGTTATATGAATTTTGCTCTTCCTTAAATTTTCATAAAAGGTCTTAAAGCAATATTGGGCAAACTCCGATGAGTGTAATTTATTATCACTCATATAGAAATGGTACTCTCTCAATATTTTTCGATCCTCTTCTGTACTATCAGGTGCATGCCTATAGACAATATGAACAAAAATGGTTACTTGCACTAAATTATAATATTACGGTTGGATCTCATCTTGTGGTGCAAGCATGTAGTTATCTGCAAAGTTAACGACTGAAAGTATACTACCAATTGGAAATGTATTCTTGCAACGACGAAATTGTCCATCAAGCCATCTAGAATTTTGAGAGTGTTTTACATATTTAGGTATGATCTTAGTCTTGAGTTCATTCATAAAAGCATGAACACTAAGTTTTTCAGTTATTAGATCGCACCATTTTCCAACCTTCCCTTCCTTCAATGGATACTCAACACTTTTAAATCTTTGTACATCAACTAATTGTTGTCCAAAATCAATTGGAATATTTTCATGCAAACATTCATCTAATAATGTAAGATTGTCACATACATCACATACACCAGAAACACATGCATTCAAAAGATAAAATTTTTCATTAGGTGGGTTACAAAACAAACTTGATATAAACTTGTAGACACTCAAAAATGGGCAAAGTGATTTTAAATTGCAAAAATCAATAAAAATGTTTAAAAACATCAAAATGCATTAAATCAATAAAAAAGGGATCAAATCAATTGAGATGGACATTTATTAAACAAAGTTGGACAAAATCAATTAAAGCAAAGAAAAAATCAAATAATGATGTTAAATAATTAAACCAATGCTTAAAGGGGTGAAAAGCACTATATAATTGATTTTAATCAATTAATTGTATAGTTCTTTAAATCAAAAATAAAAATGAACCTATTTCCCTTACATGGCTAAATTTAATTAATTAATTGAATTTAATAATTCCTAATATCTTTCAACAAAGTTGAGCAACCAATGAGAATTGAGGACAAAAAGACATAAATCACTCAAAAAGGATGAATCTCAATCACTCATTCAAATCTTTCAATCTCAACCACTCAATCTTGTCCTTTTGTCCAAAGCTTTGAGACAAACCTTTAAATTGTCCACCCATTTATGAACAAAGCAAAGTATTTGACTCAACCAAGGGTTAATCATGGTTACTTCACTCCACTCCCTACCCTTGGGAATTTACTATAAATATGAAGCATTTTGAGAGCAATTGGTATCTTAGAAATTCATTTGCAAAGCATTGTTATTATAGGCAATTGAAAAGCATTCTAAGAGCATTTAGAGAAATTTTCATATCATTGTATCAATTTGAGCTAGAATAATCATTGTAGAAGCATATAGCAACATACATTCTCATTTTAGAAGTGTCACTAGTGGAGATTTAAGTTGAGAGCTTCACTTACCACATCTTTCTAGAGAGCCATGAGATGCTATAGATCTTAGTTTCAATTTTAAATAGATTTTCATTGTATTTACTAGGAATTGTTGCTAATTAGATCTTAATTTTATGAAGGTGATAATAATCATCACACAAATGGCACCCACCATGGGGCTTTGAGCCTCATTTTATCATTTTCATCATATTTTATGTGTTTGTATTTTCACTTTTTCATGAATCTTATGCAGAAAAGAGGTGAAGTCACGCTTACAGAGAATTCAGTCACGCTTACGGTCATTCTGATGATGCCTGTGGATGCTTAGTTCGTGCCTGGTTTATAACTTCTAGTCTTTCTTAAATTCTTTCAAGTCGCTTGCCAAAGGAACGCTCACGCTTGTGTGACAAAGCATTCATGCCTTTTGTGTGTAAAGTCATGCCTACAACTTAAGTAGAGTCATGGATTTATGATCTGTTACTGCCTATGCCAAAGCTTTGCTACACAATTGACAGAACAAGTCACGCTTATGATTTTCTAGTTCATGCTTAACACTTCTAACCTGTCGCTTTGGATTAATCATTTTACGCAATTTTAAATACTACTTACACTTAGTAATAAACTATTCACGTCTGAGTAACTTTGAATATCACTTGAGCCGCTGCAAAGTGACACTCACTATTATCAAAGTTACGCTTGTCAGTAGTTTATTCACACCTATTAGCTAGACAATGTCGCTTGCTGTCTGTTGCCTTTATTTGATGTTAAATTGATCAAATCATTTGTCTAACTCTCTATTTGCATGATTTTACTGTAAATGAGCAGGCACAAAAAGGTCCAGAAGTTGAAAAACAAATTTAATCAAGAAGGAAAGGCATTGGCAAAGAGGATCAAGAAGGAAAACGTTGCACACATTAAAGCTATTCTTGAGACTACACAAGAGGAGGAAAATCAGGTGTTCCAGTACTATATTACAATTGTTGAAGCATATAAAATAAAATTTTCATCTTTAGATTGGATTTTTAGTCCTTAGATTAAGTTTTCCTTTGAAAATTTGCAAATAAGGTCCATAAAGTTCATACATAATTGTTTGCTTCATCAATTTTCAATTTGGTTTCCCCTCATAGTGTTTTGGTTAGTGTTGACTAACTTGTTGGTGGATAAGCACATTTGGAGGGAGCTATTGCCAAGGTAAGGTGAAAAAAATGACAAAACCTTTCAAAAATGCCTCTAGCTTATGCTAGCTACAAAAGGAAAGGTATTCATCTATTCAAGCTTGTACTTGATTAAATTGTGGCAATCTTTGAACATAGCTTAAGTAAAACAAGAAATGAACCAAACACTTCAATTTTAAGAATCTCATTATCAAGAGATTGGGAAATAAAAAATTTGTGCTTGAGTGTTTAGAACAAATAAAGACAATAGGGATATGCTCTTCACTTTTTAAGTGAATCAAACTCCCAAACGTGTCATCCTAAGTTCATTTTCTTGCTTTCGATATACATGCTAGAGTAATAGTGGTCTCACCTCCTGAGTTTTACCTTAACGAGGCCGGTGAGAGGGACAACCCAAAGTGGGATATGCTTGCTTTTGCTGCGAGAATCCAACCCACTATAAAATGAAACACACGCATCCTTAATGGGGTGTATGACAAAAGGATTTTCAATTTTTTGAACTTCCTCTAGTAGTCCTCACAGATTGCGCAAAATCATACCTTAGTGCGTGTGGGAAGCCCCTTAACATACTTGGGGGATGAAAATTTAAAGTCCATTTTGAACGGAATCTCTACTAAATCCTTGATAAAATAGTAGGACCACCTTCTAGAGCCAAAATGATAAAAGCCAAATTTGACTATAGGTAGGCTGCTTGGAATTCTTTCTTGTGTAATACTTGTGGAAACAATCAAGAATATACACTCTAGTCTGTTTTAGGGACACGATAAAAAATTGATGTGTGTGTTGCAATTGTATTCTATTTTCAAACAAGAAAATTTCATAAGACCTGATCTTAAATGTTTAAAAATTCAAAAAAATTTACAACCTGGTCAGCGAAGTGCCGCTTGTGCATAGAGAAATACCGCCTATCAGAGGCAAAGTCACACTTGTGACTGTTATGAAAATGCATATCAATTAGGAAGTGACACCTGGCACAAATTAAATCACGCCTGTCAATACTGGAAAACCGCTTATCAATAGCAAAGTGTCACCTGCACCCTGCAGTGTGCCACCTAACTTCATTCCAATCGACGCATATAAACTTTTTAGTCACGCCTACACTTAGGCAGGTGATGCCCATAAACACAAAAGGGAAAATAGTGAGCATTTCTTGAGGGTTTCAAAAAAAATTTGTTTCACATTTGGATACCCTTTTCAGAGATATTCTTCGTCAGTGAAACAAATAGATCATATCCCTAAAAAAAATGTATAATGATGAGTCTATTTGAGAAACAAATCAATCCTGTTATGGAGCATAATTATCAAAGTCAAGATCAAAATCTCCATAGGAATAAAAATGATGAAGTATCGGAAGAAGAAGTTTCAGAAGCAATCCAAGATCCCATGTTTATGGAAATAATGCAATTAATTATGGAAAGGGATAAGGAAGCATATTTCATAAAGTTAGCACAATCAGGAGCTAAGCTTCCTCATGATTTTGACACATCAACCTTGATAGAGAATGAGGAGAAACAAAAAGAGGCATCATCTAAAAATCCATCATGGAGATCAATGTGTCCTTTTCTTTATGATGATGGGCCATCTGTATCTTCATCTTCCTCACAAAAAGAAGCATTTAAGAGAAACAAACCTATCTTGGATCAAGGGAAATTTCATGATCAGCCTATTTGTGATCAAGGTAATAAAGAGTATGAAGAGAAGGGTACCACTCTCAAGGAAGATCTAATGCACAAACCTCTACCTAGAAAGGTTTCTCCCATAGCTTGTATGCCTTTCATCTTTCATCCATCTCACACACCTCTACCTAGCAAAGATTCTCCCATAGCTGGTACTCCTTTCATCTTTTGTTCATCTCCCAAAGCTCCACAACTATCCAAAATTCCTCCATCAAAGAATGAGCCTAATTTTCCAAAAACCTTTGGTCAAATCAAATTTAGAATAAATGTGACTTCCTTGAATAGTTTTCCAAATGTGATCTTTACTAGGTAATGGATATTGATTATCCTGTAAACAACTATTTAAAGGTTTGTAATTCACAACTAACCTTTTTTCTACAATTTCCTGCCCATGGTCATCAAACTTGGGAACATACATAGCATGACAGGAAAATGGAGAGGAAGAAGGAGTGATTAGTCCTTGATTGAGGAGATCCTCAATTTCTTTTTTGCAGAGTTCTATTTCCTGTAAACTCATCAAAAAATAATTAGCTTTGGCTTTAGGAAGAATTTCCTTTCCATCCATATCAGTTTTTAATGGAAATCTACAAACCAAATTTCTTTGCTATTTTTGTAGATCCTTTGTCATTACTGTTTGGGCAAACTGTGTCTTTAATTGCTCTATTTGTGGAGAAATGTTTTCTTCTTGCTTAGCAATCCAAGCTGTGTTCTTCTTCTTAAAAATTGTTGGTTCAGTCTTACTGGTGTAAGAATACTCAGTTTGTAATCTTGGTACTGAGTGATTATTCAAACTGATTGAATCTTTTGTGATTAGAATTGGCTCCCATTGCTGCATTGTTGTGCTACCAATTATTCCATCATATCCATCTATCTCATAGTGAACAAAAACTAGTTCATCTCTATGACCATCATCAAATTCTATAGGTGCTTTACAGATGAAATTAGATGTATGTTTTCCTTTGCCAAAAGTAATTTTAGTACTATTTTTTATCCATTGATAAGAAGGAAAACAATTATATCTAGCAAGATTAAGATCAGCTCCAGTATCCCATAAAAATTCTAATGGATATAGAGTAGTACCTCTGAAGTGTATCCTTAGTTCTAATCCTGGACAAGATGTGTGAACTAGCTTTTTTGTCACTCGGCAATATTGTTGTGTAGGATCATCTTTAGGTTCTTGTATGTTTGCACCTGTATTAGGATCAAAACCTTCAGTAATAATTGCATGATGAATATATGGACTATAAGGTTTCTCTTGACAATAAAGGTCATCTTCTATAGATGGAGTTATTTTTTGAGAAGGTTCTGCAAGATTCATCTTGGAAGAGAATTGTTCCAATTCTTTTCCTTTATCAAGCTCTTCTGTCAAATTTTCATTTTCTTCATTAGAGAGTTCTTGAAGCTCTTGTTTAGCCTGGCTAGCAACTTGATGAAGAAATTCTTTTCTATGCTGTCGCCAGATTCTTTTAGCCATGCTACCTAGTGCAGGAGCATTTTCTTTAGGCTGTTGACCTATTGGATTCATTGTTTGAAATAGACTAGGCTTGGATGTCCTAATAGGTAATTTAGATCAGCCTCTAAAAGTTGATTGATGTTGTTGCCATGATAGAATCCTATATCCATGATCAACCTCTTTTGGCTGTTGCAGTCTTATTAGTTCTCTTTTTTGTTCTTCAAGATTGGCTAATTTGAGTTTATTTCTTTTCCAAGTTTCTGGCCCCATGTTCATTTCTTTCTGTATTTTTTCTAAGTCACAGATTTCTCTTATAATCCTTTCCAAGGATTGTTGAGGGTTAGAAATTCCTTTCATCATTCTACACAAGAATGAAACTTCTGAATCAGATTCTGATTCTGATTCAGGTTGTTCTTTGGAATCAACAAAATGGTCAGACTGTTTTGAGTTTGACTCTTCTTCTAGTTCAGGTTCTGTTAGAATAATATCTTTAGAGTCTGAAGGATATTTATTGACATAGATAAATTCATCAGAATTATCTAATCCAGATTCTTTCAATAAACGTGCCTTTCCTTTAAACTTAACTTTATTCTTATCTAGGCACTTATTTGCATAATGGTCACCCTTACAAATGTAACAGGTAGGTTTCCATTTGCTTTTCCCCTTGAACTTACTTTTTCTACGGAAAAATCCCTTTTTCTTGTAGAATTTCTTTTTATAAGGAAACTTTCCTTTTCTATGTGTACATTCTGTACATTCCTTGTATCTTTTCTTATGCTTATGAGAAGTTTTACCACAACCAAAAGGTGGTGTGATTATTTTAGAGATAGAAGGAGAAATAAGGGGTTTTACTTGTTTTAGTTCCTTTCTTTTATTGACTTCCTGATAGACATCTTCATTGATTTCCTTCATGAATTGAACTAATTGGGGAAATGTTATTTCCTAAAA
This sequence comes from Chamaecyparis obtusa, assembly GCA_027943335.1. Lineage (NCBI taxonomy): Eukaryota > Viridiplantae > Streptophyta > Pinopsida > Cupressales > Cupressaceae > Chamaecyparis > Chamaecyparis obtusa. The sequence goes on from BSBK01009712.1 coordinate 2,422,243, forward strand.
AGTCAGATTCACTTCTACTAAGTTTTCTAAAACCCTTTTATGATAGTATTCTCCTAAACCTTCCAAGCTTTTGATGAATGTTGTATACATAAATTCCCGATTCTGTTCATGTCCAGATTGATAGAAATTCTGAAACTGTTCAGCACAGTATTCATCAAATTTTGTCAGATCACAACATTTATTACTGATGAATCTCTTGTGTGCTATTCTTTCCAAAGAATCAGTTCTTCCTACAAACATTCTGATTAACTATGCACAAACTTGATCAATACCATTATTAACCAAATCATTTCTGTAGCTTATATCAAGACGTTCCCAAAATTCTTTGGCTATACCAGTAAGAGAGTTTAGGGCTTGCTTGATAGGTTCTGCTTGTTGCACACCATTGTTTGTGGCTTGAAAATTGACTACCCATGCTCTAATGGCATCTATATTTCTGAGATTCTTAGATGTATCAAAGGTGTCAAAATTTACTAGAGGTGGTGTATCTGCTTTGAAGTTTTGTAAATTTCTGAATGGTTCATTTCCATTGTGAGGATCATCGTTTCCTCTTGTCATTGAAATCTTCCCTTTCCTTTTCTCTTCTGGAGTTGCTATTCTCATAGTTCTACTAGCAGTATCCCAGATTTTCTCTATTTCTAGTTCAGGGAGATTTGTACAAAGCCCTTTGCCTGTATACTGGGCTTGTAGATATTCTATTGAGTTATTAGGAAAACTCAATGTTTTAATTGGTTGAATAAACAAATTCTCAAGTTTGTCAAATAACTCATCAATATGAGTTTTAACATCAGAGGCTTCTTTGATAATAGTGGTTTCAACATGTATAGACTGTTGATTAGAAGACTGTGAAATTGCATCTATGCATTTAACAGTTTGGACCACTGTATTTATTTTAGAATGCACATTTTTTATGTGATTTTCATGCGACTGTTGAAAAGATGTTTGTTGTGCCCACCATGCTTCTGCCTATTGTTTGAATGTATAAAAATCATTTTTCAATTGGCAAATGAAATTAAGAACATCATCTTGCCATTCCTTAGTAAGTCAGGCTTCAATTTGTTGAATAATGGCAATGATTTTATGGGCATTTGCTTGAGTACTGGCATAATGTTTATCTTGGGCTAAAGTCTGTAACATTTGCTGATGTTGGATATCTTTGGTTAATAGCATATGCTTTTGGGTACAAAGATTATTCCAGTTTAACAATTTACTCTAGGATGAAACCTGAGTATCTCCTACAGGAGAGACATGTTGAGCCCAAAAATCTATTTGGTATTTACCAGTTGGGTCAATTTGCATGAAATCAACAAAGGAGGGAACAACTCCAGGTATAACAGATTTGCCTACTGGAGTAGTAGTTTCTATAGCCTCTTCATTTTTGATATCTAGTTCTGGGAAAGAAACAGATCGACCAGACATCATACGAACTTTACCAATGGAGAAAACAAAATTACAATTGTCACACTTCAACTTACCATCTTCAAGTTTAGAGAAATGTACATGAGAACAAGAGTTGGTTTCTAAACCAAACTGAGAAGTTGGTTGAGGTAAAGTAGACTGGATATAAGGGAATGAAAACAAGGATTCCATTCCAAGAGCTGGTTTAACAGACAGAGAAGGTCTATGACTGACTGAAGGTCTTGGTGAAACAAAAGTTGGAATTCGATTAGGTGTAAAAGATCTAGACTGTGATAATTTTGGATTTGCAAATTTTAGAATAGCAGAATCATCAGTCTCATGAATAGTAACACCTTGTAGCTGAGCCGATTTTTCTGGTTGAGCATCCTTGCTCCAAAGTTCAAGTGCCCACTTTGTTGGCATCTTGATGCCTTTGTGTTTGACTATCACAAGGGCTCGTAATTTAGTAGTCGGACTTGTAGATTTCCAAATTGTAGACAAACCCTCTTTAGGACTCATAGCTTTTATGGAATTAATCATCAAAGGTAATGACTTATTGAACAGTCGATAATGTATCAGAAAAGTCAAGGTATGATCTACGGATTGTTTCTTGAAGAAAGTATTCATTGCTTTAAACTCATAGGTCAAAACATCATTAAGGTTTGCATCCTTTAGGCTTACAGAATAATCTAATGAACAGTCGATATAAATCGGACCATTCGACATTGAATCACAGGAACCTCCTTATAGGGCATGTGAAGTCTTTGTTATTTTGGCATCTTTTAGCAACATCATAATTATGATGGGTAAACCTTTTCGATAATGACCTAGAATACCAATCCTGACATATGATAAATGCATATATTGGAAATTCTTGGGACTGACCTTAGCTTATTTTTGTAAGTTCACTATTTCTTTGACAGTAAATAACTTAAGACCTTTTTCAACTCCATTTGTAATAGTATGCTGAAGTTCAATGACTTTACATCTATTGACACTTTTATATGAGAAAACATCTCTCAAACCCTTAGGAATATCTCTATATATTTCAGAAGGCTTTATTTTAGGAACTATAAATTCTTTATCCACAAATCTATCTCCTAAATCATCATCTAGAATATTTACTTCAAGTTCTGATAATGAAAAATCCTTTTTATCTTGTGCAAAGAAGTTTGTAAAACTTGCCTCTTCATTTCGAGCAACAGTATGATCTCTCATCTCTTGATCTGCAACTCTTTTTCCTTTGTCTACCATTGTTGGGGTCGGTCTGTGCTCAAATCCTCGCTCGAACCTGATACTTTACTACCTGCAACTTCCCTCACTTGCCCTTCACACAGGTCTTACAAATTCAAGTCTTACAACATATCTACGATAGTTCAGGGATGTTATAAGGAGAGCTATATAGATAGCCAGCCAAAATAAATAGATTTGAGAAAACAAATACAGATTGCATGGATAAGAGATTTTGCTAACTTGGCTCTGATACCAGATTTTGGACAAGCTTTGAGAGAAGAATATTTAAGCAGCATACTAAACAAATTTAAGCATACTAAATAGATTCCACTTCTTAAATCAGGCGCTTCTTATTAATGTCAGAATATCATATATAGACCAATACAGATACAGACTATGATGATGATTATCAAGCTTACACATACTTTCTTACAACTTTCAGACTCACTAGACATTCTTAATTTACAAGGTCAGATTTCTGATCATCCAGAGGATGAGAGCATACTCTCTACTTGCAAACTCAGAGACTTCCTAAGACTCAAACTCTAAGACTCGCTCAACTCTCCTTGCCGAATAAAGGAGTTTAAGCATCCTTATATAGGTAGAAGAAGAGGAGAAAGGCCTTTGATTGATGCCACATGGCAAGAATCAGAAGGGCTGAATTATTGAGGACACAGCAAAGCACACTAGCTAAAGTAGATGCCCACTATGACCTGAATGTTAGTTTGGGTGGACCCCTATATCTACAAACATAGCAGTGTGTAGCCAAATGAGTAGGGATACGCAACTCGTAATGCATTCACTTTACATCTGAAAGTGACTACGGAGAGATTCCTTTTATCACCCATGAAGGAATAAAACATGGACCCTATTATGGAATTGGGTTAACCCTTTTGAATAGTAGTTGAGTCTACCCCCAGTTTTACAAAACCAGACTTGGGTTACTAGTATAAGGATTTTATCCATACCGTTGGGACTTGCATTACTCCAGAGCCAGAATATGTCACGTACATATAGAATATGTTCAAAAACATATTTGGTGGTTTTTGGGGAAATGATCAACTTTTCCCATGAGCTGACATGTTAGATGGAGACACATGAGAGAGAGAGAGAGAGGAGATATGGATGACAACCCCATCCATTAGGTTTCTTTTTATCAGGATCATTCATCAGTATCAACAAAGCCATCAATACACCCAGAACAATAACAATTCTCATGTGGATCTTCATCCATACAGGGTGGATGAAATGGATCAGGTTCTTTCCAAATTATCTTGAGTGTTTTTGACTTACATGGGCCATAGACACCATCAGCTTGTGCAAGAGTATTGCCAAGATCTGATTTGTAAGTATTAGTGAAGATCCAAACTGAAATTCTATTTTCAAACATATGATGAAGTCTTGCTCCTATGGTCCAATGTTGATAGATTGATGTATGACCACGTGGACCATAATTCATACAGATATTTTGGTTAATTAAATTATCTTCTGGTGAACCAAAGGTGAGTCGCCAGAGAATTCCATGATAACCAAAAAAAGTGAGAGGAAGATTAACAGGATATGGTCCTTGAAACATATCTTGAATTAGCTGAATACCTCTTTCTTGGTGAAGCCATCTTTCTGGTCGTCTGATATGTGGATTCAGGAATTGAATTGGTATTTGAGACTATATTGGAGGAGCATAGAGAAAATGGGCAATCTCTTCATCAATTGGTTCATCCATATCTTCTATTTGAAACATACTGCTTGGATCCCAAAGATTAGATGTTGTTAAGATATGCTTGGCTTGTAACATTCTCAATCTGTTTGGCAGATAATCATTGCTCAAATCAAAGTTTCTTCAATCTCTTCGATCAAATAGATTTGTGCTAAATTATGGACAACTCTATTCCCACCATCTTTCTTCACGAATACGAACAATGCGCACATTGCCTTTGTTTGATTCAACTCCTTTAGCTCCTTCTCTGGTTAAGAAATCAGCAAAAATATTCTTTTCTCCTGGAATATGTTCAATATCAAAATTAAAGGTATTAATAAATTGAGCCCATTTGATCAAGTGTCCTCTTATTACCTTATTCTTGGATTCTTTTTTAAAGAATCCCCTCAAATTCTGGAGATCACTTTTAATCAGAAATCTTTTGTCAGCAATGAACATATAAAAGTTCTCAAGAGATTTAATGACTGCTAGGATTTCTTTATGTGTACTAAGGTAATTGATCTCACTACCTTTAAAATTACCAGACACATACCTTACAATTTCTTCTTTACCTTGAGCATTTACTTCTTTCAGAATGCTGGCCCAAGTATGTTCACTTGCATCTATTTCAATGATTTTTGAACTGGTTCTAGGTAATTTTAATGCAAGAAGTTTTGAACATTTCTATTTGATCCTTTCAATGGCCTGATTATGTTTGATAGTCCATGCAGGAGGAGTCTTCTTCAATAGCTGATTCAATATCAATCGATCCTATGCAATATGAGAATAGAATCCAACAATGTAATTGACAAGACCAAGAAATCTTTGAAGTTCCTTTACATTGGTAACTGTTAGATTGGCAATTCATTTCAAAATATGATCCTGTGCTTCCATTTTTCCCCTTGGAAGAAGACGAATGCCAATATAAATAATAGAATCCTGAGCAAAATGAGATTTAGTGGGATGGACAACAAGACCATGTTTCTAACAAAGGGACAAAAACTGTCAAAGATGTTTAGGATGTGCATAAGGACTTTGACTAAACACAAGGATATCATCATATATGGAAGAATGAATTTGGAATATTTCCTAAAGATGTTATCCATATGTTGCTAAAAAATAGAGGGAGTTTTTTTAATGCCAAAGGGTAAAACATTCCATTCATAAAGTCCTTGAGGAACAAAAAATGTTGTCTTATATCTATCAAAGTTGACTAAATCTACCCTCAAAGGCTACCTCTAAAAGAAACCCAAGCTAACTTACATCTTGTTGTAGATCATTTCCATGCTTCAAAGATCTTAGACCCCAAAGCTTCATGTGCTTCAATGCCTATTATACCCATTCAAAAGGATCCTACATTATTTTTCCAAACATCCCCCACACATATCCAAGCAACTACCTTGTCCTTAGAAGTGGCTCCATGTCAAGAGGATAATTTGAAGAGAAAAGAAATAAATATTGATAAAGATCAAGATCAAGATTATATACAATCTTCTCCCATATTTAATGAAGTTCCCATATCTATAGAACCCTGTGATAATCCCCTTTCATCCTTCCATGTCTTCCAAAATGATGTCCTTCCATTCCAAGAACAAAATATCCTTCCAAGTTCCATATTTTCTCCACTTCTCAAGCAAGATCAAGATATCACTTCTATAATTTCCAATGAGCATATTGAAAGTCAAGAGAAAGATACCCTTTCTATACTATTCGAAGATCCTTGTCAAGATAGAAGTATCCCATCATTTCCTTGTCGTATTCCTCCATGTTCACCTCAAGAAACCATCATTCTTCCAAATCCCTTGCATGATAATAAATCCTTTCAAGCTTTAGTTGATCCTATCAAATGTGTTTCTATCAAAGCTATTCATGAGCCTATGGGCATAAAGATAAATCTTAAAGATGCAAACCTTGGCAATGCAACTCCTTCCAAAGATGTTGGTATCCCTTTCACACCTTATATCCCTCTATTCAAACGCAACCATATACCTTCACTATCCTCCAAATCCATTTTGGGTTCCTATTTCCCAAAACAAAAGTCTTCATCCCTTCCATCCATATTAGGTCCATATATTCCTCCATCAATCATTCCTATCATCCCTAGCTATCCATTCACTTACCCTACCATGTATCAAGATCAACGAAGGCACACATACTTGAAGAATGTCCAAACACCAATCCATATGAACCCTCCATATTACTCCTATTCATCCACAATTCCTAAGTCTTTTGGAAGCAATGTTGATGTACAACATAACAATAAAAAATCCAAGAATCCATATGTATATAAAAATCACAATGTCCCATCTAATCGACAAGTGAATGAAAAGAAAAATGAAATATCCAAAATGCCGCAAAGGTCAACCAAGCAAAAAGAAAAATAAAATAAAATGTGGGTTCCTAAATCCCTCATTGAAGAAATGCATTCAAAAGCATCACAAAAGAAAGAAAAAGAAAAGATTATGTGGATTCCCAAGTCACTTTTGAAGGACTTGCACACAAAAGAAAAATCAAAATTGACATTCAAGCTTCCAAAGGCTTCCATTCCATCTCCTTCCAAACATCTTCCACTTTCCAAGTCTAATTTGGGTTCCTATCGCTCAAAATCCACTACCTCAAAAAGATCCTTACCTCCATCATCTATTGTTCCTCCATCATTCCACCACCCTTCAAAGTGTGTGTCAAAGTTGATCTTGCCAACATTTCCATCTGCAACATACCTTCTTCTTATCCTCACATTCATTTTCCAATGCATACTTTCCGTACTTCCATCCCTCTTATCAATATCTTTGAGCATCCTAGTCATACCCATGGTTTATTATAGCATATCTTTCAGAGGAGCATTGTCCAAAGATTTCGATGTTGGAAAAATATTGAAAAATACAAAAAAAGAAAAAAAAAAAAAAAAAGAGGAAAAAAAAAGAGAGAAAAAAAAGTGCCTTGGTGAAAACCTAGCAATAGGCACCTTGGTGGAAAAAGCAAAGAGAAACAAGTACCATGGTGAAAACCTGGCAAATAGGCATCATGCGTAATTCCTCCTTCTTGCATTCCACACTTGGGGGCAAGTTTCATCCATATTTCCTCTCTCACCTTCATCTTGACAAGGTCAAACACATCCATGATCATTAAGTATGTTGACATCCGTTATCCTTTCCATCAACTTATGTACTTGTTGCATCCATGTTACCCTATCATGATCTTGCTTATCCCAAATTCACCTTCATTATTCCTTGACAGTCTTTCCATAATCCCAAAACATCCCTTCATAGCCTCCATCACCCCTTTATCCTGATTGTGTTATCTTATCCACATCTTACCAAAATTGATCCCTTGGTCTTGATCAAAATGAAGAACTTAAAGTACAAAATTTGTTATCAAAAACTTCTTGACATGTCCACTTCTTTTGGATCCCTCATTTTCATGACAACAGATTGTTATCCTATAGGCTATCTAGCACTGCATCATTGGCTTACATGGCTTATCCAAAAACATGCTTCACATTGCTATATCATTTTTCCTTAGCTTGGGTACTCTTGAGGAGATGGTCCTACGGGTCACATTCGCACACTTCATCCATCATGGCCTTTCCATCTCTAATCCATTAGCTTGAAAATCCATCATTCATGTCCTATATCTTGCTAGACATTGGGGCAAACCAATGTGATCTTGTTTGAGAGCTGGTAAAAAGGAAAGCATAAAGTTCTTTGAGCTACATCTTTCATGAACAAAGTTTTTGTAATATTTGGGAAGTTTGCCCAAGTCCAACATTTTTCCTATCCAATCAAGGGCATTTGATCTTAATCAAAAAATTTCAACAAACATGCATCAATTCACATGAAGCAATGCATTAAACTCAAACGGATTCAATAGTGCTACATTAAGTCACATCAGAGAGAGAATTATCAAAGCTTCAGAAGAGAGAGATTTTCATGAACCTTTGATGGATATCATTGTTCACACCCAAGTATTTTAATCCTACAACTTGATCCTTGAGCCTTCATTGACTTTATTATTCAGGATTAAAAATTGACAAACACCTTAAAGATCAGAATACTTGGAAATACTTTTTGAAAATCATGAAACATTGCAAAACACTTGAAGCTTTCTTTTGATAATCATTATTGAATTGAATTTTATCACATCTTTTTAGCTAATCAATGATGTTTCGACTAGATTGGCAATGATAGAGACATGATATTTTCTGGCCTTTGAGTGATTGTTTTAAGGAAAATTCATCAACCTATGAGAATTCATCTAACAACATGGTCATCAAAGAACCATCGAGGACTATCCCATAAGAGGAAGGATTGACCTTTGCTTGTTTACGCAAATGGATACCTTGGCAATTTAGATTTTCCATATCTTAATACCAAAAATCCACTTGCAACATTGAATCCATTGACACCGGTATTCAGACTCCCATAGTTTGGTCATCCAACTAGTGAGGGTTGTACTAGTTTTCAAACAGGTTACCAAATGTGATAAAAAGTAGTATTCATATCATCATGATGTGGTCAGTGATGGTTGTACTTGCTTTTCGGTCCCAAAATGCTCGATGATGAAAATATATCTCTATGGCATTTCTTTGCTAAAAGCTAGTGACACTTAGTTGCATTGCATTGCATTTTCATGTTAGATTAAGTGCATTGGTTTGTAGTTATTTTTCCAAGGGAAAAGGGGGTTTAGTTAATCAATCTTGATCAATCAAAAAGGGGAAATCAAGGAAAAGTCCATATCATCACATCAATGTTCATAACATAAAAGATCCAACAATCTATATATCAAGGTACAATATCAATGACAAAATGATACATCTAAGTCCAGATCAATAAAACATCAACATGATACAAAATCAACAACAAGGAAGATCCATAAATCTAATATCCAAGAAGCTAGGGACCGTATGTATAACTTACGAAAATTTGCCTATTTCACAAATCAAGGGAATCATATTAGTATTCTATATCAGTGAATCATCTTATGTCAATCAATCAATCAGTACCAACTTATTGTTTCCCAACTCTTGATCGTGAGGTGGGACCAATATGATCAGTATCAATCCTATCAGTGACCTACCTATCAATTATCCCATATCAGTTATTCTATCCTATCAGATTGACAAATCACATTCATTGGTACTATTATCCTGGTATCCTAATCACTTGTTTCTCTTAACTACAATGGACCTATCTATCTTGGATGTACAATCATTGAACCTTCAATATCAACAATATTTTTCATAAATGAAAACATATTGGATCAATCAATCACATCAATATCAATCAAATTTTTCAAATCAAGAAATCAATATGTTTCATTTTTGAGGGGGCATCAGAGTATCAAATTGAAGTCAAACATCAAGGAAATCTGGGGCATCAAAATTTTTGAATCATTATTTGTGGGGCACATATCAGTTTATCATATCAAATTAGGCAGCATATCATATCAGTTTCATATCAGAGGCATATTAGTGAATCAACAATCAGGACCTTAAAAAGTGATTAGGACTCAAAAGAATCTTTGAATCAATTTGCTTCACAAATCAATTCAAAGAGGGGCATTTGTAGACACTAAAAAATGGGCAAAGTGATTTTAAATTGCAAAAATCAATAAAAAGGCTTAAAATCATCAAAATACATTAAATCAATCAAAAAGGGATCAAATCAATTGAGATGGACATTTATTAAATAAAGTTGGACAAAATCAATTAAAGCAAAGGAAAAATCAAATAATGATGTTAAATAATTAAATCAAAGCTTAAAGGGGTGAAAAGCACTATATAATTGATTTTAATCAATTAATTGTATAGTTCTTTAAATCAAAAATCAAAATGAACCTATTAACCTTACATGGCTAAATTTAATTAATTAACTGAATTTAATAATTCCTAATATCTTTCAACAAAGTTGAGCAACCAATGAGAATTGAGGATAAAAAGACATAAATCACTCAAAAAGGATGAATCTCGATCACTCATTCTAATCTTTCAATCTCAACCACTCAATCTTGTCCTTTTGTCCAAAGCTTTGAGACAAAGCTTTAAATTGTCCCCCCATTTATGAACAAAGCAAAGTATTTGACTCAACCAAGGGTTAATCATGGTTACTTCACTCCACCCCCTACCCTTGGGAATTTACTATAAATATGAAACATTTCGAGAGCAATTGGTATCTTAGAAATTCATTTGCAAAGCATTGTTATTATAGGCAAGTGAAAAGCATTCTAAGAGCATTTAGAGCAATTTTCATATCATTGTATCAGTTTGAAATCATTCTTTTATCAGTAGTAGTTTTGTTTACTAAAGCTGTTGTTATTGATTGTCGTGTCACATTACTATCTTTAGAACGTCTTTTCTTTCCAATTGTGTCAAAGGAACTAGCAACAATTGATGCACCTTGTTTTAGAGACTCATCCTTCTTCTTGGATTTCACATAGATGCCTAACCTCTTCATCACTTTTCATAATTTAGACATTTTAACTAATTGTAACATTAATTGACATTGAAACCCAAATTTCTTATTATAAAAATATTGTCTAAACAATCTGGTCGCGTGTATCCTAATCTATCTCCATGAAACCAAACCACGTAGATTGTCTAGCACATCACATTTTATTTGCAATTTTTTATTCATTTCATTATTATTCAAAGGATTTTCTTTCTCAATCAATGTTTTTATGTCTACATCCACATTGTTGATTTCAATTTGAATTGGTGTTTGATTTTCACTTTCAATCGGGGTTTGACTTTCAGTTCCTATATAATTATGATTAACATTATGAATTTGTGGAATTTGATGTGCAATTAAATTTATTACTCTATTTTTAGGAATAAAATTTAAATCATTTATATTGTAACCCGCTTCTAGCAAATGATGAACTTCTTTACTAGAATAAGTTACATTTGGCTGTGAAGACATACCTGTATCCAATACTGGATTAGAAGATACACCTAGATTTTCTTCTTCAACCTCTGCATCCATCATAGTGTCTTCATTGTTCTCCTCTTCTGAAATAATTGTTGAACTCGATGCTTCGACATTATTTAGTTTTTTAAGTCTCTCTCTTCTTTCCCGTTGTCATTTTTCCTCCTCTCTATTTGTTGCAACTTCCTCAGTTGTCAGAACCTTCCTTAGCCTCTTTCTGCGTTGCTTTGATCCTATTTTTTCACCAAGATTCGAGTTCAAATGATTTTCTTCATGTCAGATCCAAGACAAGACAAAAAAGAGAATGTTGATCAAAATATTCTGTTTGCAGTACAGATCATTAAAAAAATGATTGAATACTCATCAATCATTGAGATCAAGCCCACAATCCTATTTTTTGGGCTACAACGACTCTTTATAAAATGGGCACCCATTATTTAAATGAAATGGGCACCCGTTATTTAAATGAAGCAGGCACCCATTTTTTGAATTTCATAAAACGGGTGCCCATTTTTTTAATTTAAAAAACCAAGTGCCCATTTTGTAAAACTATGAGCGAGAACCATACCCGCTGCCTTCATTTTTTATTCAGGATAGGGTTGGTGGGACCAAACTTATGCTTAGCCCTGCAAAAATATGGCTAAGGCATTACAATATAAAATTTCTGTCTAGCCATAATTTTTTGGACACCTTCCCGAATGAATTTTTCGACAAAATGAAAACCCATTTTAGATCTTATTTTGTAGATTATAAAAATATAAATTTTATAGTGTTATGATAAATTTTAATATTTTTACAATATTTATTAAGCCAATGTGGTACCTAGACTTGAAAAATAAGTTATATGACATCAATCTAAATATAATTTCCTTCAATTTTTTTAATTTTTTTTGAAAAAAGTGAATTTATCATCGAATTATGGTGGTCGTACACCAGAGGTTTAAAAAATGTATATTATAGTCAATTAAAAATTAATTAAAAAAATATTCAATAAAAAAAAGATAAAATATGATCATCAATCTTCAGTGTTTTAGGTACCTTTCCCCAAAAGGATTCACAAAAATACATTTATTTACTTCAAAAAAGGGTGTCCATAAACATGTGAGGTGTGGTCCTAAAACAAGCATTTTGAAAAAGTGGTTATTAAACATGACTACTAAAATTTAATTTATACTATGTGGGTATTTAAATAAATTACATAGTTGAAAAGTAGACTCCGAGCACTAAATTTTCTATTACTGAAGTTTTCCGAGATTCAATCTTTAAGTGCCTCAAATTTTGACATCAATTGACAAAAAATTTGAAAAATAGAGAAAAGACTTCCACTTTTTGCCCAAAAGTGGGACTCAACTTCTTGCAACCACCCGACTTCTTGTATTGTATCTCCTATATATTAGATGCATATGATGGAGAGTGTATATGATATTCTTATAGTTTCTCACTGACTTGTGCATCTCTGGTTGGTGATACTTCTGAGAGAAGATTGCTCTGTAGGTATATTGTAATCTGTTATTTATTTCTAAATAATATATTGGCCAACTTTTAGAGAGGGGTTTTCTCCTGAAGGTTTGTCACGTAAATCATTGTATTTTTTATTAAGGTAAAAATAGGTTTTGAAGGGACTCAGAACCCTTTACAAGAAGATTTTAAGGGGGGTCTGGAACTCTAGACAAATAGTCAACTACTAAAGATAAAACTTCACAAAGCAGTAGCTAATAGCCAAATGACAATCAACAACCTAAAAGAATGGATCACACAAAGTTCCAGTTGCCCAAGAGAAAATAGGACTCAAGGCCTAGCCTCAACACAGTGTTTTCAAGGCACCCCAACCTTAAAAGTGAACTAAGGGTTTTTTCCAGGCTCCCTTAACCTGATAGTGAATACAAATGATCCTTACAATCGATGTAAATCATTGTGTTGTGGTATGTGTGTTGTATTATATTATTTTTGTTAAGTTTCTACAACCTTTTTAAAGATTTGAGATACTTCTTGCATTACCCCCTCCTCAAGGTTATTGTAGGAATGTATTCCGCTACTTCCTTACACATGTTGTATCCTACAAATAGGAAATATTGAAAAAGGTAGTTATAATCACTATTTCTAAATTGATTAAAATATTCAATACATGTCAATTTTGAATTAGATTGGTATGACCTATAATATTTTTTCATGTGATTGATTATGTTTATTATTTATTGGACAAACACATATATTAAAAATAGAAAAAAGTATGTACAAGAAAAACTTGAATGAAAAAAATCTAAACTAAAAACCTTAAATAAATAACTCTGGCTAGATACAAATAAGCATTACGTAGAAGATTAAATCATTGAGATAGTTGAAACTTTGATCAACATATATCTTTTTCATAGTTTTTTAATTAATGTAACACATTTCTCTAAATATTCTTTATTTGTCTATGATAATGATGATAATATTTGTAGATGGTTCCTCTTTTTTGTAAATGTTAGTTACAAGTTAATATTGAGGTGTGAATGTGTATATAACATATAAAATACTTGAGTAAAACTTTCTTGTTGGGTTTTTCTAAAGAAATGAATTGAACAAATACCTCTAGAATAAAAATAAAAAATGTTTACAGTTTGCAAATTAAAATCCTCTTCTTTACATGCTTACTTGGATATGCACTTATTTTACAATGTATAAATGAAGAGTATATTATTCAATCAACAAATATTTCTCATAAAATATGAAAAAGGGGACAAAAAAACTTCTCCGATGGACTCTAGCTCACTCACTTATTACCAAATTTGAAACTCACATCTCCTATCCTTGGAGATTGGGTGAAATGACTCCTTTAGTAAGGCCCCCTAGCATGGGGCACTCCCATCTGCAAATTGGTGGTTGATATTTCTAACCTAGTTTTTCTTCCCCTATAGAAAGATTAAGTTGCTTTCATGGCACATGCCTTTGTTAAATTTTCTCTTAAAATCATGTTTTCTAACCTACTTCAATATATCCCTTAGGAATCTTCTACTCGGCTTTTGAAATGCCTCCCCTATGTCACCTCTATTTCAAAGCTTGTGTTGGGAAAGGAGGTGTTGGACTACATCTCTTATTTGGAAAAGTTTTCTCTTGTTGGTTTATTTAGTCACTTGTGGCCTTTCTTCCAGCATTGTTTTCTTAGATTTCTGAATATTGGAACTTTCTTTCTTCTAGTAAGGTATAAATCTACCCTTATTCTCAAAGATTATTTATGATTTTCTTTGACTCTCTGGATGATAGAGGTGTTATTATATATATAGATATTTGGAAAAAGGGTTCTCATGCCTTGTCTCTTTGCCCTTAGACACCCTCCATTAACCCTCTAGTGGATCCTATTGAGCTTTCCCCCACGTGCGTCAGAGTCCCCCAACTCCCTCTTCATTTCTAGTACAATATTGTGTATGAGTCTATTAGCAATAAACTAGTACACTTCATCATAGTCAACCCTATTATAAATTTCTTCTACCACAACTCCTTTATGAAGATTTTGGTAAATTTAAACCTCTCCAAACCAGTTTCTATTGAGATCTCTTTATTAGTATGAGAGTTGCAATGGAGATAGATCCTGAATTACAAAGGAATTCTATTTAAAATTTGACATTGCTTTGCAATTACACTTGGCTTCTTTTTGTCCTCATGGTTCTTGGCTCCACTCCCCTCCTACCTGGTGGTAAAATGAAAAATGAAGTCAATCTATGGTCTTTCCTATGGGTTTAGATTCTATTTCCAATTCTCACATGGAATTTATTTCCCCTTCTTTGTCTGCTACTCCTATTTTGGTGAGTCTTACTGGCTTGTCTTTAGTTGTTGCTTTAGTGACCCCTATCTCTTTGGTGGATGTTGTCCCTACTATGGTGGCCCATGGTTCTAGTGATCTCACTGTAATATTTTGAGTGGTTTTTTATCCTTTGGCTCCTCCTAGTGCTATCATGAGCACTAGCCAAACCCTATCTATGGTTGTAGACCCCCTCTCTCTAGATTGTAGGATTCCTCTTTTGGGGTTGGCTACTCACTTGTTTGACTCGCCTACTACTTTCTTTTTTTTTTCAATAGCATATCAACCATTTTTCCTTTGGAGTTAGATACATATCCTTGGATAGTTATTTGTAGAAAGAAAAAAGGTCAATCCATTTTAGCCCAAAAGTTGTAGATTGTTCTGTAAGGTCCACTCCTTGACCCAATTGTGATATTCTTTAGATGTTTCTAAATTTTCTTTTAAACTTTTTAAGTTCAAACAAACTCGATTGCATTTTATTTTTGCTAAGTTGGGTCCAACTCTACCTCTTTTGGGCTAGTTGCTCTAGCTTTCTAGTTTTCGAATTATATTTAACTAGTTTGGTTAGATATGTAATGGATTAGGGACTTTTCCCACTTAATTTAGTAAAAAATAAATATTTGTCATATTATCATGATCAATGAAGTGTAAAAATGATAAATATATTTATAAATCTAATAATTAAAATTGTTTGGAGTATGGAGAATTCTTTGAATGTTATTCTATTTATAGGTATTTGGAGAAAGGGCTCTCATGCCTTGTCTCTTCACCCTTGGATACCCTCCTTCAACCCTTTAGTGGATCCTATTGAGCTTTCCCCCACGTGGGTCAGAGTCCCCAAACTCCTTCTTAATTTCTAGTACAATGGTGTGTGTGAGTATATTACCAATAAACTAGTCTACTTCATCATAGTTAACCCTATTATAAATTTCTTCCACCATATCTCCTATATGAATATTTTTCATAAATTTGGATATCTCCAAACAAGTTCATATTGAGATCTGTTTATTGGTATGAAAGTTGCATTGGAGACAAGTCCTGAATTACATAGGAATTATATTAAGATTTTAACATTGCTTTGCAATTAGACAATTGGCTTCTTTTTGTCCTCATGGTTCTTGGCTCCAATCCTCTCCTACTTGGTGGTAAATTGCAATTAAATGATGTCATCTTATTGTCTTCCTTGTGGTCTTAGATTCTATTTCTAATTCTCATATGGACTTATGCCCCCTTCTTTGTCTGCTACTCCTACTTTGGTGAGTCTTACTAGATCATCTTTAGTTGTTGCTTTGGTGACCCCTATCTCTTCAGTGGATGTTGTCCCTACTATGGTGGCCCCTGGTTCTAGTGATCTCCCTATAATATTTTGAGTAGTTTGCGATCCTTTGGCTCCTTCTAGTACTATCTTGAGCACTAGCCTCACCCTATCTATGGTTTGAGACTCCCTCTCTCTAGATTGTAGGATTCCTCTTTTGGGGTTAGCGATTCACTTGTTTGACTTGTCTACTACTTTTATTTTTTCTGATGGCATATCAATCCTTGCTCCTCTAGAGTTGGATGCATATCCTTGGATAGTTATTTGTAGAAAGAAAAGATCAATCTCTTTTAGCCCGAAAGCTATAGATTGTTCTGTTAGACCTACTCCTTGGCCCAATTGTGATATTCTTTAGGTATTTCTACATTTTCTTTTAAACTTTTTTAGTTCAAATAAACTCTATTGGCTTTCTAGTTTTGGAATTGTGTTTAACTAGTTTGGTCAGATATGTAATGGGTTAAGGACTTTTCCCACTTAATTTAATAAAAAATAAATATTTTTCATATTTTTGTGGTCAATAGAGTGTTTAAACGATAAATATATTTATACATCTAGTATTTAAAATTATTTGGAGTATGGAGAATTCTTTGAATGCCTTTCTTTCCTTTAATTATAATAGTAGGAAGGATATCAAAAAGAGAATGATTATGGACAATATTGAAGATTTATAAGCAAATGAAATATAATATTGTAATATATTATTCCTTTTAAATATATTTATTTATTATTTTTATTATTATAAGTTGATTCTATATGAACAAATATAATAACAGCTAATTTATTTGTCTCATTTAAATTATAACATGTCTTCAAATAAATATATAATTAATTTTAAAATAGTATGAATTCATTATTTGAAAGAACTATAATACTAGTAATTGCATTTTTGTATGCAATAGGTACCCCAAATTAATAATTTGGGTAGTAATTTATTACAATAAATTTTTAATTATTATTTAAAAATCAACTACAAATAAAATATAAATATAATTTTAAAATATAATTAGAAATATTAAGATTAATTGATTGTTAATAATTTTTCATTAAATTATATAATATTAATGTAATTTTTTTTAATATTATATAATTTCAATATTATAACATCAATATGAACCTAAATTAATTTAGTTGTAATATTCTAAAAAGGTATCATAATTTAATAATCTATCTTTTCATTATACTAAATGTATTGAATAAAATTATAGAGAAATTAGTAATTGCACCTTGGTATGCAATAGGTATCCCAAATTAATAATTTGGGTACAATAAACTTTTAATTATAATTTATTACATTGGATTTATCAGTTTGTATTTAGTAAATGAATAATTTAGTATATTAATTTTGTATTTGGGTTAAATATATGTAGATTGTATTTAGTATATGAATAATTTAGTATACTTAAGGAAGCTATTAATGTAAAAAATGAATTTATTACTTAAATAGTTAAAATTATACTTAAGGAAGTTATTAATAACCCTCTTGGATTTAATGTATTTGTATTTACATTATATTTATGAGATTGTATTTAGTAAATGATTTAAAGTCAGGGTATATTGATAGATTGAATTAATTTAGTTGTAATATTCTAAAAAGGTCTCATAATTTAATACTTAATATTCTATAATATTCTAAAAGTTTATTCTAATACTTAAATCACTTTTAGTTTATTCTATCTTTTTATTATACTAAATGTATTGAATTAAATTAATAATTTAATACTTAATATTCTAAATAATAATTAAAAGTTATTGTACCCAAATTATTAATTTGGGGTACCTATTGCATACCAAGGTGCAATTACTAATTTTTCTATAATTTAATTCAATACATTTAGTATAATGAAAAGATAGATTATTAAATTATGAGACCTTTTTAGAATATTATAACTAAATTAATACTTAATAGAAGATGAGTAATATTCAATTACTTTTTGTGGCTTATAATCATAATCAGATTATCATAGAAATAGTTATTATGATTCATTTTTCTATTTTGTAACATCAACATATAAAATCTATATTATTATTTCTAAAACTAATATCCAAACTTATTTTCCATTGCGTTATATGGAAATTAGGATGAGTTGATGATTCAATAAAGCTTAATGTGATTTTTCTGAAAAATATTTTTAGATTCGAAGAAGGCTTTGCTTAGCGAATTAAGCGAGATTGCAAATTTGGCAAACTTTGCGAAGGCTACTTTATGGTGGCGATCTCCGACAGGTTTGAACGGAGTGGCGAGAGACAACTAGAAGTCCTCGATTGCAATTTCAGTCCAGGTGTAGTCCTCTCCAACCCCTGCATTAATATGGTTGATTTACTTGGCTCTCAATCTCCCTCACTCTGTCGCTCGGCAGAGCTCGTACCCCCTAACCCCTCTCCCACTGTGCCAAAGGACACCAACATTAATGGTGTCTTTGTTAATACCCCTAACCCTACCTGTAAACCTAAAACATTCTTTGAAGCAGTGGCCAATACAACTAGTGTTGTTGATGAGAAAGACAAGTTTAACCTTGCAGGTGCCAGTGCCCACGATGTTGTTGTTCCCGGTAAGTGCTCTATGGTTCCTTCGGCCCCTTTCTCCATCGCTCCTAATCCTGAAATGATTGCTGAGATTATTAAGGAGAAGAATAGGTTAAAAAATACTGCGATTTTCTTTTTTGTTGTTGAACTTGATAAGTGTCCTCCTTGAAAATTTCTTGATGACTGGTTTCACAATTTTTGGAATCTCAAAATGGGCTTTCACATTTCTTTTTGTCGGCAGATCCAGAAGGGTTTATTTGTGATCTTCTTTGTTAATCATGAATCTCAAGTTGAAGTCCTTAAAAATCAATATTGGACTGTAGGATCCACTTCTTTCCATGCTTTGGCTTGGTCTCCTAAGGTTGTGTATGAAGAAGTTCTTGCCCTTTCAGCTCTTAGATGGATACTAGTTAAAAATGTCCCCCCCTTTTTATGGTGATTCTTGCCTCAATTGCTTGAACCGTTGGGAAAATCCATCTGAATAGATGATATTGTTAGGTTGGTGCCACATATGGATGCCAAAGTCCTAATCTCTTTGCAACTAGGCAAGGAAATCCCTGCTGACATCTCTATTAACATCATGGAAGAAACTTTTGTGTGCCCTATTGAAATATTGGGAGGTCTAAATGCTTGTTTCTTATGTTGGAAAGAGGGACACCTTAGAAAGGATTTCCCCATTATTAAAAAGAATCAGAACCCTGCTAAAATCCCTCAATGCGCTAATCCGACCAACCCTAATCAGCCTCCTTCTATTAACAAAAATGCACAAGAAGAAACTACCTCCAAACCTCCTCCTACTCTTGATTCAGCCTCTCCTACTCCCCCTACCGCTCAAATCTCTTTCCCTCTTTCAGACATGGCTATTGATGAGGCAAACACTGACGATGGCTTCCAAACTGTCAACAAAAAAAGAAGGCGAAAGGGTAAAATATTAACCATCCTAGAACTTTGAATCCTGCCTCCTTGGGAAATCTCCTTCCTCAAAGTCCTCTTGTTATCCCTCCTGTGGTTGAAATTAGCATTGACAACCCTCCTTGCTCCCCTACTATTTGTTCCAACAACTCCAGCCTGAATATCTCTCTAGGAGCATCTCAGAAGCTCCTGCAAAAATTTTTTAAGGAACTAAGTGATGATTGTTCTTTAGAAATCATCCCTGATATTAACAACACCCCTAGTATGCCCTCTATGGAAGTGGACTCCCAATCCGAAAATGAAGATGATCCTAAATCTGATACCCTTGCTTCGAAATGTAGGGGAAGGCCTTTAGGATCTAAGAATAAAGCCTTTGGTAAGAAAACACGGGATAGTTCTACTAAGTTTTTATCCTCAGCTGATGAAGCTGGTGTTGTGTGCCCTACTCCCTCTAATGTTTCCTCATGAATTATTTATCTTGGAATGTGAGGGGTCTTGAATCCCTGGATAGGAAATTTTTTATTAAGTGTTTTCTTAGTTCTTTTAGCTCTATGGATTTTCTCATGTTGCAAGAAGTTAAAGCTATCAGTTTAATTCTTGAAACCAACCTTAACTTTATATGGAATAATGTGATCAAATTTTGTACTAATCATAATAGAGGCAGAGGTGGAATCGCTCTCCTCATCAGCCCCAAATGGGAGAACTATATAACTGCCAATGACACCTCACCCTGCCAAAGAGCTGTCTAGATTACCATTAATCATAATAATAACATCTTTGGCATTTGCTTTATGTATGCCCCCAATGACTCTAAGGAGAGGGCTAATCTTTGGAAATGGATGACTACCCTCCCTGATATCCCCTGGTTGGTTGGAGGAGATTTTAATATGGTTGAGTCCCAACAAGATAAATCTGGAGGTAATCCTTTCACTTGGAAAGATAATGAAAAGGTTCATTGGAACAAGTTAATTAATACTAAGACTCTATTTGACCCTTTAGCTGGCAATAAGGCCTCTAACCCCGGGATATGGCACGCATGGTGCAACTTCCAACAGGGCCACTCCCAGATCTATTCCAGACTTGACCATTTTTATGGTAACAAGAATGTCTTCTCCTTCCTCCCTAACAACCAGAATTGCATTGTCCTTGTTACGACCACTACTCTCTCTGATCACCATCCCATTTTTACCAGTGTCAGCCTCAACTTCACCCCTATTCACCCTAGGATGCCTAATCCCAAATTCATTCTGAATACCAGTCTCCTTGATGAAGATATCCTTGCTGCCATCCAGATTATTCACAATATCAATAAGGTTAATTTCCCTAACTTCTCCATGACTGACAGATGGAAAGTCAATCTCCCAGCTTGGCAATGTCTCCTCAAAACCATTGGTCAAAAGAATGCTAAGGATTATAGGTTCATTGAAAAATGTCTTTCCTCTAATCTCCAAGAGGCTGAGAGTAATGTTCAGAATGATTCCTCCAATATTGACCTTTTCTCCCAGGTGATATTTGCTAAGGATGCCCTGAGAAAACATCAACAATTTAGAATTTGTGGTGCTAAAATCAGATCTCACGCTCATTGGATCCAGAATGGGGACCGTGGTTCCAAATTCTTTTTTAACCTTTTAAAGCAAAAAAAAACTAAGGAGTCTATTGATAGACTCCTAATTAATAACCAGGATATCTCAGATCCTGTTATCATTAACCAAGCCTTTGACGATTACTACAGGAGTCTCTTCACCTCTGAGGACTCTAAGGAGGTTGATGATCTTAGGAATAAATGTAAACTTCTTATCCCCAATAAACTGGATAATGATGATATTACTATCCTATCTAAGGATATCTCTTTAGATGAGGTAGAAAATGCTATCAATTCTCTCAATAATGATAAGGCCCCCGGCCCTGATGGGCTCCTTGTTGAATTTTATAAGGCCAATATCAGTTGGATCTGTAAGGATTTACATGACATTTATGTGGAGGCTATAGCTAATGGTTCCCTTGGCCTTGAGATTAACAATGGCATCATTAAACTTCTTCCCAAAGATGGGGACAAAGCTCTTATAAAAAATTGGAGGCCTATCACCCTCCTCAATGTTTCCTATAAAATTTTGGCTAAGATCCTGGCCCTCAAACTTGTTCATATCCTTCCTAAGTTTGTTTGTGCTACCCAGACTGGTTTTATCAAAGGTAGATATATTTTGGAAAACTTAATTACTAGCTAGGAAGCCATGGATTGGGCAAAGTGCTCTCATCAGAACTCTATGATGTTACTCCTAGACTTCGAAAAAGCCTATGATAGGGTTGAGTGGAATTTTATCGTCATGATGCTTGAAGCCTTTGGTTTCCCGGCCTTCTTCTATAAGTTGGTTTGGGTTTTTCTTAATGATGCCTTTGCCCAAGTGGAGGTCAATGGTTCCCTCTCCAATCCCTTTCCCCTTGGTCGGTCTATCGGACAAGGATGTCCCTTAGCCCCTGCTCTGTTTGTCATAGCTTCAGAAGCCCTTTACTATATCCTCAGGGACAATACGCTTTCCCCTGATGTTAGAGGCCTTTATCTTCCTAACAATGATGGGCTTATTAACTGTCAGTTTGCTGATGATACTGCCTTATTTTTTGAGCTTTCCAACAAAAAATTTGATGCCTTGCAAACCAAGCTTAATATGTTCTACTCTATTTCTGGTGCTCGTATTTCCCAATTCAAATCCAATTGCCTGGGGTGGGAAGAGAAACCTCCTATTTGGTTCAATCAGTATAACTTCCAATGGGGTGGACCTCATAAGATTGTTAAGTATTTAGGTATCCCCTTCTTTGTTGAGCCTTCCCTCAAAGACATGTGGTCTTGGATTAAGGAAAAAATTGATAAGAAGCTAAATAAGTGGCATAACAGATCTTTATCTCTTGCTGGCAGAATTCAAGTCTGTCAAAAAATGTTGTCTTCATATAGCATATACTACTCTGCTTGGATGTTCAGTAAATATCAAATTTTGGAAATTCAAAAGGCCATTAGGAACTTCCTCTGGTATGATGGTAAAGGCAATAGAAAAATGCATGTGGTCAAATGGGAGTGGTGTCATACTGACAAACTCCTTGGGGGGTTGGGGCTTAAAGACCTTAAAACTCAAGTTATTTCTTTATCCGCCAAATGGATCTTTCATTCTATGGATGGAAACTATCCATGTAAAGTGTTGGTTAGGCATAATATTGAAAGAGGCTTTCCTAAAAAAGCTAGAACTTGGAGAAATCTCCCATTTTGTGACTTAATTGTTGGCAACTTCCCGGTCATTGTCCAAGGCTTTGTTGTTTTCAGATCTATCTGGAGAGCCTAGGATCATGTCAGGAATTTTATCACCAATAAGGATTTCCATGATGCTAAGCATCTATATGGTGAAAGATCCATTTGGTGGAACTTGCACCTGGCTGGTAAACCCCTGCCCTTTCCCAAGGATGTTCTACTAGGTTGTGGGCTAAACTGGGGATCTCCCAGCTTATTGATATTTTTGAAAATGATAAACTCATCAATTGGGATGAGCTCAAGAATAGATTGAATATTCCGGACTCCCAAAAGAAGACTTATAATATGATTGTCAAGGCTACTAAGGACCTTCCTTCTGACTGTCATGTGGACTCTCATAGATACTTGAAGTGCAAATGGTCGGATGGGGTCATCATGGCTAATCTCAAAGCCAAGAATATCTATAGAATCATTGATCATAATGAAAATATTATTAATCATATCAATACTGTTTGGTATTCTTCTCTTGATGCTGTGTCTTGGAAAAAGTATTTTGATATTCTCTAGAAAGGTCCTATTGAGCCTAAAATCAGATGTTTTAAGTGGCTGACTCTGCTTGACAAACTCCCTATTAGAAAAGATGGTCACACTACTGACATTTGCAGTCTCAGCAGGCTTCCAGAAATGGGTAGACATATCCTCTTTGATTGCATCTTTGCTAAAGAAATCTGGAACATGTTTGGTATTTTTTACCCTTTAAATGTGAATATTCTGGAAATTGTCACTGGTTATATTGATGGGCTTAAAAAGGATGCTAATTTATTTTGGAATATGTTGTCTTCTAACATCCTCTGGCAGATCTGGAAGTGTAGGAACGAGGAAAGGTATCAAAGTAACCCTAGAGTTCTTACTGAGTTTTTTTGAAAACTCACATTTTTAAAAATCTTTCTTCAGGTCCACACAATAATGATGATGGAGAAAGACAAGCTGAGGAGATTCTTGAAAGATGGGCACGCCACTTTCTTCGTCTATGAGTTGAAGCATGGTTACGAGTGGAGGAGGAACTTCGATGACCTTCAAATGTTTGAACGAACTTGCAAAAGGTTGAACCAAGAGATCAGGAAGAATATCAATTCTAGGAAAGATGAGATATTCATGCTTACACAAATCCAAGAGCGTAAGAACATAGTTTGGATGGCGGGTCCTCTTGGTTGGACTGCTTGGGTTGATACCCATTATGATGTCTTACACTAGTAGCTCTTTTGCTTCTTTTCTCTTCTGTTAAGTTTGTATACATGATACTCTGAGTTCATGGTGAGGCTGGGCCTCTTTTTTGATACTCTCGGTGGTTGCTCTTTTTGTATTTGATCTACCTATATTTAATATAAAAAAACTAATATCCTATCCATTTATATTTAATCTGTAAATAGTCCAATTAAATACAAATCTAAAATAATTAATCTCTAAACAATCCCATTAAATACAAATCTAAATTAATATTTATATTTGTGTGCAGGATCAATGGAATGAGTTTGTATATATAATAATTTGGGGATAAACATGACAGATAATTAATTCGTCTATCTTTTTCCAATGTCGGATGTGTTTTTTTCTACATTTATTGTTTTTCAAGGAACACACACACATTATTATTTTTATTGTTTATCCTCACTTTAGCCTCATGTGACTTTATTTTATTTTATTTAAGTTTCTAAAAGTTTGGTTGTTTCTGGTATAGTTGCAAAAATAATTGAAAATATCTCATTAAAAATATAATTGTATTTATTTTGTAATTGTACTATATGATTAAAATATTTGTATAATTATATTTATATTTAATAGAAAATAAATTATATTATATTTTATTATATAGTTTTGTATTATTTTTAAAATGTTAATTATTATTTTTAATGAATTTTAATTAAAATTCTAATTTGTTATTTTAAATTATAAATATAGTTTTTTCAAATATTCTAAAGCTATGCTTATAAATTTTTTTTACATATAATAAAAATAAAATTACATATAATAATAAATACAACTTTTTCAAATATTCTAAATCTATTATAAATATATTTATATTAATATATAATGATTAGAGTTAATATAAACAATAATGATTAGGGTTTACTAAATATTGTAAAATAATATTATATTATTTATTTCAAATGTGAAATAATACTTATATATTTAGTATATATACATAAATTCTATTACTATAATAATTATAATTGCAATAATATATTTTTGAAAAGTACAAATAAAATTAATATATAAAGACTTCTAAATATCAAATTATTATAATTAATATTAATATATTTTATATAGTATAATAGATAATTAATATATTATTGTATTTTTGATATTATAAATTATCTAGAATATAATTTATAATGTATTTGTTTCTAAGGGCACTACAAAATTAATAACGATACTAAATATGATAGATTTATATGTTTAATATTTATTTATATTTTTATATATATGTAATTTAATATATTTATATATATATTATTTATAATATTCGTTATTAAATTAAATAATAATATACTATATAATAAATGAGCATAATTAAATTATAAGATATAATGTTAAGATAAATTTATAATGAATAAATATTACAATTTAAATAGGTGAAAGAAAATAAATAATTAGAATAATATAAATATATAATAATAATATACAACTAATTTATCATATATCTCTATTTCGTATTTCAATTATTATTGCAATCATTATATATTAAAAACCGTTCTTCGTATAGAAATGTTACCAATTCATTAACAACATAGTAGAAAAGCTTCTTCTTCTTTTATTTACACGATGGTCATATTGAATAGGAATTAAATGTTAGTAAGTTTTTTAACCTATATGAACAAAATTTCCCGTCAATCCCTCAATTATATAAACATTTTTATTAAATCATTTCCTTTTTCCTTTTTACCACATGGTGAGAAGATAGGAGGATGCCACTGAATGCTTTCGGAATGCTTTGCAGGCACTAAAGGGTTCCGGAATCGAATATCAAGTACATTGGTAAGTTTATGTAGGATATTTAATAGTCTACTTGAATATTGAAAGGGATTTTGTATAGAATGGGTGTTTATTAATAAAAATGGAAATGCAATTAGTTTTTGTAACTTAGAATATATAGGACTGATCATTATTGCATGCTAGAGATTGGATTACAAAGGAAAGTTGTTAAACCATGGAAAAATCAAATCATCCGTTGTCTTGTTACGATTATTTTCAATCAATATCTCCTTAGTCAAATAATCGGGCGTGACAGGAAGACCTGTTATTTTAATAGAAAAGTGTTGTTTTTCTTAAATATATAAACATAATTTTATTGTGTGTACAATTGTCATTCAAAACACACTTCCAATTTTTCTTATCTGTATGAAATGACAATCGCGATGATAGAAGCGACAAAGTCTGCTTGGTGGTCACGCTATCCTAACCCCAAATGAAAAAAAATCCAGCAACTTTGTGGGACTGTTTATATATACACAATGGCCATACACCCGACTTATACACATCAATATTTCTATAGCTAAAATGAACATCTTTATTGGCCACGTCTTGCCTGGAGCGGGATTCTTCCTTATTGGCCTCTGGCATCTCTTCAACACATTGAGAAACTATGCTCGATCTCCGGAGGAATTTAATACCAGGCCATGGTTTTCCGCTAAATTTAGAGGCAGAGTAGTAAAGCATTTGGAACTTCTCGCTATTTTAGCTGGGTCCTGCCTCTCTATTTCGACAGAGCTTTTTATCGGGCCAGAAGGACACCAGCCTCTGGCAGATGACTGGACTATTCCGCCTGAGCACCTCAACAATTTTGAGCACTCTTCTATTTCCTTTTTTTTCTCATCTATGCCGCCGTGGCAATCTACGTGGACATGCACGAGATCTACCTGCCACACGGGTTTCTCCATGTGGTTGCCGCGCTGGCGTTCAGCCAGGAGTTATTGTTGTTTCATCTGCACTCCGCTGATCACATGGGGGCTGAGGGGCAATACCACTGGCTGCTACAGCTCATTGTTCTCCTCAGCCTAGCCTCAACTATTTTAGAGGTCCCTTTTCCCAAGAGCTTTTTGGTGGCCATGGTGAGATCAATGTCTATTTTATTTCAGGGAATATGGTTTGTGCACATGGGATTCATGCTCTGCATTCCTGCGTTTGTTCCAAAAGGCTGTAAAATGAACGCAGAGAACGGTCACATGATGGTGAAATGCGATGAGCTGGGGCCTAACATGAGAGCCAGGGCTCTAGCCAATCTGCAGTTCAACTGGTACTTGGCCTCCCTAATTATCTTCACTGTACGTTAAAATGATGAAACATTTTGGCGGCGCCGAAAATTTAGTGCCGTATAAAGTTGTGGAAAATAGCAGTGATGTAAGGATGGGGAGCACCGCCAAATATAGCAGCCCTGGACACAAGCGATCACCGAATGGTTCGCAAAGCTCGGTGGACATGTGGACATGGACAGTATGCAGCCTCTAAATCTGGATGTTAACATTTATAACACTTAAATTCGTCAGTGCTGTCACTTCTGACGAATCGTCAGTGCATGTCACTTCTGACGAATTCGTAAGCGCTGCATAAAATAAAATAGACGGAAAAGAAGAACTGAATGAATGTGTGTCTCGTAAACCACGAACCTAATTTCAGTTGATCGTGACTTAATTAATAGCTTTGCAGTCGTGTTCACACTTTCAAAATTTTACAAATTCATGTTTTTTCAAGCGCTGCAGATGATTCCGATTAGTTCAATCGTCTTGCATGTGTACGGCATGTTAACGGCCGTTGATCGGACTAACCAAGACGAATACCTTTCAAATAGGAACCCCTTCGGGATAATTAATAAGCATAAATATATTGTAAAAATAACATTTGAAATTATCTTCTTGATATTTAAATTCTATCCTCGTAATATTAATTATTCCTTAATAAAAAACTTAAAATTTCTTATGATCCTCTATGCCTTTTTTAAAACTTACAAAATAACAGCTAAATTTACTATGGAACAAGAGACGCAAGCGTCAAAGTTCCTGTCTATTGTGTAATGCTTTTAGGGGTAATATATGGTGAAATGAGAATGCATTTAAGGAAGAGTGGACACTAATCATTTAGGAATAGGAAGAAAAAAAAAATGTAAACTGAATATTTGAACAGTATATTGATAATTTAGAGATATTTTTAATAAAAAATAGCACAATATCATTATATTCTAATAGTATATTTTATATAATACATTAAAAGTAAAATCAAATAAATATTCAAAACTTTTAGAAATAATATAACTAAGATCTCATATTATCTATTTCATATAAATGTAATATAAATTAATCTTTGGTATAAATTTAAAAAAATACAAAAATTGAACAAACTAAATGTTTATTAAAATCTCAAAGTTATATAGGAAGAAAAACCTCTATAGTTTTTTTTAAAAAATAGTTAAAAAGTTATTTTTATAAAAATGAGTGGCTAAAATAATGCATTGTAACTAAAAAATGGCAATAAAATTGTTGCATTCGTAGATTATAAACATCATAGATTATGTCCAATCCCACTAATCTAAACACATCTAAATTATAAATTTTAATTACTTATTATATATAAGTGATTTCATAATTTCATAGTTAAATAAAGTTTTTTTTAACATTCATTGTGATTATAAAATTATATTGAATAAAATCATATTTAATAGATTATATTTGATTATATTAATAACCTCTATTATATGAAATTATTTATTAATAATATTATAAGAATTTATTATTTTATTATTAAAAAAATAATAATAAACAACTATCATAAAAATTTGATGTTCTTAAAAATATAAAATATTTTTTTATCAAAATTTAAAAATAATATACATGTACAAATAAAAATTTAAAGTAAACAAAAATAATCAACTATCATAAAAATTTGATGTTCTTAAAAATATAAAATATTTTTTTATCAAAATTAAAAAATAATATACATGTAGAAATAAAAATTTAATTAAAAAATAAAAATTTAAACTAAACAAAAATAATCTTTAAAATAAGATAAGATGAAAGATAATGTTTTAAAACTAAAAACAAAAATAATATCTTTGCTAACGATCACCTATCTTTACCACATTAATTATCACTGGCTCAACCTGGAATGATTTGACTACTCATCTTAATTATCGTGCCAAAACAAAGCTCTCTGTACGATAATGTGTAATGGCATGGCATATGAGTGCATGAGCACAGTAGCTGGTGCCAGCATTAGGGGAGAGGGACCAATAGTTGTGAGGGGTCCAATAGTCGTGAGGTTATTAGTGAATATATTATCCAATTTTACACCACATTTTTACTATATATTGTGATTAAATAATCCAAATGTAAATAAAATTTTTTTCAAATGTTGATAAAAAATAGACCAATACTTGAACACATGAGAACCTATAAATGTTATATTAAAATAACATAAACATGTGAAATAGATAACTTTTTGTCTCAAATAATATATCATACTTATCTATCATATGTGTGTCAATTAAAAAATAATATGCCCACTTATTAAAATAAGATGCCCACTTAAACAAGTATTGTTATCTTAGTGCACAAATACTATTCTGATGTGTACAACTATTGGGGTAGCAATGTCTATGCATTAGAATATTTCATATTAATAATTGGTTTTGTCACAAATATAAAAGGTGAAACACAACCAAAATGCCTTGTATTTTCCCATGAAATGTGTGAGATTGTCAAAAAGTTTTAGTATTCAACTATTGGTCCCTTTGTGCTCGGTATAGGTTGTATTTTATATAATAATGTGTTACTTTTATAACAACAAATAATTTTTTTGTGTTGAAGCATTGGTCCTTTTGTGTTGGATTTAAAAGTTAGATATAACAAATATTTATGATTACTAATAGGTATATGGTCCATTTAAGTTGCATATATGTCATATTTTGTATAGAAATACAATCACCAACTAATAACAAATGATATTTTTAAATTCAAGTACTAGAGATTTTTAGATTAAGTTTTGGTCGAATCTTTAAAAAGTCAATTTTTGTACACGTTTAACTAGGCGTGTTATTTTAACGAGTTGCATGATGAGCCACACCTTCAAACCTTAGTTATAGGTAGTTAAGTGTCCATTTTACATTTCTAAAAAAAAACCGAAGGTCTTATGATATTCCATGCAACGGCTACATGTTGACAAAGTTAGCCCTCACGACTATTGGTCCCTCTCCCCTAATGCAAGCAGTCGTGTCCTGGTTCCCTTTTAATTTTTTTCCAATTTTGGTTTTAAAATATCATTTTTTCCCTTGCTATTTTCCATCATAGCTAATAAGATTTTCAATAAATAGCTTTTTTACATTTTAATAAATAAACTAAAAATCTAAACTTTATAACAAATTTAAGACCTCAAAAAACTCTTTAATTCTATTGATCATTGAAAAAATTAGTTATTATTATCTTATTATTTTATGGCACTAAACGATTCCATAAGTTTCCTTGCCGTAGGCAGGAACTAATAATTGATAGATATAAATATTATTGCTCTCTCGTGTTTGTAATACAAATTGACATTGTCCAAAAATACAACACTTACTAAACTATAAATACTGTGCATTTCAAGCATTCAATAATACTTCAGGATAGTATTTAAAATTAATATACCCCACAAACAAACATGTATTACGAAGTCTCTCCTAACATGTAAAGCTGTATTTAGTCTCTATTGAAATGTTTCTAGTCACAGCTTGTCGCAGCTGTTGTAGGTGCTGTTTCTTTGTAAACTTTGTTTTCGTTGATCCATTCTGAAATAAGTTCTCCTAACTTGCCTTCAACAGTGTTGTGTAGTTTTGTTAAAAAAACGTGAAAGACATCTCTGATCTCGTACCCCAACTCTCACCAAGGTACCATGTCGTTCCCATGCAAGGAGAGGTACGCATGTGCCAGGTTCATATACCTTGCTAACTCCTCTCTATAACTCATTTGTTCTTTTCTTTATTCTCGCACATATACAGATATACTTATGTACTGATTTTATTTATTTGTTTTTTCCTTTATTCTCACACATATACAGATGTACTTATGTACCGATTATATTTATTGGTTGCAGGACCTTGCAGATTTCTACAACACTGTTCATCCAAATCACAAGGGAATTCGTATTGCAGGATTATATGGAAGGCCGGGCCAGGGGAAAACCACAGTTGGGCAAGACTTTTTGCAATCTTAATTTGTCGAATTTTGATGGCAGAGTATGCCATCTGGACTTTTGTGGAGGTGATAAATTGCAGAGGCAAAAATTTGCACTGCTGTATCTCACTCGATTCCCTACGCCCCATCTCGAATCGGTAACAGATAAAGATAAAGACGATGTGAGTAATTTCTGTTTTTTTTTTTCTATATGTTTTTTTTTGTTTCGAAAATGTTCTTCGACATTTCCTAGTGGAATCTCTTTCCTCAAGGAAAAAATATCGCACATAGTGTGTAAAAATTGTTTTTCTTCTCATATAACTTGCATTTACATTTTGTTTTAAACAAACTAGTAAAGGGCAAAAGGATATTGTTGGTTCTCGACAATGTCACAGAAGAAAGCATAGAAGAAGTGATGCCGTATCTTGAGGCAGACTTTGGAGAAAACAGTTGGATCCTTTTGAGCGCTCGGAGTGTAGATGTTCTAGAAAAGCACTACCAAATAGATATACAGCACTGCATGCGTGTGCCAAGGCTTGAAGAGGAAGAGGCCATAGCCATCTTGTGTGAAAGGAAGCCTTCCGTGGCGTCAGGGTTGCCAGCAGAGAGCAAAGATTTTGCTTTGACGTGTGCAAAGAAATGTTCATTCAAAGAGGACACAGGTTTTGCTGCATTTCATCCGTTAGCTCTGAAAGTTTTTGGGCGACACTTGTTCCGTGACCAATCAAAGAGTTTGTCAAGTTGGGGTGGTGAGATAGATGGATTAGCAGATGGAGCCGGCGATGGTTCAAATGACGTGTTTGCTGTGTTAGACAAAGCTTTCGATGGCATGGACTACAAATGCCGTACCATATTCATCCATCTTGCTAGACATAAACCACTCGACATGTCTACCAAAGAAGAAATTAAGTGGTTAGGAATAAGTTGCAATGAATGGCTCTTTTATATCAAGAAAGTGATAGGTTGAATGTCTACTCGTAAGCATTTAATGAACTTGTGATTAAACTTATTCTCAAAAAAATGATAGACCTCTTAACGCTTGATTTGATAATGCTTCCAGGTTGAGGATCTATGTGAGAGCGCTTTTATTGAAAAAATGGAACCTGAGATTCGCATACACGAGCTCTTGAAGGAGTTTGCCCAAATGAATAATAAAAACAAGTACGCCTGATTAGGTAAGTTTCCAATAACAATTTTAAATATTTTATTAAAAAAACAAATTGGGTAGGCATTTTAAAAAATTTTAATTTTAGTTTAAAAATATATGGTTTTCAATCATCTTGGAAATAAATATTAAAAAGAGGAGAGCACAACTCATTGGTTGGAAGTTAAAGGATCTCGGTTTCATATCTATTAACATATGGTGTAAAGTAGTTAGTTATGATCCCTCCTATTAGTGTATCTTTACAAATTAATGTTTGACTTATTGTTGTTTGGTCTTATTAAACTTTGTTTTGATAAATTGTCTTGTTATTTATTTGAGGTTGATCTTGTTTGATGTCTACAATATGCCTTTAACTACTCATATGTATGTGTGTATGTAA